>OY288266.1:111223893-111666877 GCA_958450335.1 Hibiscus tridactylites | reverse complement strand
AAATTGTCAAAATTTAAATTTCCCAAGAATAACAATTTAAATACACATTATTTCTAAACCCGAAATTAACGTGGTTATTTTATTTTATTGGTTATTTATCCGAGTGAAGAAACAAAGGTAAAGTACACAGACGATTACTGAACTTTGTTAAAAAAATAAAATGATAATTAAACTTTTAAATTTTACAAAATGACAATTAAACTTTGTGTTTTGAAACAAAATTGTAACTAGACGTTAAACCCCCATTAAGTGTCTGTTAATTTTTTTTGTATAATAACATATTTAATTCTTCATATTTACACATTCAATCAATTTAGTCTTTATTCGAAACAATTCACTAATTTAACCCTTGTTATTTACACATTCTTTTAATTTGGTCCTTAAACCAAAATTTCAAATCTGAGTTTTCCAGATATACGATGGAGGGAAGTTTTTGATGGCTGTCAGACGATTAGAGGAATAGGCTTTGCTCGTGAGAATGGCACGATCACGATGGTGATGTTGACGTTGCAAACAGGCAACTCACGACGGCGCAATCGATCGAAAACATGGGAAAAACTTTTGATTCCGACGAAGCTTCCACTCAACTTCCACGATGAACAACAAAGAAACACGACAAGTGGGAGGTTGGGCTTTGATCGCGAGACAACGGGAAACATGAGGGTGGTGGCGGTGTAAGCCACGAACTGGCGGTGATGGGCGGCCGAAGCTCGAACATAAAATGAGGAAGGAGATAGGTTTAACGATCATTCAAACTAATCTCTACGGCGAGCGGCGTGGAGATTGAGCGAGTGGTCATTGGGTTCCGCTCGGGGCGAGGAGGCGGTTCAGATGACATCGACGATGACGGCCACAAATCGACGGTGATAGAGATCAGACGATGAACGATGGTGAAGGTTGAGAAAATTTCAGATTTTCTGGACTCTCTCTCCCCTCTAAGCCAATTCAGATTCAATTCGTGTATTAAAGATGGTTGGTGTACATCAGATTTTGTTTTAAGGACCAAATTAAAAGAATGTGTAAATAGCGAGAGCTAAATTTAGTAAATTATTTTGAATTAAGACTAAATTAATTGAACGTGTAAATATAAAAGATTAAATGCGCTATTATATATTTTTTAACAGACATGATTAACATTTGCCTTACATTTTTGTTTCAAAACACAAAGTTTAGTGACCGTGTCCGTGTCCGTGTGTACTTTACTAAATACTAACCAGTAAAACAAATATACTAGGGGAAAAGAGCTTTAGTATGTCGAGATAATTACATAGAAATTAAATCACAAAAAACTCTAATCTTCTACAGATCGACCCCTTTGTCCCTCTCTTTGCCCGCTTTTACATATCAGATCGAGCCTCGAGCAAACCCTCGAAAGGTACCATTCTCGGAATTATAGATCTCCTCTCCGAACGTCTTCAGCTTTAGTCGATTTAGGTTACGAAAGATTTTGCATGTCCTATTTGAATTGTTTATAGATTGGGTAACCTTTTCTTCCCATTTATTAGGATCCCATTTAATCCATATTTGTTACGATTTAGTGCGTGTTTAATTAAATACTTGTTCGGATTTAACTGTGATTTCTGTTTTTGTTCCCCACCCACCCCAAAAAAATTGATGTCTGAAATAGAATTAAATGATTATTTTGAGTTTATTGGTATATTTGCAGGTGTAAGATCTTGTGAGTTAACATGGCAATGATCGATGAGCCTTTGTATCCCATTGCGGTGTTGATCGATGAGCTAAAGAACGAAGACATTCAGCTTCGTTTGAACTCGATCCGTAAGCTCTCTACGATTGCTCGTGCCCTTGGAGAAGAAAGGACTCGAAAGGAACTGATCCCGTTTCTTAGTGAGAACAATGATGATGATGATGAAGTTCTCCTTGCCATGGCAGAAGAATTGGGAGTTTTCATTCCTTATGTTGGAGGTGTGGAATTTGCTAATGTTTTGCTGCCTCCGCTGGAGACTCTTTGCATTGTTGAGGAAACGTGTGTGAGGGATAAGGCTGTTGAGTCGTTGTGTCGAATTGGTGCCCAGATGAGGGAGCAGGATTCGGTTGAGTTCTTTATTCCAATGTTGAAGGTTGGTTTCTGCTTTATGTGCTTTTCTTTTTTACCTGAAGTAAAGTGTGTATATAATTTAGATAGTTTTACATGTTTATTGATATACAAATCAGGAAGCTGAATGTTATAGTGTGGGTGCATGAGAGAGTGTTTCTGTTGGTTGTAACAAGGAGCTACAAAAACTTGAATAGAATTTGGTTTTGGATTTAATGTGTATGGTGAAAAGATTGTTGGTGGAAGAAAGCTTTCTCTTATAATGCTTGAAAATGCTATAAACCAGAGTGTATGAAAGAACCCCTGAATCTTGTGTTTCATGTTTCAAAATTAGTAATCTTTCTGTCATTAACATCTGATGTGTATGTTTTGCAGCTTTGCCTTGTTGTCATTTGGATAATTGTGCAGTATATAATATGATCATTCCTAAGCCTAGTGACAAGTTAATGGTGTTGTCCTTAACATGCACTCAAATTTTTAGCTGTAATCCTTACTATACTTGTTATCGTTTTAGCTAACTAAAATAAAATGAATGGGTTGTCTTAAACATGCAGAGATTGGCTGCTGGTGAGTGGTTTACAGCTCGAGTTTCCTCTTGTGGATTGTTTCATATTGCATACCCAAGTTCCCCAGAGGCACTGAAGACTGAATTAAGAGCAATATACGCTCAGCTTTGCCAAGATGACATGCCCATGGTCAGGAGATCTGCTGCAACAAATCTCGGAAAATTTGCTGCTACCGTAGAAGCACCTCATTTAAAGGTGGATGTAATGTCTATGTTCAATGATTTGACACGGGATGGTATGTGGATTGCCTAGTTTATCTCGTTTGCTTCATTATGATCACTTGCGTTGCTGATAATTCTTTGTCGAATATATGCTTTAAAAGTACTTTACGCGGATAAAAGAGCAGGATAAACTAGGGTTAGCCGCCTTGTGGTGTTCTTCCTTTTAGAGGGGATGGATTTAAGTTCAAACTTGAAGGGGGTGAATTGGGAAAAGAGTTGCGTGCTGTTCCTTTCTAGTTCTAACCTTTATTTTTTGTATTGAAAATTTTGAAGAATGCATTTTAGAATCTTCAACTTCATCCTTTTATCCTTTCCCTTCTATTTAATTCAATTTTTATTGCTCTGAGCAAGAGTCATGGACAGTCACCCCCCCCCCCAAAAAAAAAAAATAAAATAAAAAATAGATCAGCTACTCGAGTTCTTCTCACAGCAACCTATAACCTTATTTTTTCTTCTTTCAATCTTTTCAAAGAATTATATCAAAGAATCTGTGAATTTTATCTAGTGTTTCATGCAGGGACGGAGCTAGGATTTGAAGTTAGGGGGGGCAAAACATAAATTTTGAAAGGTGGGAGGGGCAAATTCACAATTATCCCAATTTTTTCTAAAAAAATATAAGAAATTAAAGGATAAATTTTTTTTTCTCCCCTACCGGGGGGCCACAGCCCCACCCATGGGAGCTGTGGCTCCGTCCCTGGTTTCATGTATAAAAGCATAACTGAGGCTTATAAATCACTTTATGGGATTTAAACCTTATTTATAAATGAATCCCCTATCTATGACCATTTGTTCATATCTATGCCTTTTATTCTGCATATTTTAATTTTTCATTATTGTTTTGAGTTCATAATTTGTAACGGAGTTTGAAATGCTTATTTGCTCCAATCTCCTGTCCCTGCAGATCAAGATTCTGTACGATTGCTAGCCGTTGAGGGTTGTGCAGCTCTTGGAAAGTTGTTGGAACCCCAAGATTGTGTGGCTCACATTCTCCCAGTCATAGT
This sequence comes from Hibiscus tridactylites, assembly GCA_958450335.1. Classification (NCBI taxonomy): domain Eukaryota; kingdom Viridiplantae; phylum Streptophyta; class Magnoliopsida; order Malvales; family Malvaceae; genus Hibiscus; species Hibiscus tridactylites. Next base: position 111,663,033 of record OY288266.1, on the reverse strand, counting down.
TAGTTTCTCACAGGTAGACCATGTATTATGAATATTGATTGTTTTACTAATATGTTTGATTCACTCTACTAGAAATTGATTAACCTCTAAGCTTAAGTTTTGTTTTTATTTGTTAATGTGGAGAATATATCTTGTGTAGGTGTTTGATGAAAATATTTCACATGGTTTCTGGTTAATTTTAAATCATTTTTTTCTTGCCTTTTGAAGTGATATGCGATGGACATTATTGTTCCATTTAATTATTTTCCCCCTCCGCGTTCTCTTTTTCCCATTCTTAAATATGGTAATTTATAGTTTTGAGTTATTTTTAATGGTATTACTATTGATTCTAGGACAAGTCTTGGCGTGTCCGATATATGGTCGCAAATCAGTTGTATGAGCTGTGTGAAGCTGTTGGTCCTGAGCCTACTAGGTAAGCTCTATAATCATGTGGCATGAACTGTTATATTTTCTGCTGGCCTGGCATCTATTGTTACACCTGTTTTCTGCCGTTTTACCTTTTTCCCATTCCCCTTGATCTCTATTGATGAATTTCCTTGTTTTCTCTCTATTTAACTAGAAATCCATAGAATTGGCATAGGCCAGTTATCATGCTTTAGCCTTACAAAACTGATTTATTTAGATGTGCATATCAACTACAATCAAATGATATTGTAAGTTTTCCATGTTTAGGTCGGATCTGGTACCTTCGTATGTTCGCCTACTTCGTGATAATGAAGCTGAAGTACGGATAGCCGCCGCCGGAAAAGTAACTAAGTTTTGCAGAATTCTGAATTCAGAATTAGCAATTCAGAACATTCTTCCTTGTGTTAAGGTAAAAATTCTTATGTAATACTTCGACTACTTCATCCAAGTTTTCACTTCGTTTGTAGTGGTAATCTAGTTTTTCCACTCTTGCTATGTTTTGATTTAGTTAGTGTTGCCTGTTGTAGGAACTATCAACTGATTCATCCCAACATGTTCGTTCTGCTTTGGCTTCAGTTATAATGGGAATGGCACCCGTTTTAGGGAAGGTAAAAACAGTCTTTTTTTTGTGCTCAGACAGTCCACCTCTATGAATTTCATTTTTTTGGATGTATTATAGGTTTCATGATGTTTTCTGGTATGTTTCTCTCTATACAAGCAATAATGTTATCTCGTTGATGGTTGTAGGATTCGACCATAGAGCAATTGCTTCCTATATTTCTTTCCCTTTTGAAAGATGAATTTCCGGATGTCCGGCTGAATATCATTAGCAAGCTTGATCAAGTGAACCAGGTAGGACATCAATTTAAGATTTTATTAATAACGGTTTCAACAGATTCTTTTTTTCAAACCGTTAGCTTGGCAACTGATTTGGGTTGAATGGTTCATATATTTTCTTTGTTTTACTGAGAAGTGAAAGGAAACCTGTGACTGAATTAACTGTTAAATAACTCTGAGGTTTGGATTAATAGTGCGTTATAAATCTTTAGTTTTGGTAAAAGTGAGAGCAGTGAGGCTGCAAAACCTAGGATCTCCAACCTAACCATACACGAGAGCTAAATATTAATAATATTGATTGGCACTTATCGCGCACAGTCTCAATATTTTAATAATTGGTTTTGGGGGATGGTTGGAAGTGCTACTTGCTAGGGGGCAAGTTGGTGAGTATCTCTCTCATATAGTCGAATGCCGCATATTGTTAACATGCTTATCATTGCAGGTAATTGGAATTGATCTGCTGTCCCAGTCTCTGTTGCCGGCAATTGTGGAGCTTGCAGAGGATAAGCACTGGAGGGTTCGGCTTGCAATAATCGAATACATACCTTTATTGGCAAGCCAGTTGGGTGTTGGCTTTTTTGACGACAAACTTGGGGCACTCTGCATGCAATGGTTAAAAGATAAGGTGCAATGGAGTTTATGTGCCTGTTTCTTTACAGTTCTATTCCTATTCAACTGTCTCTTGTCGGAGAGTAGAAATAACCGGATAAAGTTTGCTAACTTTGTTGGTTGTAGGTTTATTCCATCCGTGATGCTGCGGCTAATAACGTGAAGCGCCTGGCAGAAGAATTTGGACCAGAATGGGCAATGCAGCACATAGTTCCACAGGTAAGTCTGCTTATGTTAACAATAATTTTATTCTAGTTTTTCTATTAAGCTGTATGAGTAAGAAAAAAAGAGAGATACCCGAAGATGATGCCGGGTCTCAATAAGACGTATTTTCTCGAATGTCTATTTACAGGTTTTGGACATGATAAACAACCCGCATTATCTATATCGGATGACCATTCTGCATGCAATTTCTCTGCTTGCCCCTGTTATGGGCGCAGAAATTACTTGTTCAAAGCTTCTCCCCGTGGTTATTAATGCTTCAAAAGATAGGTAAAGCTATTCCAAGTTTGATTCGAAACCGTTTATTCGAATTCCTTGACTTCAATTATGAGACTAAAAATTCCATTATCACAGGGTAGCGAACATCAAATTTAACGTGGCCAAGGTGCTGCAGTCGATTATCCCTATCGTCGATCCGTCCGTAAGTAAATTTAGTTTCATTTCAATAGATGTCGGGTGTCGTAGAAATCTAGCGTGTTTGGTATTGTTTATATAATCGTTGAATGATAAATACAAACAGGTGGTGGAGAATACAATACGGCCATGTCTAGTTGAACTCAGTGAGGATCCAGATGTTGATGTCAGGTTTTTCGCTAACCAAGCCCTACAATCAAGTGATCAACTCAGCATGATGTCTAGTTAGAACCCTAGATTAATTGTACCTCTTCTGGTCTGGTTTTTTTTGCCCCTTTTGACGCATTTAAATTCTAAAACTCGGTTGCAATATAGATATGTAATTTTCTTAATTCGCTTGTACTGAATCATTATTCGTATTTAATTTAGGATAAATATTTTATACACATGCAGTGAGAACTGAAAATTTCCACAAACGCCTTAGTTTTAAGGTATAAGGAGTTAGTTTAGGGTATAAGGGTTTAGGTGTAGGGGATTAAAATTTAGGGATAGCTGTTTCAATTTAAAGTTTAGGATTATAATTTACGGTTTATAGGTTAAAACCTAAATGCTCACCATATTATCCTAACTTATAACCCTAAACCTTAAATTGAAACAACTATCCTTAAATTCTAAACCCTTATACTTAAACCCTATACCCTAAAACTAAGGCGCTTGTGGAAATTTTCAGTTATTTAAAATTAAAAAAATACAAGCATTTCGATAAACAAAGATACAATTCTTTAGATTGAAAATTTTAAACTATATTAAATTATAAAAGCAAGTAAACAAAGTTTCTAATTCAAGAATATGGTGATTAAATAATCAAATTTTCTATCTTTAATTCAATTTTATTTTTCATTAATCTAAGGCCAAATATAATGGGGTTGCTTTAGAATATCAATTAAATATCCTCAAATTATAGATTAAATTCCACATTGGCCCATAAACTTCAAATTATTTCAATTAATTAAACTGTCAACTTTAACATTAAATATCAACTCAAATCTATTTTTTAAAATAAATATGGATTAATTAATATTCAATATCAAACTGACGCCTAAATTAATAAACTTACTGAAACGATACTTTAATTCGAGAATGTGTTTTGAAATTGAAGACATTAAATTGTAATTAATCCAATTTAATTTCCTATGCATATAACTATATGATAATTAAACAGTAGACATTGGTAATTGATTCAAATGTTCAATCAGTCACCTCTAGCTATCCTTTGCGGTTTCACGTTTATATAAAATATACATTATCAAAATTGATTGAGAATGATTTTCTTTTAACACATTAATATTTGGTTTTCTAATTTTTTATTATTTGGATTTGAAGATAAATATTGGTTACATTTGTCATTTTAATATAAATATATTTATTTTCTTATGACATATTCATATATTATATGTATTTAATGCAAATAATATGGATTGTTAGATTAGAAGATAGAGATTACATATTAAGTTTCAGTATAACAAAGGGACTAAAATTATAGTTTAACCAATTATTATATCTTCTTAATAATTATAAAAATGTGTAACGATAAATTTAACTTTCTACGTGTACATATTTTTATTAATTTGACAGTGTTATCATTTTAAACTAAATTTAACCTTTTAACATTTTTAGTTAAATTGTATCGGGTTTAACAAATATAATTGGCATGATAAGCTACACAATAATTCATGTGTATTTCATTGTCAACAAACCACGTCAATAAATAATTTTAAAAAAATTGATATACAAATTGTGTAAATTTAATTTTATATAATTTTATTAAGTTTAGAGTTTAGCGTTTAGGTGTTCAAGTTGTATAATTTTGAATTTAAGATTTAGAGTTAAAATTTTAGATTTAAGGTTTAAAGTTTTAGATTCAATAATTTAAAATTTAAATTAAAAAAAAGTGTTGTAATATATTATTTACATTGTATCAAAATATTACCTATAATTTATTGTTATATTTATTACATAATAATGTAAAGGGACATATATTATCATGTAATTGATATACACATAAATTATTACTGCAAGAGTTGTTTGATTAAAAATTAATGGCTTAATATAAAAATAAGTGCCTAAACTATATATTTTTTGAATTTTAAGTGTCTAAAGTATTTTCGGTTATAATTTTAAGTGTCTGACCGTTTAAAAAAACCATTACCTAATAAGAACGTGAAATGTGGCATGCTTATTATTATTATTTTAAAAAATTTAAATACTTAAAATTTTCAAAATTTTCAAAAGAAGTCTCAAATCCCTAATACTCAAAACGACAAATTCTTTAAATTGTCACCGCTGCCGCCACTTTTACTGTCGTCAGACACTACCACTATCGTTGCCGGAGATCGTCTCTCATTTTCCCATACCACCTATCGTTGATAACCAACGGGAGACGTGCCAATCGAATAACGAACACGAATGGTTCTATCAAACGGTTAAAACTTTAGAAACCTAAAGTTAAAAAATATAGTTTTATATATTATTTTTCATTTAAGCCAAAACCAATATTTAAATTAAAATAATGGTTAAATTAAAAAAAAACAAGCTTAAACATGGACTCCTTAAGGGCTAATTTTACCGTTATTTCTTTTTTAAAAATTCAAATATTTATATATTATATGCCATCTAAATTATGAATTCGACTACTAAGCTTTACCCGCGTAATAATTAAGGCTGAAAATTACAAGGGAAGTGTAGAATGCAACAAATTAACTACTGCAACAGAAATCTATTTATTTTGAAAGAAACCTTTCAATTTTCAATTCCAAGGTTTTCTCAGATCGAACAGTAATCCAAATCCCCTTAAATCTTCCTCTTCCATTATCGATTTCTTCATTAACTCTAAAAGGAAATTCAAATCCTGAGAATCCGTTTTTCAACCAACGCTAGAACGGATCCGAACGAACTCCCCGAGATGGATGCTCCACAAGGTGGATCCGATCGCGATGAATCCAGTCCTTCCTCGTCTCCCGTCTCCGTCATCTCCAGTTTCTGGAAAGGTATTAATCGATTTTAGCTGCATTGAAGAATTGTTCTGGTTTTTTTAAGTGTTGATTTTGTTTGGCGAGCTGGTTTTATCGATTTTGGAAGTTGCTCTATTTGTTTGTTCGCTGATATTATTGGAGTGATATTTAGATGATAAACTGCATTGCGAAACAAAATTTGTTAATTATATTCCACTTCTTCATTAGTTGTAAGCTGCATCCTCATCTGCATTGAAGATTACTCCAAAGAAGATAATTAGGAGAAGAATTTTAAATATAATTACTAATATCTAGTCAGAAATTGCTAAGATTATAGTTCTTATTGTATCCTATGCTTATATTATACTATTTTAGCTTCACATTATGTATATTGCCTTTTTTGTTACCCTTAAATCACTTATACTCCCAAATTATAACAGAAAACTATATTAATAATAACTTTTATTCATGTGCGTTATATGTAAGTATCACTACGTGCTAGTATAATCAAATAGTAAAATAATCATCCATGGGGATGTGTATGAATTTCCTTTCTTTTCCCTCCCTTTCGTAGAATTTGATTTGGAAAAGGAGAAAGGTGTGCTTGACGAACAAGGACTCCGTATAGCTGAAAATCAGGAAAGCAGCCAGAAGAATAGGCGGAAGCTTGCTGAGAGTACAAGAGGTATTTTTTCTTTTTCTCTTATATGTGTGTGTATTAATCATGAACATTTCTTGCAGGTTTCTGAACAATAATTTAGAGTAGCCTCTCGGTGCTATATGTTTCTAAAGTTAACAATTCCGGTTGTTCTTTTTAATCAAAGAAATGTTCATCATAGGCAAAACAGCTAAGGTTTTCTACTTTTTTTAGGGTCGGGTTACTGGGGAGAAAAAGTAAGAAAAGAAGATTGAGGGAATAATGAAATTTATAGAGGAAAACCAATAGTGATATTTTCTTATCACCTCGAAGATAATAGATATTGAATATTTTCCCTTTTTCCTATCCTACATGCTCATAGCCTCATACATTACCATGTGTTAGCAATCTATATAGAGAAATGTCCTTTTGATAATCAGTATTTGTCATGTTAACAGATTTCAAGAAAGCTTCAGCAGAGGAAAAGTTAAGTTTATTTAATTCATTGCTTAAGGGTTACCAAGAAGAAGTTGATAATCTTACCAAGAGAGCAAAATTTGGTGAGAATGCTTTCCTAAACATCTACCAAAAGCTTTATGAGGCTCCTGATCCTTATCCTACTCTTGCTTCAATTGCTGTAAGTATTAACTCAGATAGTTAGGTAATTCTTTAGAATAAGATCATTATAACTTTTGCATTCTATCAGTTGTTTTCCTTCCTATTTCACTTCTAATTGATTGGAGATTGTCAGCAGCAATTTCACTTTGCTTTCATATGACAACAGTATTTAGGATCACCTATCACCATTCTGTATATTCAACTTGGGAAAATGTTAAGAGCACTAAAAGTTATAACATGTAATCATTTTTGAACATTTTTGAATTTTAACTGAGAAAAAATGTTGTGATAAGTAAAAGTATGTATTCTGGTAATATCTTAGATGGAAACTCTAAAAATATTGACAAGGAAGAAATCATTAAAGTTACTGTCTTCTACACCCCTCTGCTCTTTCAAGCAAAAGTATACTTTTTATGCATTTGTTGATTACTATATGCATGCTTTTCTAATTGGAATCACACATTCCATGCAGGGGCAAGATCTAAAAATTTCTGAGCTGGAATCTGAGAACCGAGAGATGAAAGTTGAGCTGGAAGAGTTCAGAACAGAAGCAATGCACTTAAAAAATCAGCAGGCAACAATAAGAAGACTTGAAGAGCGGAACCGCCAAATAGAGCAACAGGTTAACTATGCTTTGTTTTCTTTGCTAATAATAATGTAACTTTAGTAATGATGTGTTGTGTTTGAGATGATATGCCTGTTTTCACTTGAAAAAGATGAGAAGAAAGGCTTATAGATAGTATATTTCCTTTATTGTCAGTATCTAGATGTAGTTCCTTTTCCTTTAGATGTAATCTTGCGTTTTTGACTAGGGAGAAATATAGAAATTAATCTCTTGCGTGTGAATACTATTATAATATCTATCGTAATTATAGGAGAATTAAATTTCTTATACAATCATAAATGTGTTTTACAATGTATGCCAAAGAACTTCACTAACTCGCTTAATGCTTACTTCTTGTCAGTTCAATGATTGAGTTCATAATAGAAATTTGTTTCAGCAATGTTCTGTAATACTTATCAACATCAGTTATGGCCAGTTAAGCATTGTCAGTCATATTTCCTCCCAGCAGTTTTCTTTGTCTTTGTTCTTTCTCCCCTCAATTACTTTTATTTCTGAACTAGACAACTGAGTGCTAAATATGGGTCATGCATTCAGATGGAGGAAAAAGTGAAAGAAATTGTGGAGATGAAGCAACGCAGTTTGGCAGAAGAGAACCAGAAAACTCTAGAAGTCTTAAAGGACAGGTGTATATTTGCGCCAAGCGGTGTAGTTAGATATGCCGATCTATTTCTGAACCAGTTCTTTGACTTCTTTTATTATATTCCCTGATGTTAAAATTATCTACTTCATGTAGGGAGCAATCTTTGCAAGATCAGTTACGGCAAGCTCAAGAAAGTGTAGCAAATATGCAAAAGCTGCATGAACTTGCACAAAATCAGTTGTTTGAACTTCGTGCTCAGTCAGGTTATTGACTCAATTAATTGTCAAAAAACATTTATTCTCATTTGTTTTGTTAAGTATTCCCTCATTTCTAGGAATATATACCGTTTCTTCTTGTGTCTTATATTGTCTTAACAATACAGAGGAAGACAGGGTGGCGAAGCAATCCGAGGTCAACATTCTGATGGATGAAGTAGAGCGTGCCCAAACACGGCTTTTTAGTCTAGAGAGAGAGAAGGTGAATTAGACATGATATTTTAGCTTATTTTGTCGCCATGAATTTTTTCATTTAATATCTTGATTCACCAAATATAAGGTCAGAGGAGAGTATAGTCGCATTTGGCAGTCAACACTTCCATAGTTGTAAATAAATAATCATAGCTGTCTTTCGTCAACATGAAATTATCTGGCTTGCTATCAACCCCTGTAATTATTATTTAATTAAAGACTTTAATATCTGTATTGTACTGCTTATAAAAGAATCCTTGCACCTACATAGAGCAGCCTAGCAAATCACGCTTGCATTAATTATTCTGATATATGCACTATGGTGGATGCTACAAACTTAGCCATTGCATCGTATTAAGACTTTGTATGAATTAAAATATTTGATTTTTGTTTCTTTTGGTTTGTTGGTTGATTATCCATGTTGGTATTGGATGATCTATAGGGGCTCCTACGGTCCCAATTTCAGTCAGCAAATGAAGAGTCCGAAAACAAGAGAAGGTAAAATACTGCAATACCATTATCTATGCAAAAGTGCACTCTCTCTTTCCTGCTACTATATTTTATTGGAGAAATTAGTGAAACAGGTACCAGTGTCTAGATTAATTGATAGGTTTAATATCTTATATTTGATTTCATTTTTCTTTTATTTCCTTAAAAAAACATTTCACACATCTTGTAAAAGTATGGCCCTACACAAACTCAACCGTTTGCAATCTCTACTTGTGTAAATTTGAAGTTAGTAAATTCACAAACATTGTGTGTGGAATTCAAATGTCAAATTTCCTTTCAAGGACATCATTTGGTGTGAGGTAAATATGTTCTTGTATGCCTTTGAGATATTATTTCTTCAAGAATTGTTTTCCTGACTCTGCATCATATCATTGCCTTCCACACTGGTCAAAAATTGTTCTAGGTTGGTGGTGTGCACATGAGTAATATTCCATTCCTCCATGTCTCTTGTTATTTTTCTACAATATCCATATTAACATTTGAAATAAGTTTTTTCTCAGTTTATCATCATTTTCTTGGGCACAGTGATACTGCAGATTCGAATACTATCCTTGAAAACTCCCTAAGTTCCAAAGAGAAGATAATCTCTGAGCTGAATATGGAACTTCACAATATTGAAATCACCTTATCCAAAGAGCGAGAGAAACATGTCAATGAGATCAAGAAATTGAATTCTTTGCTCTATGAAAAGGTACAAAATTCTTGTTGCTATCTTATTCACCAATCCATACAATATGTAATATAACCTATCATGCTAGTCATTGGAAATTGGGTAATTATGCCCTTGTGGCTTCAATTTTGTTGCAAAACACCCCGTCCCCGTAGAACTTTTCTTGGTACCTGACATCATGAGGATGAAGGCATTTTTTTCTTCACACTCGACACAGTCACTACTTGAGATAGCAGAGTGAAACCATGGGGTGTTAAATGTTAAGAACATAACCATATTGGTGTGTGTTTTGTGCCCTTTAGAAGTCTGTAGTCTATTCGTTCACATATAATCTCTATATTGGTTCTCAATATTTTACTTAATACTTTAGTAATCAAAGGGTAATGATTAGATCACATCAACTTCCAGTGAACTTGGAGAGTATTTCCATGATGCTTTATTCAATGTGTTGGAGACAGAAACTGTTATCAGAGTTAACACTTAAAAAGGAAAAAAATTCTGCGTTGATTATATATTGGTTGAAATGAATGTTTTGATTCATAAGAAATGGTTTTTTATTCATTTTCTATTCCATCTTCTTATATGTCTTTACTAGGAAGTTGCTCTTGATGAGATGAAGAAAGAGCTTCAAGTAAGACCAACAGAAAAATTGGTTGATGATTTGCGCAAGAAAGTGAAAATTTTGCAGGTACGGACATCCTTCAAAGAGTTTCTTTCAGTTAAATATGAAGTTTCTAGTAACTTTTCACTTTTGATTATAAGCAACTTTTAGGAAGCAAGAAGCATGGGGCGCAAGCAACTGAACTTAAATCTGTTCATCAATGGCATATTTGCTTGACACTTCAAGATTAGTTTTTTAGCATGTAGGAATTAATAATTCACTTAAGCAACTTTTTTACTCTGCTCGATGACTTGTAACCTTGGTAGTATCATGTGATTGAAGAGCGTATATGATGCAATTTAAGAGCAAATAGGCAATAAGAATGTGGGAATGAGTATGTTCTTAAGTTTTCTTTTTTTCTTTCAATCCAGCAGTGTTTATCATGCTTTAAATTTTAACGTGTAAAAAGGTAAGGAAAGAACAAAAAAAGAAAAATCAGGTGTCTATCTTAGTCCTTTGATTGTTGCTGTTTACAGGTGACAGGTGTCGCCATATTGTATGCGACTTTATACAATTATTTATTGTTTCTTCATGCTTGATAGCATCTCAATGTATCTTCTTCTCTCATTGTTGGGAAATGTAGGCTGTGGGTTATAATTCAATCGAGGCTGAAGATTGGGAAGCTGCTACTAGTGGAGGGGAGATGAGTAAAATGGAGTCTCTTCTTCTTGATAAAAATAAGAAAATGGAACATGAACTCACACAGTTGAAGGTATGAATTGATTTTTGGTGCTTTGTTTCCCTCATTCTTTCTCTCAATTGTCTCCAGCAAAAGGTACATATGAATGTATTTTTGAGATCTTGTCTTGTCTTGATCAAACTATGATAATACAATATCTTGACATCTGTGGGTTTCAACTTATCCTACTGCATTATTTCTTTGAAATAATTTTATAGGAGATAGATTTTGATGTTTTTATGTGTTTTAACTATCATGTGCTAGCCATGATCAAGTATCTTTTACTGGTTTTCAGATCAAACTTTCCGAGAAAGTATCTTTGCTGGAAACAGCTGAAGGCAAAATAAGAGAACTCGAAGAAAAGGTTAAGGAACAACGAAAGCTGATACAGAAGTTAGAAGATGATATATTGAAGGTCTGGGTCGATATCTTTTGGCTTTCTGAAAATGACATTTTGACCAGCCTCATTATGTGCTTCTTACGGCATTTTCTTTGAATGATTTGCATATTTGCGAATTCTATTACCCTATGAAAAACTGAAACGATCATTTTATTGCTTTATGTTATTTCATGGAGATGGTGATATTGGAATCGACATAACAATTCTTAGACTGTACAAGTCCACATAGTGTAGCCTTTTTCTTTTTCATCTTGATCCGCACCTCCCTCCTCTAATGCAGGGTTATAATTCCAAAGAACGGAAAAGGACTCTTTTTGATGATTGGGATGTTTCAGAGAGTGCAGGGAATGAACTTTCTGAGGTATATTTGCTCTTGTTTGTTTCTCTACGTGTATAAATTACCAGGATGTATATTTCTATGTAGAATCTAACTTACTTTCAAGGAAAACTGGAATATAACCTAAAAACATGATGTTTGTATTGTTATACTTGCACATTGTATTCGGATTATCTATTTATGTTGCGTTGCACAACTCCATTATAGCTCCATGTCATTTAGGGCCTCTTTAAGAAGTCATGCCCATTAGATTTTAATCAGATAGTTTTAGGTTAGGGAAAATTTTGTTTCATTTGTTCTAAGCATTCATTGAGTGTGGCTTGATTTACCTGTAGACTGTGCAGGGGAACATGTGGAGGAAATATTGTTGTAAGAATGATGTTTCTGACTGATAGTGTTAAATTTGCATTTAAATTCTTGATCTCATAGGACCGTAATAAAATATTTATACAGGAAAAAGAATTTGACATCAAAGTGAAGTAGTTCAATTTTCAGAATGAGTTTGTTCTGATTTGTTGATCCATTTCCTATTCTGGAGCAGAACACAGATCAGAAACACGTTTCCTCAGATCAAGACCAGAGCTCAATGCTGAAGGTGATATGCAACCAGCGTGATCGATTCAGGGCGCGTTTGCAAGAAACTGAAGAAGTATGTTGTTTACATGTCTTCTCGTACTTGCATTTGATGTTTTATTCAATGGAATTTTATTTTAAGCATTAAGATCATGGTCTCAATGTTTCATATTTTTCAGGAAATAAGGCAATTAAAGGAGAAGATAGGGGCGGTTAGTACCGAACTGGAGAAAACAAAAGCTGATAATGTTAAACTTTATGGAAAGATTCGCTATGTCCTGGACTATAACCAGGAGAAAGTAACTTCCAGAGGATTAAAAAAGGTACCTCCTTTCTGAGAATCTCATTATTCTCATATAGTGTCTTTAGCTTCTTGAAGCTGAATTCTTTTATTCGATTCAGTACGCACAGGATCTTGAAAGTGGTTTTACCTCAGATGTTGAATCCAAGTACAAGAAGATATACGAGGAAGCCATTAATCCCTTTGCAGCTTTCTCTAAAAAGGTCTGTAAACTTGAGCTCCTTTTTATTAATATATAGTTCTGTTAGATTCGTAAATTTCCGAGTTGCATATCTTCTTTAAAGCACAACTTCAGATGTTGCCATGCCGTGTGTTTCATTATATGCGGAATGAATGATATTATTTTCTTCTGTGAATGTTAAGATACATTCAAGATAAGATGTTTATACACAACTTTGTAGAAAGATATATACCAGGAAAATAAATGAATAGTAAGTATCTTTGTAATGCCTATTTCGATCAGCAACAAAGTCGAACCATCGAGACATGCATACTCGCAGTTTTCTACTATCCATGCCAACTCCAAACGTAGGAATATGTGAACAATCCAGTTAGCATTTGCATTCATGGACCATTCCAGTTCAGGTCATAACTATTTTTATGTTGTTTGTATGACACCATGGAATACTCAACTTCTGTTTATAACATAGGAGAGGGATCAAAGATACAAGGAGCTGGGCATCAGAGACAGAATCACACTCAGCAGCGGACGTTTCGTTCTCGGAAACAAGTACGGTTTTTCTTTCATTGTCGAATTGCATTCTTAAATTGGCAGGATCTTCCGTTCCCTTTCCTGCATTTTCATTTGAGTGTATGCACAGCACATATGTAAAGGTGGCAATAAGGCTGGTAGATTCAAGGCCAGTTTAGGTCCATGTCCTCTTTCATCTTTAGGATAGTCCACTCTCCATGCAGGGATGGACCCGGCCTGTGGTTATATGTAGGTGTAGGCAAGATCGGGTACCCGGCCAATTTGTCTAGAATTGGTCCTGGTCCTAGTAACCACTAGTTCTTAAAAATTAGAACCAGTCCCGGTCCCGGTCAGACCGGGTCTAAGATTTTAAGAATAGGTCCCGGTACTAGTGGGAACTGATACCAATATCGGGTACCCGGTCAATTAGTTTATTATTAATAAAATTTGAGCAGTAGTGGAAAAAAAATTCAACTATGAATAATAATATTAAATAACAAAGTCAAAATATTGTAGGTTTGAAGGTTGAAGTCTTAAAAACGAGTCATACTCATAATATTCATATATATATATAAAGAGAGAGAATAAACTAAAAAATTCTATCTATTGCAAGCAAGACCACTAGAAAGCACATTCAATTGTTTCCAACCTCTTTAACGTCATTTGGTACCCAACCAGTACTAGGTATCCGTTACTGGTCTCGGTCCCATTGGGTACCCACCGAGTACCGGGTCCAAAAATCAAGATCCAGTCCCGGTTGCAACCGGGACCTAAATTTTGGATCCAGTCCTGGTTCACCGGAACCAATTTCGGGTAAAAATCCACCGGGTCTGGGACCGGGACCGGGTAATCGAGTTTTTTCCCACCCCTAGATATATGGAGTGGGATAAAAATTCTATGATCATTTTCGGTGCCCCTACTTATGCCTCAACACTAAAAAAACACTATAAAATTAAATTTCAAGTCCTAACCCTAAATTCTAAATCTTAAATCCTACGCCTTATACCCTAAAAATACACCATACTTCAATTTTCCTAAACTCTAATCTAAGACAGTAAACCCTAAATTGTAAACCTAATTTTGAGCATATGACATAAATAGGGCACTGAAAACAACATATTATTTGCATGAGTGCTGTCATTCTCACATGAAAACAACTTATGTCTGCAGGTGTGCTCGAACATTTGTATTTTTCTACACAATTGGTTTGCATATCCTAGTCTTTACTTGTCTATATCGAATGTCAGCTCTAAGCTACCTCAGGTCATCTTTCTCCCTCTTTTTTTCTTCTGACTCTGTACATTTCCCTTTCGAATTCCGACTCGGAAATTGTATTTTGCTAAGTGCAGCAATGGCTCCGAGGAAGCCCTCACCGGAGATAAAAATCTCAACCTCCCGCACGGACTTTAGTTTCATCTACTCTTACTATCTACATTCATGTTGTTCATCATGCGAAGAATATATATATAGTATATATTTATATATATGGGTTAAGATTCACTTATATGATATAAAATTTAAAATTTTTACATATTTTTTGGATTGTTGAATTAACTAATTTTAACGGTTAATCTCAGAATTTTGTTTACTAATTTAACAATCTAAAAAACATGTATAATTCTATTTTTATATTGTGTCAGCGTATCTTAACCCTATATACATATTTGAAAAAAATGTATAGAAACTCCAAAAATTGTACATGTAAACAGAATATAATTACTTAATGTTGCAAATAGTTAAAGGCCACAATGAAAAAGGCTGATTCTTTTCTTTTCTTTTCTTAAGCTTAAAGGGTTCTTAAGGAATTTAAGTTGGAAAGGTTTTACAGTGAATTTAAGTTATAAAGGTTTTCTTCTAATTAGATTTCTAATTCATTTCACTCAACATAAGAAGGTAAGCGAATATGCATTTTTCTGTTAGTTAAGATTACTTCATCTATAATATCAAGAATTGAATCATAACTTATTTAAAAGATTGACCTATTTAATACTAACCGGTTAAAATAATTTTGATTGGGTCTCGACTTATTCAATTAGTAGATAATTATATGTTGTTGAGTGCAAACACAACTTGAATAGATTGTAATTGTACGGATAAAAATCTTCTGTCCCTATATATGCTTCAACACTAAAAAATACTAAAAAAATAAATTTCAAACTCTAATCTTAAATTCTAAATCCTAAACCCTACACCTTATACCCTAAAAATACACCCTACACTAATTCCTTAAATCCTAACCATAAATCTTAAACCCTAAACTTAATTTTAAGTGTGGAAGCATAAATAGGAGCACTCAAAAGGGACAAAGATTTACATCTTACTTGTACAAGCACAATAAAGACAAATGGATGTGTTTTGGAACACATCAAATCTGTTTTAATTATGGGTTTAGAATAGAGAACTCAATTAAAATCCATTTAATTATTAATGTTGCCAGTAGTTTCCATAATAGACAGGATGTATGTATGGACAGATGAATATTTATTTAAGACATCGATGATGATCCATGAATCATACAACATTGCGTAAAACCTGAGTTCCAAACTCCATTCAATTTCACTTTTTATCATTTCTAGTCCTCATAACTTTAGGCATTATTTAAATCACTTATATCCTCTCTTTTTTTGCTTAATAAATTGGAGTGTATTAGAAATATGCTTATTTTTCAAATTAATTTGATAAATCGAATATTAAAGTCTTACATTATCATTACAAAGAATTAAATAATGGTTAATTTGTAAATTTTTAAATTCCAAGGGAAAAATAATATATTAATATAAATATAAGAATAAGTAAAATTACGAATTGGGTTGAATTTTTAGTTTTATTTATAGGAAAAAGAAAGAGAAGCATGGATAGTAATGTTCAAAGCTATGCCACTGAGAGTGGGCAGCTGCTTCTCGCTTAAGCTTTTAATGTCTGCCACCGCGCCTGACGCTGACGTTCCCTCTCTTTATAACCCAAACTCTTTACAAACAAAACTACAAACAATCAACAATGGCTTCTTCTTCAAACCTTTCCTTTCTCTTCTCTATTTCCCTCCTGCTTCCTTTTTACGCCGCTCGTTCCCCACCGCCGACAACCGCCACGCTCCATGTCTCTGCTTCTCTTATACAAGCTCGACATATTCTTTCCTTCGACCCTCAATCTTCCGAAACCCGACCCGTTTCCTTCAACTCTTCTTCTTCTTCTTCTTCCTCTGGTTCTGGTTCTGTTTTTTCAGTTCCACTTCACTCTCGTGGCTCTATCCACAAAACCCATCACACTGACTACAAAAACCTTGTTCTATCCCGTCTCGACCGTGACTCAGCTCGAGTTGACTCACTTACCACTGAGCTGGAACTCGCTGTCAACGGGGTACACAAGTCCGAGATTGAACCCGAGGCGCTTTCTACTCCTGTTATTTCCGGGACGAGTCTAGGTAGTGGGGAGTATTTCACCCGGGTCGGAATCGGTAGCCCGGCTAAACAATTCTACATGGTTCTCGATACCGGAAGTGATATTAATTGGATCCAATGTCAGCCTTGTTCGGAATGCTACCAACAATCCGACCCGATATTCGACCCTTCCGCCTCCTCCAGTTACAGCCCGGTTTCTTGCGACTCAAGTCAATGCTCTTCTCTTCGAGTAGCAGCTTGCCGTGACGGGAAATGTCTTTACCAGGTCTCGTACGGGGATGGGTCGTACACGGTGGGCGATTTCGTCACCGAAACGGTGTCGTTCGGGAACTCCGGTAATATCAACAGCGTTGCTTTGGGTTGTGGGCATACCAACGAAGGTTTGTTCGTTGCCGCAGCCGGTTTACTTGGGCTCGGCGGTGGCCCATTGTCTATGACATCGCAGATCAAAGCGACGTCGTTCTCTTATTGTTTGGTGGATCGTGACTCGGCCGACTCGTCGACTTTGGATTTCAACGCCGGGTTACCGGGTGACTCGGTCGTCGCTCCGTTGATAAGGAGCCAAAAGGTGGATACCTTTTATTACGTAGGTTTAACTGGGTTCAGCGTGGGTGGCCAACCGGTTCAACTCCCGCCAGGCATTTTCGACCTGGACCAATCCGGAAACGGCGGGGTGATCGTAGACTGCGGTACGGCCATAACTCGGCTGCAAACGCAGGCTTACAACGCACTTCGAGACGCGTTCGTGAGCTTAACACGCGACTTGCCGACAACGAGCGGGGTGGCGTTGTTCGACACGTGCTACGACTTGTCTTCGAGGAGCAGCGTTCGGGTCCCGACGGTGGCGTTTAATTTCGGCGACGGGAAGTCGCTGGATTTACCGGCGAAGAATTATTTGATACCGCTGGACTCGGCGGGCACGTTTTGCTTCGCGTTCGCTCCTTCGTCGTCTTTGTCTATAATTGGGAACGTGCAGCAGCAAGGGACACGTGTGAGCCTCGATTTGGCTAGTAATCGGGTCGGGTTCTCTCCAAATAAATGTTAAAAAAGAAAGTAACTAAATTGCTAATTAGTTATTTATTTACCCGTCCGTTTTACCACGGGTAAAAAAAAGTGAAGAAAAGGAAGCAAGTTTGTTTGTTTGTATTATTATAGGAATTTTTAAGGTTAATTTTTACCATCACTGTTAGTACTACTGGTTTCTTTTTACAGTGGCGAATAAATTCCAAAGATGGAAGAAGCTTTGGAGAAGCGTGGGCAGTTTATTAATTCAACACGCCTTAATGATTATGGTTTCTATAATTATTTTTATTATTGTATGAAATTTGTGAATTTAGACATTATAATTTAAATTGATAAATTAAACAATTTTTTTTTTTAAAAAAAAATCAGATTTGGAATTGGTGTTGAGCTAGTTATAGTGCAAAGTTGTCTCTCTTTGGTTAATAAGATTCTAAAGGTTCATCTATCTCAGGGTACAAATACATAATAAGCATATAGAATTTATTTTACGTCAAATAACCTCAAAAATATTATTTATTTTTTAGTTTTTTTTTTCTAACAATGACAATATAATTAATCATTGGGTTGGTCCAAGTGGTAAACAGTTTGAAATCACTTAAGTAAGGTCTCGAGTTCAAGGCGTTGTGTATGCAAAAAATTACTGTTGAGAGACTCACTCACTAAAATCAAATGTGCGACGCCAGTTGGTCCAGATTAATCATAACGAAACTCTAAAAACCGAAAAGACAACAAAAAAAAATAACACAATTAAACTATTGAGATGTAAAATGACAAATTTAGAAAATATTAACTGAATTAACATCTTTCGTGTGTGTGTATAATATATATATTTTTACTTTTACGTAACATGTAAATTTGGCTTTGTTGATGTATTTGTGTACAATCATATAAACGCATGCATGCGTGCCACGTGGTTGTGGGATTGCTGAATTAATGGATTGTGATTTTTGATTTTACGTAAGTGGAGCGGAGAGCTAACTCAAAATCTCATTGATTGTTTATTTTTGAAGCAATAGTATTAATAATTTCAATAAAAAATGGCATGGACCATTAATATTTTGTTAATTAATTTGATATTTTTAACATCCAAATAATATTTGCTGTGCTATGCGTCCAAATTCCATTGGGAGCGGTTCCGTCAATGTCGGCAGGCTTTTGATTCCCCCAAAACAAATGTCCGTGGGCTGTGGCTGTTGCTTTTCTCCCAACCGTATCTGTCTTTTCACCAATAAAAAACCCCAAAATTCATGGTCTTTTTCACAGAGACCCATCTTGCAGCCATTATATCTTGCAAGTTGCAGTGTAAGAACGTGCTAACTATATTTGCTTTACTTTTCCAAGTTCCAACCTTTCATCTCATCTTCTTCATTGTCATGTAATAAATGATAAATAGCAATAATGAGCATATTGGGGTATGTTGGGTGTTAGGTGAGACGGTCCATTCTGCTCATTAATAATGTTGGATCCATCTTGTTGATGAGCTAAGAAGGATGATGGTTAGTGTGCCTCGAATGGTTTCACTCGGGTGGGCATGGACCGAGAGCCGTAGCCAGAAAAGACGAGGGAGACGAGAGATGAGTCATGGGGTCTCAAGAGACCTCCTAGGTTATGATGGTTAAGGTAGAGTAGCCCTGCTTATCAGTTGATAGGCTTAGCTGGTGAGTTAGATAGACTTGACAATCTATCTTATCAAGGTCAGTATGACTTCGATACGTCTTACTTCGGGGATTTACTAGGGTAGTGCCCATTGAGTGTGGCCGGCTAAATGGATCCGGAGGGGGTCTTCCGGAGAGGTCTTTGGCGGAGACCATTATGGGTATAACACATCTCATTATCATCTTCCACAAATCCTGCATAATAGTTCCTTGTACTTGTAACTTTTACGCCTTCCAATGCTTCCATACTCTTAACTAATTCAACCGTATTCTTCGATGCATGTAACAAAGTCGTAGTTATAATTGCAAGGTTGTTGTATGTTGACAAATGCTTCCGGTATCTCCATTTAAGCAATGAATACAACACAAACACAGATAAGATCTTTCCTATAAAAGAATTCTTCTAATTTTCGAATGCAACGAATCAAGTACATATGTGAAATAGGCAAATTACCTCAATTAGCTTCCCGCCTGGAACAATAATTTACCCAAGTTGTTCCATTGCTTTGGCGCTGTTCACATACGTTGCACTTTTATTAAAACCCTCGAGTGAGAGGATCCTCAATGCCTCTATTCCCTGTTGAAATGTGAACACCAACTGAAAGACAACAAGATGTAAACACAAAAACAGTTAATATTCATTTACTTCTTCTTTATGGTTGTGCTTTATTTTATAAACTTTTATGTACCTCTTCACGTTCTTGCTTGTTGAAAGGACGAAGAACGTAGTTAATAGTATCCATCCTCCCCTGCGGCCGTCCAATGCCTAGAAAATGTTGTTGAACTTTAATAACCAAGAAATAAGCAGCTTAGCAGAGCATTAAGGTATCATTTTAGTGTTCTTAGAAACCTACACCTACCGATTCTTAGACGAGGAAAATCACGGCTGCCTTTTAAACTATCTATGATGCTTCTCATCCTGGAAGAATAGGGATTGAGGATATTGATAAGTTACAAACAAAAAAGCTTTATGAAGCAAACTAAAAATTGAAAAGCGTTGATGTAAGCTTTGTAGGATTTAAGACATGACATTACAAATGCTGACAACATACCCATTATGTCCTCCATGTCCGCCTTTCGGAAGTAGTCTCAATTTGGCAAAAGGCAAATCTAAGTCATCAAAAATCTGTCAAAGGGAACTGTAAGTGCGGAGAAGGACGGAAAGATTAGCATCGAGTCATAACAACGAAAGAAAATTACCACAAGTACTTGCTTCAACGGAATCTTGTAATATGAGACAAGGGCCCCAACCTTCACAATGTATTTGCAAAACCATGAAAATGTGTATTAGAACTAAAGTAATTTCAATCAGGTGAGAATTTTAGTCTCTTGAAAACAATATATAGATCCTTTGAGATAGCTCACTTACAGACTCGCCACTTTCATTCATGAAAGTTTGTGGTTTGGCAAGCATGACTGGAACATTTCCTATAAATCCTGGTAAAAAAGAGTAACCATCTCCAATTAAATATAGCATAATGGGACATTTTGAGTTACCTAATATAGTTAGAAAAATTAGAACATGAATTCATTTGTAGTTTACCTACTCAATTTTCACTGAGCTGAATATAACTTTTGCTTTGTATTTTCCATCTATCAGGCATGAACTAATTAACTTTATTCATATATTGATAGAATCTTTATAACTATATTAATTCTTAACAATCCTCAGATACTATAATTTGGCACTTTTCCAAGCAAGTAATGGAGAGGATCATTTCCCTTCCAGTGACTAGTGAGTACCCTAAATGCACTCTTAGAGGTCACCATGTAAAAAAATATCTTCATCCAAAGCATTTAAAAACAAGAATAAAGTTGCAAACTAATATAAATCTTTTAAACCATGAGTACTAGCTCAAATCACATATATGTTATATGCTGCAAGCAGACTTCCAGATGTTGCAGGTTCGGGAAGTATCTCAGAGCAACAATCAATCAAAAGCTTCAATTACAAAACAAATGGCAACTATAAATTAGTCAAAACGAAGAAAATTAATTAGCAAGTGAACAATCCTGCAAGACCAGTGCATTAAGCTATTTAATGATTATATTCAAGTATCCATTACGAAATATACTCTTCAAAGACACTACATACTCGTCTCCAGAGTTAGAAGCACAATGTTATGATCAATTAGAATCAACTCAATCTTAAAGCAAATACTAATCCAAAATTAGAACTTCAGAATCAATCATGTCTAAAAGTAATCTCTTTTCTAATGGATAAACAATAAATTTATTCCAGCAGAGTTCATTCAAGACTTTAATGCATACTAAAGTTGACGAATTTAACATTGGTGAAAGTAATTCAAAGATTGAACAAAGCTAACTTCAATGTTGAAATAAAAAGAATACCTTTTCCAATCAGGGCTTTAAAGTTAGCGGTGTTAATAGAAATCCCTTCAGCCTCAGCTATAGCGTCTACCATCATAAAACCCACCTGTTATGAAAAATCAATATATATAATCAACAAAAATCGTTAAAAAAATTAAATTCGAAATAACAGAAAAATCAAACGAGGACGAATCGATACATTGTGGCGAGTGCCATTGAATTTCTTGCCGGGATTACCGAGACCGACGATGAGCCAAGGCTTGTGAGGCGGAGACTGCGGCTTGTTCTCGGGCAACGCCGGGGAGTCCTCCGCCGTATTGGGAGGAGAAGAATTTGAATTTTTGATAGAAAAATTAGGGATTCGAGTCATTGCTCTTCTGGTTGTGGCGGAAAATTTGAAGGGGCAATAAGATTTAATGAATGGCGAATTGAAATTTAGGAATCGAAAGGTGAATATTGATGAGCTTAATTTCATCATTATATATATATAATACTATTTAGGGTTTGAATTTCTGAAAGTTGACAGGAAGAAGGAAAAAGGAAGCACAGGACAGAACGAAGCAAAGAAGAACTGTTCAAGTCCACCCTTTGCCTTGCGGCTCAAGAGTCAAGAGATTCAAGGCTCGTCCTTTTTCTTTTATAGTTTTATGGGAAAACTACCCAAATCATCACTCAACTTTGGTCATTAGACCTATTTTCATCACTCAACTTTAAAAACGCCCATTTTCATCACTCAACTTTCAACTTTGTGATGTTTTCATCATTTCACCGTTAACTCAGTTAACACCGTTATGACATGGCTTATAAAATTACACATCATTTAAAAGAAAATAAACAAAACGACAATGTTTTGAACATTAGGTTAAAACGACATTGTTTTGAACATTGGGTTAATTATACCGATTAACCAAAATTAAACCGTTCCTATTCCCCATTAGTCTGAACTTTTGAAAATCAAAGTTGTTCTTTGCGATTTTTTTTCTGAACGTTGAGAAAATTAGGGCTTGATATTGTGTTAGAGATTTGGGGAACATTTGGGTGCGAGTGATAATTTGAAAATCGAAGTTGAGGAAACTACTGATTCAACAACGTGGCTGCAAATCGGAGTAATGGATTGTCGTGTATTGCGTGCGAGGGGTATGAAAAGCATATCATATAGTAAGTTTTTTTATCTTTTCGATTAAAGCTTGTAAATTTAGGGTTTATTGAATAAAGTAAAATTGTTTTGTGGGTACTGATGAGTTTAGGGTTTGGCAAATTTGTTTTGATTTCAGGCAGTTTGAAACAAGAGTGATAATAATTAGGTGTTTTTGTTTTGATGAGTAAAATTTGTTTCGATTAAAGCTTGTATATTAGGTGTTTTTGTATTGATTGGCAGGAGTGTCTTCTAAAGATAGAAATGAGAATAATGAACTAAGTCTTGATCAGTTTTGGTAATGTAGACCAACATGTCTCGATAATGCAGTAATGCAGTTTTGGTAATGTAGAATTGCAGTCTTGATAATGCTGAAATGTTGTTTGGGTAATGCAAAAATGCAGTTTTGATAATGTTGTAATGCATAAATGTATTCTTGATAATGTTGTAATGTAGTGTGTCAAATGAATTAAAATGGTTGGGTAATACCTTGAAAACAGTTTGATTTTGTAATGAAAACAATGTTTTAGTATGAATAAATTGAGTTATAGGAAACATGTGGGGATATGGGAATGTGTACTGTGGGGATAATTGGGTAATGTCTTTGAATAATAGGGCTGCTTGTATACATATATATATATATATATATCATATTCCTATTCTGTGAATGTGTATTGTGGGGATATAGGAAACATGTGAGGATATGGGAATGTGTGTTTTTTTATGTTTTTATATGTTGGTGGGGGACCAGTAGAATATAACAAAAATGTATGTGTTTTTTTATCCCAAATTGTGCACATGTTAGTGGATATATATATACTAAATAGGTTCATGTGTTTTTTATATGTTGGTGGGGGACCAGTGGGGTTTTTATATGTTGGTGGGGGACCAGTGGGGATAAGTGTTTTTTATCAGTTAATGTGTTAGTTGGGGACCATTAACTATTACAATAATGAACCTCAAATTGTTAAAGTACAAAGCTATTAGTGCAGTGTTCGAAATTAAATCATCCTAATATATATTTGTTTATTTTTTACAGGTCAAACATCAGAACATTGTACTATAACTTTTCATCATGGGGGATTTATTGTAAATCATCCTACTGTGATATATACTGGTAAAAAGATATCTTTCTTTGATATGTGTCACATTGACTCTATGTCTATGCTTGAGGTTTATGACATGGTTAAGGAGTTAGGATATGATAGGCCACTGGAAATTTTTTGGCAATCACCAGGTGGTGTTTTAAGTGTCAATGCATTGAAAACTGATTATGATATGTTATCTATGCTTGCTAGTATGCCTAGGAACAAGTATGCACATGTTTACTTACAAGAAATAGTGGAGGAACACATGCCTGATTCTGAAACTATTAATGATACTGAAATTTTTGAACATGTGAACAATGTTAATGATGCTGGAATTTCTGAACATGTGGACACTGTTAATGATGCTGGAATTTTTGAACATGTGGACACTGTTAGGAATGTAGAAACAAATATACCTACTGATGCTGAAACTGTTAAAAATACTGTTAGGAGACTTGATTTTTCTGATAGTGAGGATGATGAAGATACTGATTATGTTGGTTCTGAGAGTGAGCAATCTGACAGCCCCTTTGAAGATAGTGAAAATGATTTAGTTGATGATGATTTAATTTGTGAGGAAAATGTTGGTGTTGGGAGGGATATACCTGGATTTAGGGCAGGTTCAACTGAAGATAGTGATGAGAGTGTAGATAGTGAGGATGAAACTGAATCACTGCACAGTCCATCTGATTCTGAAACAGAAACTGAAAAGAAAAGGTTCCCTGAGTTTGACAGTACTTTAGACATGAAAAATCCCAAGTTTAGAAAAGGTTTATTGTTTTCTGATCAGAAAATTTTCAAAGCAGCTTTAAAACAATATGCAGTGAAAAATAGGTTTAATTTAAGGCTAAAGGTTAATGACACTGCAAGAGTGCAAGCTGTGTGCAAGGATGGGTGCCCATGGATGGTTTGGGCATCTAAAATGCACCCTAAAGATAAAACTAACAGTACATGGCAGATTAAGACATATATTGGAGAGCATAAATGTGTTAGAGATACAAAGAATAGAAACTGTACTTTTAGGTGGTTGGCTACAGAGTACTTAGAGAAATTCAGAGTTGACCCAAACTATTCTGCCAAGTCCCTAAAACACGATGTGATGAAAGACCACATGCTTGTAGTTGAAAGGTCTAAATGTATTAGGGCAAAAAAATTGGCCTTGGAGATGATTCTTGGGAATCAAGAAGAACAATATGCAAGAATCTATGATTACCTTGGAGAATTGAGAGGAACAAATCCTGGGACAACAACCATACTTCATTTAGATAATAGGTTGTTTGTCAGAATGTATGTATGTCTAGAAGCTTGTAAAGATGGATTTAGGGCTGGATGTAGGCCACTGATTTGCTTAGATGGATGTTTTTTAAAAAGCTATTACCAAGGATGGCTTCTGGCAGCAATTGGAATAGATGCAAATGACTGCATCTATCCTTTGGCTTATGCTGTAGTTGAGAGTGAAAATAGAGAGTCCTGGACTTGATTTTTACAGATTTTAGAGACTGACTTGGGGCTCACAAACTCTTTTCATTATACATTCATGTCAGACAAGCAAAAGGTAAATAATTTACTTTTTTATTTTAGATATTTTTCTTCATTGTATTATAGTGTTTGACTGATATTTTATTGTTTTTTACAGGGTCTAATAGATTCAATTTTAGAGTTGTTTCCTAATTCCAGCAGTCGAACTTGTGTGAGACATTTGTACAACAATTTCAAGCTGCAAAGTCAAAACCAAGGCAAGGCATTAAAAGATACTTTATGAAAGGCAGCAAGGGCAACATACATGAAAGAGTGGACTGATGCAATGAATGAACTGAAGGCCATGTCAGAACCTGCATTTAACTGGTTGGTGGCTAAAGACCCTAAGAATTTGTCAAAGGCTCATTTCTCAACTAACTGCAAGTCTGACATGCTCTTAAATAACTTGTGTGAGAGCTTTAATAAGGTAAATATGTTTACTAACCTAACTTGTTTAAATTGAAATTTGCTTTAAATAAGTTTACTAACCTAACTTATTTATTGACAGATGATTTTGGAATCAAGGGACAAGCCAATACTCACTATGATGGAGATGATCAGATGCAAAATCATGACAAGAATTGCATCTAAGAAGGAAGCTGCTGAAAAAATAATTGGGACACTTTGTCTAAAAATTCAAAAAAAGCTTGAGAAGATTATTGAACAGTCTATAAGGCATTTTGAACTTTAATTAATTATTTTTGTTTTGATTATTTATTTACTTTAAATAATTATTATTTCAACAGTCCAAAAATTAATTGATTTTTTGATCAATGCTGACAGGTGTTGGCCTAGGAATGCAGGTGGACAAAAGTGGGAGGTTTCTGCAGGATTTGAAGACCAACATGCTGTAGACTTAAAAGCTCAAACATGCAGTTGTAGAAAATGGGACCTTACAGGTATATTTTTCATAGTTTTGGTTTAGATAATGTACTGGACTGCAAAGTTTTTGCAAATTTTGGTAGTTTCTGCCATTCTGTATTATTTGTGTGGAAGTTTTGTGATTCTTAAGTGTTTGCTTGGTTTAGGGTTATTTGTGTGGTCTGTTTGTGGTCTGTTTGTGGTAGTTTTATATAGGACAAACTCTATTTGTGGTTTGTTTATAACATGTGGACTGTTTATAAAATGTGGTGTTTTACTTGGATATATATAACATGTGGACTGTTTATAAAATGTGGTGTTTTGCTTGGATATATATAACATGTGGACTGTTTATAAAATGTGGTGTTTTGCTTGGATATAGGAAACATGTGGTCTGTTTATATAATGTGGTCTGTTTGCTTGGTTTAGGGTTATTTGTGTGGTCTGTTTATAAAATGTGGCCTGTTTATAAAATGTGGTTTGTTTATATAATGTGGTCTGTTTTGGATATAAGTGTTTGCTTGATAAGTCAAGGTTTATATAATGGTCTGTTTTAGTGATTTTTAAGTGATTTTAAAATGCCATTCTATCTTGTAGGGATTCCTTGTATACATGTTGCATCTGTAATTTTGCATATTGGAGCTAGACCAGAAGACTTTGTCAATTCTTGCTACAGAAAGGATACTCAACTGAAAATCTATTCTCATATGGTTAAACCAGTTCGAGGTCCAAAACAATGGGTTCATTATCAGACAGATGAACCACTCCTACCCCCTGTAATTCGAAGGCCTGTTGGCAGGCCTCAAACAAAAAGAAGAAAAGAGCCTGATGAGCAAGTCAAAAAAACTGGAAAAATGAGTAAGCTTGGAGTCCATATGACTTGTTCAAAATGTGGAAGTAAAGGCCACAACAAAAGATCTTGTAGGGGACAAGTTGGTGGCAATGCAAGGAGTGCAAGGATGGCTCCAAGAAGAAATGCAAGGCCTAATAGGTCTAATACCTCTGAACCAATGCCTACTGGTCATGCAAGGGTGGCCTCTGAACTAATGCCTACTGGTCATGCAAGGGTGGCTTCAACTATGCCTACTGGTCATGCAAGGGTGGCTTCAACAGCAAGGATGCCTACTGGAAGTGCTAGACCTTCCAAACTACCTGTAAGTTTGGTTAACTTCATTAATATCATTTGTTTTTAAACCTAAAATTCTAATTAATTCTTATCTATCAATGCAGGTTAGGAGACCAACATGTTCCAATTCAGTAACTTCTACTCATCCTACTAACAACCAACATCATGAACAAGAGAGTCAAAGAACAATGAGACCAGTAATAACTGTAAGATGGATGCCATCATAGCAGAGCAGTGTTCAAGGATCTCAAACACAAAAAAAATGTGTCTAACAGGCAGAAGTCTACTTGAAAGGAGACTTATGGATGTCATTTTGAGACTGTTTAGTTATTTTGTCAAAGAGGCACAAATAGTCTTGTGGAAACTGTTCTAGGCTAGTCTTTTGTTCATCATTTTGTATACCTTTTGTGGTATTTTGTTCATCTTTTATACACCTTTAATGACAAAATTGACAAAAAACAGTGATATGATCATTATTGTCAAAATGTCATTGTTCAACATTTGTAGCCTCTCCCATTTGGGATAATATTAATGGAAATTGAATTTACAGTTTTTACCTTTAGTCAAACAGTTTTTAATTCTTGGATTAGCTTATGAACAATGATTGGTTGAAAACATCTTAAATCATCACACTTGGACATAATTTGTTTCAATTGAGCATAACACTTTTCATTGAATAACATTTTTTTTCAGCTTAAATGATCACTTGAGCATAACACTTGGGCATACTTAACAACAAACATTTGGGCATAATTAACAACAAACACTTTTCATTGAATAACAGTTTCAATTGAGCATAAGAACAACAAACATCTTAAATGATCACTTGAGCATAACACTTGGGCATAATTAACAACAAACATTTTTTTCATTGAATAACATTCCATTACAACAAACTCCAACATACATTAACACAATTTTCAGCTTCGAAATCATCACTAACACAATTTTCAGCTTCGAAATCATCACTAACATAATTTTCAGCTTCGAAATCATCACTAACACAATTTTTAGCTTCTTAATCATCACTAACAGTTATGAAATAAATAACTCACTAAAGCAATACATATTAAAGCAAGAATCCAAGCAATCCTCTCATTTCTTCTTCTCCTCTCATTAGTTCTGATCTTCTTTAGGAGACTATTAATAAGAACTTTCACACGTGGATTCATCGGTGGATCATACCACTAGAAAAAACCACAAGATTTGCGAAATTTTTTACCATAGTTACTACACCCAAAAAATCGCCTTCCTGGATTGTTGTTTGTCCAAGAACTCTTCAACGTCGATGGTTTGTCACACCAGCAGATCGGAATTTTATTCCCTTCAGATGACTCCATGTCTTCAACTTTAACCGGCTTCTCAGACTTGCCCATCGGTAGTTTTCCCCTTTTTTCTTCAAGTGTTGTAAATTTAGGGTTAGAAAGGATTTCACGTGTTTTCCCCTTTAAGTACCCCAAATGTTTTATTTATTTATTTTATTAATCCAACATGGCATAAGAAAATATTTTATTAATCCAACATGGCATAAGAAAATATTTTATTAATCCAACATGACATAAAAAATTATTAAAATAAGCCATGTCAGTGTGGTGTTAACTGAGTTAACGGTGGAATGATGAAAACATCACAAAGTTGAAAGTTGAGTGATGAAAATGGGTGTTTTTAAAGTTGAGTGATGAAAATAGGTCTAATGACCAAAGTTGAGTGATGATTTGGGTAGTTTTCCCTAGTTTTATTTAACCTTGTGAATTATGTTTGCAAAGCATTAAGGCAAAATTGGGGAAATAGGTAATTTAAATTTTTATTTAAAAAATAGGGGTTGTTCGGAGAAAATTTTAGAGAATAGATCAGTTTTTATAGTACTACATCGTGTGAAAGTGGCGAAGTTGGACCTCGCCATGTGCAAGTGGCGAGGTACAAGTAAAATTAAAAAAAAAACTCAACTTTTGTAAAATTAGCAAGCGTGCAATACACATAACCTCGCCACCTCCACATGGCGAGGTCCAAAGAACGCCATAAGCACATGACGAGGTCTCCAAATACTATAAATTTTGGCCTAGATTTTAAGGGATAATTAAAACAAATGGTCAAATTATGTGGGAGGTACCACTACTATGTATCGTTTACTGATAGGTCCCTATCCTATAATTTGATCAATTTATTCCCCTTATTTTCAATTTTAAGGCTAACATTTTTGTTTAATAATCTAACGTGGTTTGTTCTTTACAAACATGGGACGACATGATGTATATGTCATGATTTTTTTATATAGTTGGATAAATATTTAACAAAATACAAAATGTATAATATTGTTAAGGTGTATAGGCTACATTATCATATATTTTTTAAAAATTACAATATATTCTCTCTCTAGAAAAGCCACGACAAATGATTTAACCGAATTATTTTAATAAAAAATGAATTCAAGTAGGAATGTGCATTTTACCCGACCCGGCCCGATCGAGTTAAATTTTTTCATAAAAAATTTGGGTTCGGGCCAGGTTTTTAAAAGGCTAAAGTCGGGTCGGGTCAGATTTAAGGTAAAAAAATTTGACCCGACTCTGGACTAATAGTATAATTTTTCCTTAAATTTTTTAGCGATACTCACAATAATCTCACTCTTTATATATATTTTTATAATTAGGTCATTAAAATTACTTTTTTATAAATAGGCCCCTAAAATTTAATTTTTTTATAATTAGGTCCGTAAATTTAATTTTTTACAATTTAGTCTCTAAAATGTATTATTTTTTAATAGCTCGGGCCAAGTCGAGTTTGAGTATATAATTTTCGGGTCGGGTCGAATTTTTCAAGTATGGGCTCGGGTCAGGTCCAAATTTGAGGTATATATTTTCGGTTTGAGTTCGGTGGGCCAAAAACCCGACCCGTGCCCATCTCTAAACTCAAGACTAAAAGTATAGACCATAGTTAAATTATTTCTATGCTTAAGTGGTATTAACAGTCTTTTATTCAGGGTTAAAGCCTTGCACCCTTTTCCAATTATATAAAAGAACCTGAAAATATTGATTTCACAAAGGAGAGATCTAGAAATGATCCAATTATATAGGGACTAATAAAAAATACATAGTATAAGGATCTTTTACAAATTTAACCCAAAAGACTTCTAAGAAACGGAAGAATTAAGAGTATAAGGGCCTTTTAAACAATTTAACCTAAAAAATTCGCCGTTGCCGGGGATCGAACCCGGGTCACCCGCGTGACAGGCGGGTATACTTTAAAGGGCAGCAATTGTTATTCAAGTGAAATTTAGGACTGAGCCAGATCGAGTGAAAAAAAATGGGTTTGAACTCAGTGAAATGGGGGTATGTCCGTATCATCGCCGGCACCATTTCTGGTGGTATCCTTGGCTTCTACGTTATGCACCGAGTCGAGCTCAGCTACAAGGTCTTTTTTTCGTTCTTTCTCTGATTTTTAATTTGTTTTGATTTGTTTTTATAAAGATTGCAGACTTTTGATTTTTAATATCAAATTTTATTTCTACAGGAGAAGATGAAGGAGAGATTGAGGCGATATGAACTTGAATTGAAGAATAGGGAGAAGCTAGAGGAGCTTGAAGATTCCCTCTAGCTCTTTCTTTTTAGAGTTAAGCCTGCACACTGCTTCTTTCTATTTTCCTTTTTTTTTCCCAAGAATTAGAAAAATTAGGGATTGCCAGTGTTGAATTTAAAGGGGGAAACACTCAATTAGTAGAAAAGATTGCTATATTCCTACTTTTTAATGGTTTCTTTTATTGTTTTCAATGAATTTATAAGAAATATTTTTGGGTATCTCTTTTCGAATTTCAATTTATATGTCCATAATGCTAGCTTCTGACTGGTTGTACTGAGTTTAATACATTAGGGATTAAAGGTTTATGCTAAAACACTGGTGTGATTAGATTTCTATTAGCTGCAAGATCAAAATGTAGAAATGGATTACATTCGGGGAGGCGGAATTTCTTATTCTTTGCAACAAGGAATATAAAGGTTTAAGAAGAATTTTCTGTAATCAACAGGATTGAATTTTGCGGTTACGTAGAGATTGTCTCGATTCATTTGGTTTTTTGAGCCTGCGGAAAAGGAGAGTTTTAACATCATTCTGCTCTAACAGAACAGAAGAGAAGGATAAACGAAAAGTGTGTTTATGTCTTAGGTGAATATAGGGCAATGAACATTTTCGTTTCGAGACAAGTTTGAAGTGTTTCCTTTCCGTACAGTTAATGACACATAGAATTGGGTTAATCACTGGATATGAACTGAAACAAACAAGATTAGACATAACGATATCGCTTATTATGAATCATAGGTGAAGAAAAAGATTGACTATACATGTGTGTTCTTCATTATTTATCTTAGTTTTGTCTTTTGGAAGTACACTTTTTTCCCTCAGGCTTTGATTCGTAGGAAGGATAAAGGGGGTAAGAATGAAAATCTTACTAACCGAATGATTAATTTCGTAACCACTTTCTTATCTTTTAGCTAAACCATTGGATTAACAAGTTTTCGATCTTTAGCCGTTTTCATTCTTCCTACTAGACAAAATCTTAAAGCTAGGATATAACTTGCTTTGGATTTGTTTTATTGTCTAGTGTTCTAAATCGGTTTATGTGTGGTGGTTGAACAATTGATTATGTTGTAGAGCAAGTTAAGCTAGGCTGTACTTCTTGTGGTATTCCATAGGCAAGTGAAGTTGGATTCATTAAATTTCTTGTCAATGCAGCTTCTGTCATGCTCCATCGGTGGTTAACCGGACAGAGACGGTACAACTCGAGTGGTTAGGCCACTGATATGTTGGAATGGCTTATAAAAACGGACTCGAAAACTAGTATACCGTAGCGTTGCTGAGATGAAGTTTTTTGTTTACTTTCTTTTCTTTCAGCTAAACCATTAGATTAACAAGTTTTTGATCTTTAGCCGTTTTCATTCTTCCTACTAGACAAAATCTTAAAGCTAGGACATAACTTGCTTTGGATTTGTTTTATTGCCTAGTGTTCTAAATCGGTTTATGTGTGGTGGTTGAACAATTGATTATGTTGTAGAGCAAGTTAAGCTAGGTTGTACTTCTTGTGGTATTCAATAGGCAAGTGAAGTTGGATTCATTAAATTTCTTGTCAATGCAGCTTCTGTCGTGCTCCATCGGTGGTTAACCGGACAGAGACGATACAACTTGAGTGGTTAGGCCACTGATATGTTGGAATGGCTTATAAAAACGGACTCGAAAACTAGTATACCGTAGCGTTGCTGAGATGAAGTTTTTTGTTACATCAAGAATAGCTTGAGGCTTCCTTGTAATGGAGTTTTACTTCTTGTTAATGGGTTCTCTTTGGTGGATTTTGCACTAAAACACTGCCAATGCCCTTTACTTTTCTTGTTTTGTTTTGAATGCAAAATCGAGATTTGCTTGGTTTGCTGGAATGGAAATAAGAGTGCAATAAAGGAATAATTAGTAATTATGTAGTTTTCAATTTCCCCCTCTTTCTTTAGGCAAAATGACAAAAGATGCCCCTAACGTTTGCATGTTTTGTCATTTGGCCCCTCATTCTTTTTTTGGGTCCAAATATGCCCTTAACATTTGCTTGTTTTGTCATTTAGCCCCTTATTCTTTTTTTGGTCCAAATATGCCCCAACATTTGCTTGTTTTGTCATTTAGCCCCCTATTCATTTTTTGGTCCAAATATGCCCCCCAACGTTTCATTCGTAGTCCAAATATGCCCCCAACGTTTCAATTTGGTCTAAATATGCCCCCGTTAGATAGAAATTGTCAGTCAACTGACGTTCAACAGCTGATGTTGACTGGACTTGCCATGTATTAAGATATGCTGATGTCATGTCAAAAAAATTTTTATAAGCCGTTGACTGTCAGTTGATTGATAGTTTACATTCAACAGTGGCATATTTGGACTATGAATGAAACGTTGGGGGCATATTTGGACCAAAAGAAAGAATAGGAGGCAAAATGACAAAACAAACAAACGTTGGGAGCATATTTTGACAAAAAAAAAATAAGAGGCCAAATGATAAAACATACAAACGTTGGGGACATCTTTTGTCATTTTACCTTTTCTTTACCAAGGTAAAGAAAAGACTTGTCCAAGTTTAAATCATGTATTTATTTAAAAAAATTAAAAGATAAAAATGGTATACACTTATCATTACTTTAACACTGTTTGTAATTTTTTTCCATCATTAGTACATTTGATAATAATCCTTTAATATGTTGATTTTAAAAGTATATGATTGAGCACGCCTCAATGATTAAATAAATAGTTGTTGTTTTTAGAAGTCATGAGTTTGAACACCAACATTGCTTTAATAATGATGAAATAAAATATAAAAATTAAAAATAATTTTATTAACTCAACCATCAATTTTCAGTTTAATAATCTATTCGATCAATCGGTACAATCCGATTCAAATAACAGTGCCAAATATAAAAACAAAAGGCAAAATAATATAGAAGGAGTTTTCGAAAACAAGCCTACTCAGGTATTTCCCTCCTCTTTATTTTCTCTCTTCTCTATGTTAATGTTAAATTTAATTTAATGGACTACAACGATTGTTCTTCACTACAAAACAAAAATTAATAATTAGTAAAACAAGAACCAATAAAATGGGTAATAATAATAATAATAAAGTTGAGTTATTTTAATTGCACAAGCCTTAGTGATCTTTTTTTTTCAACGATTGTAAATTTTTAGCAATGACTGCTTCTCCTTCCTCAAAGAAGAACATGAAGAAGAGCAATAACACCAACACCGAGACAGATCGGCAAACGGACTCGGTACCGTGCTCCACTGACTCAAAACTCAGTACAAAGAGTCGCCGCAACAGTTCGCCCGGAGTTCGACTCATCCATAACCGAATTTATGATTCTCAGAACGGCAAGACTTGTCACCAGGTACTTTTTTTAATGGTTTTTTTTTGTTTTTATCATTTTTTTGGTTTCCTTGGGGAAATTACATGCGTTGAAAATTTGGAGTAAAAATGATGGCAGTGTAGACAAAAAACCGTGGATTTTGCAGCATCATGCAAGAGAAAGATTAACGAGAAGCAATGCACCAGCCATTTTTGTCACAAATGCCTCTTGAACAGGTATTTTCGGTCATTTTCCCATTAAGCTATTTACTTTTTAAAACACATTCCCAGACTTGCTGGATTTTATTCTTAATCAGACAAAATTCTGTTCTTTTGACTGTAGCATGATCTAGATCTAACCAGGGACGGATCCAGGACTTTAGGTTAGGGGGCGAACCTATAAATTTTTAGGGGGCGTACTTATAAAAGTTTAAGGGGACAAAAATAGATTTTTAATAGAAAATACATAGAAAAATTCTAAATTTTTTCTAAATCATATATGATTTTCAAAATTTTAGGGGGGCGGTTGCCCCCACCAGCACCCCTCGGTCCATCCCTGGATCTAACAAGCAGGTGTTCATTGGGGACTTTGAAATATGATTAGCTAATTGTTTGTTTGATTATTTTTTCTACCAGATATGGAGAAAAGGCTGAGGAGGTGGCTTTGTTAAATGATTGGAATTGTCCAAGATGTAGAGGAATTTGCAACTGTAGTTTCTGCATGTGAGTCGAATTTTTGTTTGGAAATTCCATTGCAAATATTTGCTTATTATTTGTGGAATCAAAATGGGTAAATTTTGAATCTTGTAGGAAGAAGCGAGGTCACCAGCCCACCGGGAGACTCGTACATGCAGCAAAGGCGAATGGGTTTGCGTCAGTCTCGGATATGTTACATCTCAAGGATTCTGAAAGATCAGGTTCTCAAGAGACTGTGGATGAAGCTGTGCCGTCCAGAAAGCGAAAAGCTGCAGATAATGTTTGTTTGGTATTTTTCATCTGTTTTATTGCTTCAAAGGCTTTCCATTTCTATCCTTGGATATGTTTAGATAGTAGTATTTGTTTCCTAAGAGAATGATCAATGAGGATGAATGCAAATTCTGTTATGATCTTTGTCGGTTTTCCGAAAATTAGACTAATCTACTTATAGATATGGGTTCATTTACTGGTTTATGAATTTTATAAAACGAATGTTCATTAAATCTTTCTAGCAGAAATCGAGTATAGAAGAAACTGATAAAGGGTCAAATGGTTCAATACAAGTCAATGACAAAAATGCTGCAACTAGTAATACCAAGTTGAAAAGACTGAGAAGCAAGAATAGTGAGGAAACCGTATCCGAAGGCAATGGTGCTGATTTCTCAACCCAAAAGACTACTCCCAAAAAGTTGAAAATCTCCGATGAGGCGTTGTTTGAAGGAGAAGTGATTCCTGACAGGGATACTGCTATCCAGTTAATTGACATGAAGTTCCCTAGGAAGTGTGACCAAGGAGAAGATGAAATGCTAAACAATGCAGATCCCTTAGCAAAGAACAAGCCAACTAATAAGTCTCCAAATCCTAAGAAGAAAATTGTAGAAGTCAAAAGTGAAGTTTCTGATGACGATATCGTACTGCCTCAAGGCACATTGCTAAACTGTGTTGACGGTATTGACTTGACTGCTGAGGATGTTGGCAATGCCTTGCAATTTCTAGAATTTTGTGAAGCTTTCGGAGAGGTAAACTCGTTGTCAGTTTGTTTAGCATGAATCATAATAGGTTGAAATTTTGGCTCTTTCTAGTTCTGTATTCTCACTTAATAGTTTTGTTCGATTTTTCGCTTTAAATTCTGAAATGGACCCTTTTCACTTCTGCGTTGCATTCAAGTGATTTCATTTCTGCTTGAGTTTTACATTGTGGTGCTTATAGGTGTGATAAAAAATTATGCTTATTTCTGAGGTTTTTATTTGATTTATTGGTTGGTTTTAGGTTCTCAATATGAAGAAAGGACAATCTCAGCTGTTACTTAGAGAGTTATTTACCGGAAAAAGCAGACGCAAACACAAACTACGTTATCCTTCAATCGTGCAGTTTCATATTCAACTGCTTTCCATGTTGCAAAAGGATTTGGGAAAAGAGTATGTATGTTTAGATAGATGGTCATAAACATTCAGTTCCTTCTTTTAATTGGTATATTGATAATCTGAGTTAAATCTCTGTGCAGATATCCTTGCCTTAGTCGGGATTTAAGTGAGAATTCATGGGTTCAAGTTCTTGGAGAATACATTAGCGATTCTCAAAAACCATTGAAGCAGCCACTGTTGGATTGCTTAGATATGGGTGATGATAGAAATGAGAAACTAAATTCCTCTAAAAAACTCAGACTCTTAAATTTTCTATGTGATGAAGCTCTTGGCACCACGTAAGTCGTAAAGTTCTTCAATAAATTCTGGTCATGTTCTTCTTTTTGAGTTTCTCATGTAAAATGTGTTGATAAAAAGTCACA
Source organism: Hibiscus tridactylites (assembly GCA_958450335.1). Lineage (NCBI taxonomy): Eukaryota > Viridiplantae > Streptophyta > Magnoliopsida > Malvales > Malvaceae > Hibiscus > Hibiscus tridactylites. Next base: position 111,626,372 of record OY288266.1, on the reverse strand, counting down.
CTTCTTCCCTTCAGAGAATTTAGAAGCTGGATTGATGAACAAAACTCAAAATTCATTGAGAAAGAAAAGAAAGCGAAAGAAAAACTTCTTTCTCGGAGGGAGAGGGTAATGGCGTCAATATGACAACTTAGCTCAAGCAAACTCTACTGTTAATGTTAAAGTAATGCCTTAGCTTGTCTGATTATAATTCTTTGCATAGGAGAGAAACATGGAAAAGGAGATGAAGAAGAAGTTGCAGGATGAGATAGCCAAAGCTATTATCATGAAAAACGGTGCTCCGCTTTCCATTTCAGAGAATGAAGAGCTTATTTCAAGAATAAAGAAAGAAGTGGCTCAAACTCTTGAAGTGGCCTATACTCTTGCTGGTACATTGGAAGTGTCCGAGACAGTGGATGAGGGTATGTTCTGTGACTTTTTGTAATTTTCATAAGCACTTCAGATTTTGTTTTTTCTTGTATATAGCATCACTTTAGTTCACAAAATTAAACTGTCTATGCTTACTTCGAGGAATTTCGTTAATGGGGCAAATCATATGTTAGCACTTTGAAAATGGTCATAAAACTAATGATCTTTGCCAAAACTTAATTTACGCCACTTGTGCATTGCCTAAATGCTTGTTGTTACATTGTCCTTAATAGTTGCACAAATGTTTACTTTGCCAGTGATTCCCAAAGAGGAGGAGGACTGTCGATTAGATGCTGTTAGATCCGAGCCAGTATGTTGGGATGGCCATGGTCACAAGTTTCTCAAATTCTGGAGATTGAGAGGCCACTCAGATGAAACAGATATTCTGCTTCAAGGTTTGTCACAAATTTCTCAAAATCTGAGTTTCATCAGCTTGTCAACGAATTGCCATTTTATTTGTTTCCACTAATGTGCAGATATCGAGGTCGGGGATTCAGTTGCAGCTAAAGAAGGATGGTACACCTACAGCACCGAACAGAAAGCTACCGTTGAGAAATATATTTCATCTTTCAGGTATCAAAAGATAACTTTATCCACCCACCTCTTTTCAAAAATGTCTTTTAGACTTGATCATTATAGACATGCAGTTATAGGAAAGAACATACATGTACTTAGGATAGTATGCTGTACATATTTCATGGGCAGAATTGCATCTTGTGCCATTGTTAAGGTATTTCACGGTGTCCGGAACCCTGCCCTGTAGGAAGTTCACAGCCTGAGGGAGGGTAGTCGAACCATCTGGCAAAACCCAAGTTGTAGGAACATCAAGCCATTCTTGATCTATGTTGCTCGGACTCATGAGTCACGAAGTAACCGTGTCTGACACTTGGACACTTTGTGACTAGTTAATAAAATGGTATTAATTGATTGCTGCACAATGGATTTCATTAACGGGTGCCCCCATTCTTCAATTTAGTTGTTCTTAATTGTAATTCAAGCATTTCTATAGAATTTCTGAATTTGTCATTTTGTTTTGCAGGATGCAAAGGAAATGAGCAATCTATATGCTACATATAGTTTCAAGAAAATACTATAGTTACTGCATAGTGTTATCTATATAACGGAGCCGTGTGGCGAGCACAGAGCGAACTATTCTTTCACCTTTTACTAAAGAACCTTAAAATACCAATGGGGGGGGGGGGGGGTCATAATTTTCTCTTTTTCTGTTGTGGGGGTGTCTGGCCAAGCTTATGTCCCACTTAAATAGTGCCCCCTCAAATCAACCATGTTTATATGGAGGGGATGAATATGGTTTATGGTCTTATACAAGACCATTATGTATTTTACCTACTCCCTTTATGCCAATGAAATTGTTATATTTTGATTTTTAAGGTGACATGTGAAAGTAGTTATTTTAATGTTTAAAAAGGTTCCAACACTTTGTATATGCATTGAGGTAAATTTTGATCCTGTCATGTTTTCAAATGGCTAAGAGTAAAGAACATATATAATATCATGTAATCACGGTAGAATGTTAAAAAAAAATATCACTAAAATCATATCATATTCAATTTTTTACTCGACTTAATCGAATAATCATCCTTAAATACAAAGTCTTAAAATAATTAAAACTTCATATAAAATTCAATTTGACTTAATTTGGTTGGTTGGCAATTTGTTTTTTCATATTCTCTCATATTCCTTTAGGTGCGTAAAAACTAAACTTTAATTATAATTTGTGAAATTATTGTAACTATAGAGAAAACAAATGTAAAAAGAACTATGGGTACAAATAAATCTAAAATCTATGGGCACGAATTATAAAAAATAATAATATTGTAAATAGATTAGTCGATTCATTATATCAATAACAAATAAATATAAAAACTATGGGTACAAAGTTCGAATGCTTTTCAATTATGGAGGACTTATTCTCCAAATAAAATAAATATAAAAGCAATAGTACTGTAATCGCCACCTTCTCTCCGCCATCAAAAATACCGAATTTACATTGCGAGACCCTCCACGGTTTGCCCTAGCCAGGTAAAATAACACAAGAAAAATATTTATTCACTTATTTATTTCTTTGTTGGAACTTTCTTATGAATTACTATGCGGGTTTTTACTTTTTAGTACATATTTTTTGTTTTTCCTTCAAAATTTATTTCTAGCTGAGTTTTTTTAAACCTCAGTTTCTATGCTGAACTTGTTGAGTGAAAAAGTTATTTTTCAACATCTCAGTTTCTATGCTCAGCTTGTTGAGTGAAAAAAAATTAATTTTGACTTACTTTTTTGTAAAAAATGGTAATTAGTTTAAAGCCTGGGTAGTTTTAGCTAGCTCAGAGTTTATAATTTTTTCTCTTATTTTAATTGGTATTTGTAGGTATAATGTGGTGTTTAGTATAGCTTAGTTATGCTCAGTTTTTATGTTGTTTGAAATAATGTAAAATCATGAGCTAATTGTTTGCTTTTTTTCTCTACATGATATCCTTTTGCACTGTTTATTTTGCCAAATTTGAAAAGTTTCTTTTTATTTCCCCTCCTATTTTAATTCTTGTTTTCAAATTTCATATCTTTGCTTTCCTATGCCTTCCCTTGTAATTTGTATTAATTGAGTTTTTCGTTTTTTAAATAAGTTTCATTGGCAGATGATTCGAGTTTAAATAAAGGTATGATTCTAGAAGAAACCTCTGTTGAACTCTGAAATCAATATGGTTTCTGAAACAGTTCTAGTGAGTTGTGTGACAAATGGGGGGACTGAGAGCAATCAAGGCAATAAAAGAAAACATTTGGGATCCGATGAGCAGGCAGCAGCTTCTTGTCATAATGGCTCCGATGCCAAAGGGGATATAGGAACATCTGGTCGAGATATGACTGCCAATATAGATGAAGACACACAGCTTGACAATGCATCTGTAAGCGGCACACTTAAGGAATTCCTTTAATCTCAATGGATTTGGTTGCTGTGGATGTCGGTTCTTGTTATGTTGCTTCTAAAGTATTGAATTTTCTCCGAGTTTTGTCTGCAGAAAAAGGCGAGGCTGCCAAAAGAATCGACTTTTCAGGATATGTACAACAATCAAGATGAATTTGATGATGATGAGGATGACAGTGACTGGGAGCCTGTACAAAAGCACACAGAGATTCTGAAGTGGTTTTGTACAAACTGCACAATGGTCAACCTTGATGTTTTCCACTGTGGTGTAAGTTTTTTCATTCTTCTTGATATGAATCCACTCCCCCCTTTTAGTATGTTTCGTTATAAAATATAAATCTTGTCATGATTTCTGGAACCTTCAGTTCTCTTCACACTTGTTAAAGATTCTTGGCTCTAGATGATTTAGCAATTTCATCTATGCAGATTTGTGGGGAACATAAAGAATCTGGCATCCTAAGGCATGGGTTTTATGCCTCTCCATTTTCACCAGCGGTAGAACTTATTCAGGTTGAACCAGAAGCCAGAGTGAGAGACAAAGGTAACTACATTCTGCTGAGCCTTTTCAATAACATATCTTGCCATTTGAAGAGGTTATTAGACTGCCCTACCTTTTGATGTTTTCTTTTCATTTCCTGTATTTTCCCCCAAACTGCTACCCAAATTTTTCTGAACTTGATATGCAATTCCCAATCCATCACCTTTAGTGCCGAGTTCTTGAATCTATTGTCATTTGGTGTTTGATGGATTTATGTTTTCTTGATGGTCGTACTGGTACATTGAAATACATTCCCAATCAGTTGTAATCATATGCTACAACATTGAAAAGTTTGTGGAGGTTGTGCTATTATAACATACGATATTATACGGTAAAAATATATTTAATTATATTTGTTACATGGTGAACTTGTTTATTTTTTTAAAGTGCCCTATACAACTTGTAGAACTGGTTCAGCGCTTTGCATGACCGTTAAACAGATTTTGAGCCCTATAGTTCACATTTCTATTGACCTGAAACTTATAATAATGCTTCCTATTTCCCTTTATAGGCATGAGATTTTGCGATCCTAATATGTCTATGCTTCTTGATGCAGATTTTTGGTCAGAGGCTTCAGCTTCAAACTGTTCCACGGCAGTTGGGTTTGATGAGAGAATGTTGCTGCACTCAGAGGTCTGACACTGTATTCTATATTTGTCCATAAAATCTTCCGCTCGAATGGTATTTTTATGGTGGTTTGACACCCTTCCATGTTAAGATAAGATTAACGTATAATATTCGAATGTAAGCATCAATTGTAGTTGAAGTTTGTAAGTGATGTGTAATCTATCTCTGTTTGCTTGCAAAGTTTTCTGTTGGACTGCTTCTCTTTCTTTCTTTAAAGTTTTGACCGGGAGTTGATACTTTTCTACTTGCATTTTTGTCAATCAGGGTTTGCTTACTACTTGTGCTTACATTTATTTTCTTTCCTTTCTTCCTTTTCTTTTTGTATTTACGCTTGGGGGGTCCCATTGGATGGTTTTGTTGGATCAAGCATCATTGCAATTATCTAAAAGTTGTAACCTCAAATCATGAGAAGAAAGATTCACTTTATTGAAAGAACTAAAATAATTAATTTCTTGTTTCTGCAAAATCAACTGTACGATGAGTCTGGTTGCTGCTCATATTCTGTTGCTTATGTGGGATTTGTATCTAACTCTTTTTGCACTCGTCTTTGGTGCTTGCTTGGTAGTGTAGATTGAAATGAAGTCACATCCACATCCAGAAAGACCGGATCGTCTTCGAGCTATTGCTTCTAGCCTTGCTGTTGCTGGTATCTTGGTCTTATGCTTTTTGTTTTGTATGAAATTAATATTTTCAGGTTTTTGATGTCTGTCATAATTAAGTGGCAGTTTTTAACATGTACAGGTATATTTCCTGGAAAGTGCATCCCAATTCCTGCTAGAGAAATCACTCCAGAGGAGCTTCAAATGGTAAGGACCATTCTTTATTTTGAAGTGATATGGCTCCATCAATTCTATGGTTCTACTTTAGCTGGTATAAGTAGCTATTTTGTTTATTTGCTTCTTCCCACTGTCTGTTTATTTACTTATTTATTAAAAGGGGCGTCTTTGAAGCGTTTTTGTTTTTATGTTTTGGATTCTTAGGTCCATTCATCAGAGCATGTTGCAGCTGTTGAAATTACCAGCCGAATGTTTTCTAGGTATATTGTCTGTCCTTTCCTACAAATGTATCCACATGGAAGATTTTGAAAGGCTGGTATTGTCTTAGCGGGAAAATAGAATTCCTTTTCTGTTCTTTCTTCTATTATCTTTCTTTTATGGGCGGTGTCAGAGCATGTGCTTGAGGAGTGAGAGTGTGAGGATGTCAATGTATGTGTTGTTTGTGAAACTCTAGTAGGCTTTATGTCAATTTCTCAAGTGATGCTAAAATGAAACACAACCTTAATTGATGGGTTATTTTTTATTGGCAGTTATTTTACTCCTGACACATATGCTAATGAGCATTCAGCACATGCTGCTAGACTTGCAGCTGGTTTATGTGCTGATCTTGCTTCAGCGATATTTTCTGAACGCGTTAAAAATGGGTTTGCTCTGGTATGTATTGAGTTCTAATATTCTGTTTAGTATGTTCAATGCTTATTACCAACCTACACTGAACTCACAATGCAATGACTGCTCATCTATAGTTATCTTTATTTTACTTCCGAGTCAGGTTCGACCTCCTGGCCATCATGCTGGTGTCAGACAAGCAATGGGATTCTGCCTCCACAACAATGCAGCAGTTGCTGCATTAGCAGCACTGGCTGCAGGGGCAAAGAAGGTGCTAATTGTTGACTGGGTAAGTAAAATTCTCTTGATAATTGACCTTTTTGTAGAGGGAACTCTGGATTATTTTGAATTATGGCAAACTGAAAGTGTAGAGGCATCAAAATTATGAGTTAATGGCTCTCTTTGTAGAGGGAGAACTGGATTATTTTGAATTTATGGCAAAATGTAAGTGTAGGGGCATCAAAATTATGAGTTAATGGCTCTCTGTAATTATTCCAGGATGTTCATCATGGAAATGGTACGCAAGAGATATTTGACCAAAATAAATCGGTGAGATTTCTTGATCGTAAAGTTACGCTTGCAATACATGGATCAACTTTTTAATGCTATTGATTCTTGGTAAAATATTTTGCTGGAGGAGGTAGGAATTAGGATGGTATTGACTATATTGCTTTTGTAAGTGGAATCCAGCAAGCAAAAACTGCAGAACCTCAGGCTACTAGAATTTAAAACGAAATTTGTTATTTTGACTCGATGTTAAGAACTAAGAGGCATATACAAGGCTGCACCAACCAACCAAATCCTTGCTTTTCATCATTTTGTTCTGGTTTCATATGGATATCTTGCACCGTTTTTCTTTCTTTCTTTTTATCGCACTCAAGGGTTATGCACTAACAATATCTTGTACCTCTTTGTAGGTATTGTACATATCCCTACATAGACATGAAGGAGGAAAGTTCTATCCTGGTACTGGGGCAGCTTTAGAGGTATTTGATTATTTAGTTATATAAAATCCAGCAGTTTAATATTTGTAATATTAGACTCAGATAATTATATAATTCCAATTCTACAATTTATCTCATTATTATTTGCGAATACTGGAAATTAGTCCAAATTGGATAGGCCCAATGATGTTGATTCTGTAGTTTTCTTATCCTATGTTTACTCGGACTGTTCATTTTCATTAAGTACTGGTGTCCGACACTTGGATATGACCTCCAAGGATCCTGCGAATATATGGAAAAACTTGGAAAAATCTAACCATACCCGTGTTAGACAGTTACACCCGAGTCCGAGTAACACAAAGGGATTGATGTTATTAGGTACTATAGCTTCTTTTTTCTGCATTTGGTTCTTATGTCCTTAAATGAGAATCGGCCATAAAGTTAGATCTTGATTTGAGCATTTAGCCATTCATTTATATATCTTGGGTGATTAATGCTCCTTTTTTGTTTTAAATTTAATTTTGTTAGGTTGGTAGCAAGGGTGCAGAAGGATATTGTGTGAATATTCCTTGGAGTCGTGGCGGAATTGGAGATAATGATTATATTTTTGCATTTCAACATGTTGTGCTTCCTATAGGTTGTTATTTCTTATTCTGAGATATCTTTGCATTTCAACTGTCATTTGCAAGATGAATATGGAATATGATGCATTTAATCCTGCAGAAAATGGCCTAAACCTGACACGACCAAACCCAAGCCTACATTATTCAAAATTTCAATTAGAAACAAAATCTTGGATATTTTTTGTGCTATCATATTTAATCCTGCTTGTTCATTTGCATTCATATATATGTCAAAGTACATTGTTTCGATCAAGCTGAATTTCTAGGACTGTTCAACTTTGTGAACTGTAAAGGGTTTCTACAAGCTGCTTAGTAAGAGCTGATTGATGTGCCTTTTTTAAAATGAGAACTGAGAATATAGGACTTCTACCTCTATGGCTGTTAGAGATCCGAGATATGTTTCCTTGTTATTTGTTTCCTTAATTAAGAGATTTGTAAATATTTTATTTGATTAGGATCCCTTGCTCTAAGGGTTTGTATTCTATTGCTAGAATTAGTTCCTTACCTAGTTTAGAAGTTACCTAAGATAGGCCCTAGGTTTGTGTATTTATTTGTAACCTTTTCTCTGTTGAAACTAATAAGAAATTAAGTCTATTCGACATGGTATCAGCGCCACTCTTTTCTTAGGCCTTACTGTTCTTGTTGGACAGTATTTTTTACCCTTTTTTCTCTTGAGAGAATATGGTCGATACGACTAATTCAAGCAGTACTGAAACTGCTCGAGTAGACACTATGAGTGAAGGAAGTCACTCTAATTCGACGAGTGATTTACAAAACATACAAGCCCCCTATAGATTGAATGGTAAAAATTACTTTAAGTGGTCTCAATTGGTGCGAACTTTCCTCAAAGGAAGGGGTAAACTCAGTCACCTTCTTGGAACTGGTCCTAAGGAAGGAGATCCCAGATTTGAGGCTTGGGATGAACAAGATTCATTAGTCATGACTTGGTTGTGGAATTCAATGGTGCCCGAAATCAGTGACACTTGCATGTTCCTTAGTACAGCAAGGGAAATATGGGAGGCTGTGAAACAAACTTATTCAAAAGTTAGAGATGCTGCCCAGATTTATGAAATCAAGAGCAAGATTTCAGCCACCAAACAAGGAAACAAATCCATTACAGAATATTCTAATCTGCTGCAAAATCTCTGGCAGGAAATGGACCACTACCAATGCATTCAGATGAAATGCAGCGAGGATGCAGCAACTCTAAAGAGGTTTGTCGAAAAAGATAGAATTTATGATTTCCTTGCTGGACTAAATATTGAATTCGATGCAGTGAGAGTTCAGATTTTGGGGAAGGAAGATCTGCCTTCATTAAATGAGGTTATTGCTACTATTCGTGCTGAAGAAGGAAGAAGAGGAGTGATGATGGTTGGAAATATTCAAGTTGAGAGCTCAGCCTTGGTTACCAAAATTGTTCCCGAGGGTCTGGAAAATATTGAAGACAAACCAGAAATGAAAAGAGCAGTGAACAAGGACTCCTTATGGTGTACTTACTGCAAAAAGCCTCGTCACACCAAAGAGAAATGCTGGAGGCTACATGGGAAGCCTCCATCAACAAATAGAAATTTTACAGAAAGAGGAGGTCCAACAAGGGGACAGAACAGGGCTTTTGCAACCAGACAAGTGACTAAAGAGTCAGATGAACAATCTGTTGAGTTCAACCAAGAAGAAGTGGAAAAATTGAAAAGTCTTCTGGAATCTTTAGAGAAACCATCCTCTACAGGTACATGCAATCTAGTCTTCTCAGGTATATCCTCTTCCTCTTCTCAGAATTCTAATGCCTTGAAAGCATCCACTCACATACCTACCCAAAACTCCTGGGTAATAGACTCAGGAGCCACTGATCATATGACCAATTCCTCTCTAAATTTCATCACCTATACACCCTGTCCTAGCAACAAGAAAATTACAGTTGCAGATGGTACTATGGTAACAATTGCTGGTCAAGGAGATATTGCTATTAGTGAAACTCTTCTACTTAAAAATGTTTTACGTGTGCCCAAGCTGTTTACTAGTCTTGTCTCTATACCAAAGCTTGTTAAAGATACTAATTGCAGTGTTCTGTTTTACCCAACACATTGTATTTTTCAGGAGCAAGAAACGAAGAGGATGATTGGACGTGCTAGGGAAATAAAAGGCCTATACTACCTTGAGGTTCTTGGTGGACCAGCTAGTGTTTTGAATATTCAATCTTTGTCTTTTTTGTCCAATTCTACAGCCAATAAAGACCAGATATGGCTACATCACTTTCGCCTTGGTCATCCACCTTTTAGACTTTTGAAAACCATGTTTCCTTCTTTGTGTAAAACAATAAATTTAGATGAATTTCATTGTGAAGTTTGTGAGCTTGCAAAACATAAACGTGCCTCTTTTCCAGCAAGTAATAAAAGAACTAGCCATCCTTTTAATCTTATTCACAGTGATGTTTGGGGGCCCTCTACCATTCCTAACATAACTGGGGCTAGGTGGTTTGTATCTTTTATAGATGATTGCAGTAGGGTTACTTGGATTTATCTTCTGAAACAAAAGTATGGGGGGAAGCTGCCTTTAATCAGATCTGACAATGCTAGAGATTACTTTAATCAATTCTTGTCACCTTATTTCCTAGACAAAGGTATTATACATGAGTCATCTTGTGTACATACTCCCCAACAGAATGGGGTAGCAGAAAGAAAGAATGGGCACCTCCTTGCTATGACTAGAGCACTTTTGTTTCAAAACAATGTTCCTAAAAAATATTGGGGGGAAGCTGCCTTAACTGCTACTTCACTGATAAACAGAATGCCTTCTCAAACCCTTTCATCCCAAAGTCCTCTTCAAATCCTTGTCAAATTCTTTCCCAACTTCAGTCCATCCCTTCATCTACAACCAAGGGTATTCGGGTGTGTTGCTTTTGTTCACATCCACTCTCCAAACCGAGGTAAACTTGACCCAAGGGCTTTGAAATGTATATTCATTGGCTATTCCTCCTCTCAAAAAGGCTACAAATGTTATCACCCACCTACCAAAAATTTTTATTCCTTATCTTCAGGGGAGATAGCTTTTAGGGAAGATAAGGAAGCAGACCTTTTTTTACTTCAGCCCCTTCCTACAAATGTACATTCTGGTCAGTTTTTACTTTAGTCCCTTCCTACAAATGTACATTTTGGTCAGTCATCTATTCCTACTACAGAAATACATCCAAGACAGCCACCTATTCCTACTCCATCTTCTCCTCACACTCCTCAAACAACCATTAACATATCACAGCCCAATATTCAAGACACTACTTGTCCCCTGAAGACCTATTCAAGAAGGAAGGCGCCTATGCAGATTCAATCATCCCCTTCTCCTGCTCCTACTCCTATTCCTATACAATTTGAGGTACATTCTGAAACTTCTTCTGAACATAATGATAATGACACTGTTTCTGATTTTGAATTTCCCATTGCCATTAGAAAAGGAAAAAGAACCTGCACCACTAAACATCCCTCCTATTTGTTTATAACCTACAAAAACCTTTCACCAAATCACAGAGCATTCCTTACTAGCCTAAATGATATCACTATTCCTAAAACAGCTTTACAGTAAAATACAAGTCAGATGGCACTTTGGAAAGGTACAAAGCAAGATTGGTGGCAAAAGGGTACTCTCAAACCTATGGGATTGACTATCTTGAAACATTTGCACCTGTTGCAAAGATGAACACAGTGAGGGTCCTACTTTCCTTATCAGCTATCCAAGGATGGAATCTACAGCAATTTGACATCAAAAATGCCTTCTTACATGGAGACCTTGAAGAAGAAGTGTACATGGATATTCCACCTGGATTTGCTTCGAATACTACTGGACAGAATGTTTGTAAATTGAGGAAAGCTCTATATGGACTAAAACAGTCCCCGAGAGCTTGGTTTGGGAGATTTACCAAGGTAATGCTGGGACAAGGCTTCAAACAGAGCCAAGGTGATCATACTCTGTTTGTGAAACACTCTTCTTCAGGGGGAGTAACTATATTGTTGGTGTATGTAGATGATATCATTGTTACAGGTAATGATTCAGAAGGAATTGATGATTTGAAAAAATGCCTGGTAAAAGAGTTTGAAGTGAAAGAACTTGGCAGATTGAAATACTTTCTTGGTATTGAGGTGGCACACTCACAGCAAGGGATTTTTATATCTCAACAGAAGTATACCTTGGATTTGTTGAAGGAAACTGGAAAAATGGGATGTAAACCAGCAACAACACCCATAGAAATCAATCACAAGCTTGGAGACTCAAAGGAGGATGATATGGCAGTTGACAGAAATTCATTTCAGAGACTGGTAGGAAGACTCATCTATTTGTCACATACCAGACCTGATATAGCATATGCTGTTGGGGTTGTGAGTCAATTCATGCATAACCCTAAGGAATCTCATCTAAGGGCTGTAGTTCAAATTTTGCAATACTTGAAGGGTACACCAGGCAAAGGGATTATGTTTAAAAGAGGGGAGAAATTAACTCTGGAAGCATACACAGATGCAGATTATGCAGGATCAATAGTTGATAGAAGATCAACCTCAGGCTACTGCACCTTTTTTGGAGGAAACTTGGTTACTTGGAGAAGTAAAAAACAGAATGTGGTAGCTAGATCCAGTGCAGAAGCTGAATTTCGAGCCATGGCACTGGGAATTTGTGAGTTGTTATGGCTGAAAATTATTTTAGAAGACCTAAAGGTGAAATTGGATGGACCAATGAATCTATATTGTGATAACAAGTCTGCAATCAACATAGCTCATAATCCAGTTCAACATGACAGAACAAAGCATGTTGAAGTGGATAGACATTTCATAAAAGAGAAACTTGACAGTGGTTTAATCTGTACTCCCTATGTAACCACTGGAAATCAAGTTGCAGACATACTTACCAAGGGACTACCTAGTAAAGACTTTCAGAAGTTAGTAGGCAAGCTGAGAATGGAGGACATCCATGCACCAGCTTGAGGGGGAGTGTTAGAGATCCGAGATATGTTTCCTTGTTATTTGTTTCCTTAATTAAGAGATTTGTAAATATTTTATTTGATTAGGATCCCTTGCTCTAAGGGTTTGTATTCTATTGCTAGAATTAGTTCCTTACCTAGTTTAGAAGTTACCTAAGATAGGCCCTAGGTTTGTGTATTTATTTGTAACCTTTTCTCTGTTGAAACTAATAAGAAATTAAGTCTATTCGACAATGGCATATCTCTTATTGCTTGAAAATGAGCCGTGTCTGTAATTTCTTGTGTGCTGTTATCATGAAGCTGAGAGGATTTCTTTGTGTTTCATGCATTTGTGTCTTTAATCCCTTTTATAAACTTCAATTAGTATCCTATTTCTGTGTCGGTATATTTTGTTCTTGGTCATTAGTTATTAATCATACAACCTGCATCAGTTGATATCTGATTTATTGTTTTGATCCGATTGAGCTTTTTCCAAACCTCTAATTGCAGCTTCCAAGTTTGCTCCCGACTTTACTATCATATCAGCTGGATTTGATGCTGCTCGCGGAGATCCTTTAGGATGCTGTGATGTAAGTTTGTTTCCATACTGTATAGAATGTGTTTGCATTTCGATCTGATATAATTAAGATAACTTAATGACCGAAATAGATCTAGAACTTTAATGACACACACATATATATCAAGGGAGCTTTCTAGAGAAGTATGCTATTACCTCAAATCTTCTGAGGCCATGTCTGCTCGTGCAAATGCGTCTCAGTTTTGTTGTTCCCCGAGTATTTCATGTTTTTGTTCATTTTCAGTATTATAGAATTTATTTTTTGAAAGAAAGTATTAATTACTAGAATTTAATTCTGTAAAATGGGTTCATTATTTTGTTTTCCTTGCATAGCGTAACAGTTTGTTTTGTCAACATAGGTGACTCCTGCTGGTTATGCACAGATGACACACATGTTGAGTGCCCTATCTGGTGGAAAGTTGCTAGTTATACTCGAGGGCGGGTTTGTGGTTTATTCTCTGGTTTTTGGTACAGTCAAGATTATCATTTAATTAAGCTTTCGATCCACTTTTCTTTTCTTCCCGTTTTGGCAGCTACAACCTCCGTTCCATATCATCTTCTGCTACTTCAGTGATTAAGGTAAATACACACAAAGTAAGAGACATCAACTTCTGATGCACTCTTAAGTTTGTAAGAGCGAACTAGATGAAAAATTACAAAGCCATGTAGTAATTGCTTTTGTTTAATTTGATGCATGGTCGATTTGTATAACGGTTCCTTTTTCTTTCCAATGGAAAAGGTACTTTTGGGTGAAAGTCGCGAATGTGAACCGGAGAACATCGTTCCTTCTAAAGCTGGCCTGCATACAGTGCTGGAAGTCCTGAAGATTCAGATGGATTACTGGCCGAATCTAAGTTCAAGCCTCGAAAAACTGCAGTCGCAGTGGGAGATGTATTCCGTGGAGAATAAAAGTAAGGAACTGTTTTCAACATTCTATCGGAGTCTAGCCGTTGATATATAGTTGCTGATATAGGCATGCATGCAAGAGGTTTCTTTTGTATTTGTTCACATTGTCAGGAACTCGAACTTACCATGTGGTGCGAGGATGGTTTCTTATTATTTTCCTCGAATTTACTCGGTTTTCTGTTTGCAGACAAACAAGTTAAAAAGAGACGGGTGTTCGAGCCGCCGATATGGTGGAGGTGGGGTAGAAAACAACTATTGTACCATATCCTTACAGGACATTTTCATCTAAAATGAAAGGCAGCGCTGTAAGTTTTGAGATTTTATCTTCTTCCCATCTCTCCTTTTAATCGTGTAGTTTGTTGAATTTCGATATTCGATGAATAATGTTTTATGATTCGAATCTAAAACTTAATGTTCTGTCGAAATAAACGAGGTCTCTTTCCCTTTGTGTTCCCCCAAGCACAGCAATATTGTCATGTAACTTTCATGGTGGTTGAACAATTAAAAGTTGCCTCGGATTTGCTCTGTTTCAAAAGGAAAGTCCATGCACACACTTTATGCACGTAATTTGAAGTCCATCATATTCCAAGAAACAAATCTCATTTTTAATATTTATTTTCTTGTTAAAATGGTCCCCTTGGTGGATCTTAATAAAATTGTTTGAAAATCTAATTAAAGATTTTAAGAGAGTAAATGAAAATTTTCACAACAATTAATTATCTGGTTTAAGAAATTTTTCAAAAATATTGAAGGGCTTACTTGAAATATTAAAAAAAAATTGAAGGGGTTCAATAAAGTTAAAATATAATTTGACAAGAAAAAAGTTAAAAATATTTTTCGGATGTTGACCATATTTAAGCTATTATATACTATTAATTTTGATATAGTAATAATTTTCATATTTTTATTTAAATATTATTTTAATTTTTTTTAAAGAGGAACCAATTTGCTCATTTTTTAGATTGGAAGGGATCCATGGGATATTTAAACCATTTTGTTAATCAATTTGGACATGACTTACATACATGTGATAAAACATAAATTAAAAATCCATGCATAATATTTTACACATAATAAAACTAAACTTAAAATCTCAAAATCTACACAATAAAAGTCAACTTAAAATTTAAGAATATTTATGTTACTCTATTTTTTTAATTCAAATTTTGATATTTATCTTAAAAATATAGATATTTTTTTCTTAATAAAAATTAAAACTCAACTCAAAATCTCAAAATTTCTACGACTTTAACATTACTATAATAATCTAGCCTTGAATCAATTATTTAAATTAATCACGGCATAAATTATACTCCTTAAACATCACAATATTGCGTTTATTATATTATATTTTATGTTTACTAAACAATTTATTATTATATTTGTCGATAATATATTTTGACAGTATTTGGTCAATGTTTATGTCGGATTGAATCACGTGAATTGGACCTACCAGTGTACTATTAGTTCACAAGCTCCAATACTTGTATTTATTTATTTATTTTCAACAAAAAAATACTTGTATTTATTTATTTTCAACAACAAAAATACTTGTATTTATTTGTGCACTTAATTTCATGTAATATTATGAGTCAATTCAGCTAGACATGTCCGTTGTACCATGAGAGAATCGAATTTACATGAATGCCATTGCATGATCAACAAATTAATTATGGACTTACCGAATTAGGTGTCGAAAGTAATCACGTGACCTAAACCCAAGTCTAAAAGCCCAAAAATATAATTGGGTCTAAAATGTAATTAGAGACTTAAATCCCAAAATAAAACCCAATAACCTATTAAAGCATGTAGGGATGAGCATTTTACCCGGACACGGGTTTCGACCCGGCCCGACCGGGTCGAATTTTTAATAAAAAAATTGGGTTCAGGTCGGGTTCATGTTTAGGGTGGAAAATATCCGACCTGAGACTAATAGTGTAATTTTCCCCTAATTTTTTAGGGATATTTATAATAACATCCTATATATATATTTTATAATTAAGTCCTTAAAATTAAATTTTTATTTATAATTTAGTCCTTTAAATTATATTTTTTTACAATTAAGTCCCTTAAAATTATTTTTTTACAATTAGATCCCTAAAATTAATTTGTTTTATATAGGTCGGGTCGGGTCATATTTAATATATTTATTTTCGGGTTGGGTCGGGTCGGATTTTTTTAAAGAATATTGTCGGGTGCGGGTTAAGGATGTTTATTTTCGGGTCGAGTCCGGGTGGGCCAAAACCCCGACCCTACCCAACCCGTGCCCATCCCTAAGCATGAGGATAACTTTTTGAACATTCTAATTTAATTAAAAGATGATATCTTAACTCGATTTTAATTTAAATAAATTTACGCACACCTACATATTTATGATGTTCGTACTCAGATCATTATTTAGGAGAAACAACGATATCTTTTATCACTGAAATCACTCAATATTTAAGAGAAACGACGATATCTTTTATCACTGAAATCACTCAATATTTCTAAAGCACGAGAGTAACTTAATAACTTTTTATTGAATCAGTTCAATCAAGTTGATTACGATGGTTTAAATTAATTTAGGGTAATGTTCACAAATAGTCCCTTTCGTTTGGTGTTTGTTCTAGTTTGGTCACCAGATTTCAAAACAGCTTATTGTGGTCCTTTACGTTTATAATCTGTTTTATTTTAGTCACTCTTCCGTCATTCTCCGTTAGAGGAGTAACGGCGGCTGACATGGCAATTTTAAAATTAAAAAATTCCACGTGTATAATACACGTCAGCCCTAAACCGCGCAATAACCGTCGACATGGCAGACGAAACAGCCTGGGTCGGCGCCGGCGCGATGCTGGGTGAACTTTATTACAACATATGGAAGAACAACAGAGTCCATGGCTTCCCGGCGGGTGTCTGTCCCACCGTCGGCGTTGGGGGACACATAAGCGGCGCCGGGTACGGCAACATGATGAGGAAGTACGGAGTGTCGGTGGATCACGTCGTGAACGTGAAACTGGTGGACGTGAACGGGAGAATACTCGACAGAAAAGCCATGGGGGAGGATCTTTTCTGGGCGATAAGAGGCGGCGGAGCAGCCCTGTCATCATAAAACGGGTTTCTGTAGAACAAGTGCTTTGTTTCAAACGCTCATTTTCATCACAGAACAAGGAAGGACCAATTTTTACAATCTACAACCGATCATTGATTATTACCAAATGGTACATAAATTGATTTGATAAGACTTCTGTAGAACCTTTGTATAACTCACTTACGATGTTTACTTCTTTTCTCCTCCCTCCTTTTTTCTTATCTATCGATTTTTCTTTAGATTTGTGCTTCCGTCTGTGTTTTGTATCCGACCTCGAGCTCTTAAAGTGGTCCTTTTCTTTCTTCCTTCTATGTTCTGGAAGCTCCTCGTTAGAAGAAGATTCATCAGATCTCAGTGAAGAAGGCTTCCCAGGACCTAATGTAGCATGATGTTCCCTCGCATCGAAGTTTGTTGACACCATTTCCGGTGAGTCAGAATTTGCGGGTAGGTAAGGTCCTGTTTCATCCATCCTCGAACCTATAGAACCTCGACCACGCTTTGCCCTGTCATCATAAAACGTGTTCATGCCAGTCAATAAACCACTAATTCTTCACACAAAATAGTTTTTCATATAAACATGGAAGATAAATTATAGCCAGTTACAGGTACAAACCGTGATTGAAGAAATTGCTCAATCTCTTCATCCCTTAGACCTCCATCTTCCCTCGAATAAGAACTCTCGGCCATTCTCTTGATCGATGAGCATGAAGCACTAAAATCGCTCTCATGCTTCTCACCGGTCCTTCTGGAGGAGTTGCTAATGTCCCCACACCTCCTGATGTGCCTTGTGTCATTTTTTGATCTTCCTTCTAGCCTATCGTTTAGCTCCAGCTCCTTTTGTCGAGCTCGCCACATCTCATCCACTTCAACAGCTCGGTTAGCTGAGAAAGAAGGGGAAAGAAACATGCACAGGCAACAATATTATGTTAGCAACAAAACCTGGAAGGGAAAAGTAATTGACAAGAGAAACATTAAACTAAATTGCACAAGAAAATCAATAGATCTTATTGCTGGTCCAAAATTATCCGGACACAATGTACCAAAAAATGTAGGGCAAGAAGGGGAAAATTGAAAGATTGCCATTTGATATGATTCATGCTTGCCATAATTGTACTTTCGAAGCGCGCCTAAGCAAACCACTAATTTGTTATAGGCATGTAAAAGCTCTTAGTTCTCCCATACGTCCTTACTGGAATTCATAGAACTTAAAATGCAACCTTGACAACTAACCTTGCTGTACACCAAGCACAGTTGCAGTGAGAAACCGCGAATTCGGCCGACCCCTTACTTTTGGCTGCTGAAGATAAACATGAACACCTTGTCTGTCGGCTTGCCGTCTCAGCTCAGCCGCCTCTTTTAATAGAATAGAAGCTATTCTGTTTTCGGTTTCCAGATCCATCTTAGCTGCAAAAGCATATTCAAACCCAGATGAGTCAACAGATTTCCCATTGGGAACACAGATAATTTAAAATCATCGAAAGAAAATCTTAACAAAAAAGCGCAAAAACCAAACAGAATCCATTCCAAACCTATAATCAAATAAAAACAAAAAATTGAAGCGGAGAATGACGGGGTGATGATGATGAGCGGTTTAGGGCTGACGTGTATTATACACGTGGAATTTTTTAATTTTAAAATTGCCATGTCAGCCGGCCGTTACTCCTCTAACGGAGAATGACGGAAGAGTGACTAAAATAAAACAGATTATAAACGTAAGGGATCATAATAAGCTGTTTTGAAATCTGGTGACCAAACTAGAACAAACACCAAACGAAAGGGACTATTTGTGAACATTACCCATTAATTTATGGTGGTAAATTAGTCCGTTTGAATATGAAGTTGATTGATAAACTATTATCATTCTTCCCGGCCATATTGTGTCGATATTATGAACACCACATTAATATTGTCATACATATTTGGGTATTCACCATCTTTTCAGATTTTGTCACCTTAAGTTGCGAAAGTGATTTATGTGAAAACAACTTAGGTTTGAACTTAAATAAATACACCTTAAGATTATAAAATTACAAGGAATCAGCAAACATTCAAACATGATAACATTAAATTTGTATTCAATTTGTCAACACGACACAACTTAAAAGATGATAATACATTACCGGGTCAATGACAATTTGGTTTTCAGTTTAAATATAAATTACATTCGAACTTGATTAATCGATCAATCGGTTGAACAATTTGTTGCAATTTAGTTGTGGGTTGTCCCATCAGGAAACAAGATGGCGCATCTTTGGGAAAAAAGACCAACACACACATTAGGGACCATATCTTCCATGGAATATTGCAATAAGGACATAAAGCCCTTGCTGGATTCCACAACAATCAGCTTCAAAACCCAGCAGACAATTTCATGGAAAATTACCCCAACAACCATAGGTGAGTTGTCAAACCTTAAGGCTCCGTTTGCCGTTGAAGTACTCAATCTAAGTTTAGGGGCAAATGAGCGTTTTTCAAAAGTCAGAAAATATAGTTACCGCAAAACAGGCATTTAAGCGCGTAAATAAATTAGTAAATAGGCGTTTGGAGCTAAATTGATGGGTGTTTTGGGTTGCTGTTGTTATTGCTAGTGAACGGACGTTGGACACCGCAACTGCAACAAAAAAAACAAAGCATAAGAATGAAATGGGGGACGGTTGAACCATCAATTAATAGATAATTAATTGATTCCACTAAATCTGAGTAGGTAGAAACCCTAGCTACCACGTTTGATGAGTTGACTGCTACCGGAAAAAACCCAAATCCAGAAAGGGAGAGTCAAATCTACTAGTCAACAACCTCACTTCCAAAATCTACCCATCCTTCCCTCACTCATTTCGAGTTTGATCTCTATAACTATTATTCTTCGTATAATTATTGATATTTGATTCATTAACTGATTAATTTATATCATACTATACAAACTCGTTATAGAAATGATTCTTTCAACCTAATTTATGCATTTACAATGTCAGATTCAAACTCCTGATTCTGCTTAAGAGACCTAATGTCTCGCTCTGTTAGACCAACTGTGGGACGATAATAGGTTTATATTATTGATTACCTTTTTCCGAGAAAAAAACATCCTGCCTAAAAATGTTACAATTGAGTGGCCGCACTTATTGCTACTTTGCTACCGAGTGCTCATGACCTCTATTTAAACACAACCGGATGTTGCTTTTTTACTCAACCCTCTTCCCTTCCTTTATCCTTTGTGTGCCAAAAGATTGTAAGCAATTATGAACTCAGCACACGTGAATGGTTCTTCTCCCATTGAGTCGGGGACCGGCAAGACGTTAGTTATCGGTTCGAGCGGGTTTATAGGCCGGTTCATCACCGAGGCCTGCCTAGAATCAGGCCGGCCAACATATGTTTTGGTCCGGCCTAGTTCGAACCCTACCTCAACCAAAGCCACCACCATCAAGTTTCTTCAAGACAAGGGAGCCGTCATAATTTATGTATGCACTACCATTTTCCCATTTCAAGCACTTTTCATGCAATAATGTATGTATGCATGTATGTATGTATGTATGTATGTATGTATGTATGTATGTATGTATGTATGTATGTATGCAATAATTTAAACATGTTTGTAACAGGGTTCTATAACCGACCAAGAATTCATGGAGAAGGTGTTGAGAGATTACAAGATAGAAGTTGTGATATCTGCTGTGGGAGGGGAGAGCATCTTGGACCAGTTCACTCTAGTAGAGGCTATTAAGAATGTCGACACTGTCAAGGTACATGCATGCATCATGCATCATGCATGTAGATGTACATACATGGTGTATATGAAGTTGATGATTTCAAAAGGCATTATTGAGTTCCAATGAATGAAATCTGACAGATTTAAGCTAACTTTGCAGAGGTTCGTACCGTCCGAATTCGGGCACGACATCGACCGGGCTGAGCCGGTGGAGCCGGGGCTAACCATGTATGACCGGAAGAGGAAGGTTAGGAGGGAGATAGAGAAGTGTGGGATCCCCTACAGTTACATATGCTGCAACTCCATTGCTGCTTGGCCCTACCATGACAACACTCACCCAGCTGATGTTCTCCCGCCCCTTGATAGGTTCCAAATCTATGGTGATGGCACTGTCCAAGGTAATCTCAGCCCCACATCTTTCCTTTTTGTTTTATTGTCTTTACACCCTAATTCTAATATAGTTTCTTAGTTTTCAAGCTAATGTCTCTGATTTAGTATACTTAAATATTACTTTAGGTTATCCTATCAAAGAATATAGACACCCGAATTAATTATGTTGTTCGAACTCTTCATTTTTCTTAAAATATTCATATTAATTGTAAGAGTCAAAGAGAGGCAGGTGACTGATATATTGGGGGAGGAAGGTTAGGTAGCAAATGGTCACATGACCATCTGTTACTAACACTGTCCTAACACTACGTTTGTGGTGGATTCACAGCATACTTTGTGGCGGGTTCCGATATCGGGAAGTTCACCGTGATGTCGATTAACGATGTTCGAACACTGAACAAAACTGTCCATTTTCAACCTCCGAGCAACCTACTGAACATGAACGAGATGGCTTCACTATGGGAGATGAAGATTGGAGTCATGCTTCCTAGGGTCACTATATCAGAAAAAGATCTGCTCAATAGGGCTCAAGGTTTGTCTTAACTCCACTTTTCTTGCGAGTTAAGTAACCTTTCTCGGCTAATCCAATCGATACTAACCCTGCAGAGATGCGGATCCCTCAGAGTGTGGTCGCGGCGATAACTCATGACATCTTCATAAATGGCTGCCAAATAAACTTCAGTTTGGACAAGCCGACCGATGTCGAAGTCTGCTCTCTCTATCCAGACGCTACTTTCCGGACCATCGCTGAGTGCTTTGACGACTTTGCCAAGAAGATATCGGAAACTGCCAAAGCAGTGAGCAAGCCGGTGACGGCGAGCAACAACGACATGTTTGTGCCGGCTGCTAAACCGGAAGCATTGGCTATCGCTGCGATATGCACATGAGAAACATCTCAATTCCAATCAATAAATAATTCTTGTAGGACTTGTCATTGTTGCTTAGTAGTAGTTACATCCATGTATTTTGGGAATTGAGTATTATTGTACCCATGTAGTATGGTCCTAAAAGGTTTATATCATGAATTCACTTTTAGACCGACACGCGTCGCACACATAACTTTAGAGAATAAGTCTTCTAGCGGATATTTTTTATATATATAAGTTCTCAAAATCTGCTTAAATGATACTAAACTGCTTACCACTTGAACCAACGTTGGTGACTTTTTTTCGGTATATATAACACTTAAATATCTATAATTCATCAAACTTATAAATTAAAAGTTTTTTACATTTATATGCATTTAGACTGACAACTTCCAAGATTTCGCAATATAATAATGACATTCATATTAAAACTTTGTTGTGTATGTGTAAGTATAATTTTTAACATAAAATCAATTCCAAAGTTAATGCAATGGTCAAATCCTAAGGTATGGAACTTTAATGTAAAATTACACGAATTATTATAACTTTGTTAACCGTTTGCGTGATACACAATTGAAAAATATTATCAAATTGCATAAATTGTCGGATAGCAATCATATATTTGTGCAATTATACAAAATATTACCATTTGAGATTATATTACAATTTAGATAATTCGATAATATTTTATATAATAATTTTATTAAAGTTAAGGGTCTAGCGAGATAAAAGGTTAGGTCTCTTAAATAAAGATAGAAATTTGAACCCTAAAGCAAAACTGGGTTGAAAGGTTATCTCTATAATATACCTCTGCAAAACTCGATCTGAATTAGTCGACCAATGGATCGAAAACAAATGGTTAAACAAAAAAATCCTTAACACCAAACAGCTCCAATTCTTTGATCCAAGCCTTTGATTTAGAGCATTAACCGCCCATCAAAACACAAGGCCATTTCATTCCTAGTTTGGCAAGCATCAAAATTTACCAGGGAAAAGAACAAAGTAGTCTATAGTATTCTGCACTCAATAGAAGTAATCTCATGTTTCATAAACAAAACCCTGAAATAATTTCATGACAGCACTATCTGTTTAGAGTTGTGTTCAATTTCATGTCAGAAGATCACTCCTATCAGGAAACTATATATATATATATATATATATATATATATATATATATATATCTTATACACAGGCGGTAGAAACTAAAAGTTTCCACAAACGACTTAATTTTAGGGTACAATGAGTTAGTTTAGGGTATAAGGTTTAGGGGTTTAATGTAGGGAGTTAGAATTTAGGGATAGTTGCTTCAATTTAAAGTTTAGGAGTTATAATTTAAGGTTTATAGGTTAAAACCTAAATCATCACCATATTACCCTAAAAACTAAACGCTAACATATAAACCCTAAATTATAAATCTAAACCTTAAATTAAAACAATTATCCCTAAATTTTAACTCACTACACCTAAACCCCTAAACCCTATACCCTAAACTAACTCACTGCACCCTAAAATTAAGGCACTTGTGGAAACTTTCAGTTTCCACCACCAGTATATATATATATATATATATAAATGAAAATAAGTGGGGAAATTCTTTTTGTAGTTCACATGCCACAGCATGTGCATTCTCTGTATGTCCAACAATCTCCGCCGTGAAAACTTCATAAAAAAATTACAGAAGAGAGCATGCAAATGCAGGTTCTACTTTTACCAAGCTAGGTAGATTTGAAAGAAAGAAGAAAGGGAAGAACATAAAAGGAGTTCTGTGTGAATCACCCACCTGTTACCACGTGAAGTGGCACAATACTCTGTGTTTCCTATCTACTCACATCCCACGATTGCCCTTGCCCTATTTGCTTTTCTTTTCATATAGGTCCAACCAATACACCAAGCTCCTCAAAATAATACAAGTTATATTGGGGATGGTGAGGATGATCATGATTATGGTCTAATTCTAAATTGCAACCTTCTACTTTATGAAAACTAGGAATCCATTCACTCTATCTTAATATGTCGGAATTCGGTCCTTGTGTTTTACAAATTTTGATAGGCTACTTTAGTTGTTTTTTTTAATAACTATCGGTATATGATTTAGGATAAATTTTCTATACACAGGCGGTGGAAACTGAAAGTTTCCACAAGCGCCTTAATTCTAGGGTATAGGTAGTTAGTTTAGGGTATAGGGTTTAGGGGTTTAGGTGTGGAGGGTTAGAATTTAGGGATAGTTGTTTCAATTTAAGGTTTAGGGTTATAATTTAGGGTTTATAAGTTAAAACCTAAATCCTCACCATACTACCCTAAAAACTAAACCCTAACCTATAAACCCTAAATTATAACCCTAAACCTTAAATTGAAACAACTATCCCTAAATTCTAAACCCCTACACCTAAACCCCTAAACCCTATACCCTAAACTAACTCTCTAAACCCTAAAACTAAGGCGCTTGTGGAAACTTTAAGTTTCCACCGCCAGTGTATAGGATATTAATCCTATGATTTATTGGTAGATTAATTCAGAACGGGTTTTGCAGAGACTCATTATGGAGCGACTCTCCCAACTATGGGTGTGCAAAAATATATGATCCAATCTATTTATCTGTGATCCAATTCGAAAATTCAGATAGTCAATCTGTTTTTTTTTTAATTTTTGGATGGGATATCTTATCTTTTTTTATTTTTCGGAACATATACATATTACAATATTTTAAGTTTTGGATTATCCAAAAATCCAAAATATCTAGAATTCCATGATATGAATCTTGTTATATTTAGCAATTTGATGCTTTTTATATCTAAAAATTCAAAAATCCGAAATTTTCATGGATGTGAATCTTGTTATATTTGGCAATTTGTTGCTTTCATATTCTAAAATACGAATTTTTTATAGATAAAACCACCCAAATCCGAAAAATACTTAAACCAAATTATATACGCGAATATTCGATTTTTTTCGAATCGGATACGAATCTCTATTTTGTCAATCTGAAATTTCAGATATCCAATTTTTCGGATTGAATCTGAACTGATCTGATATCTGAAAATGTACACAACTACTTCTAACCCAGTTTTCTACCTTCATAACATCAATATTTAAACTCTTAACCTTGCTTAAGGAATCTAACGCCTCATATTCTAAAATACGAAATTTTTATAGATAAAACCACCCAAATCCGAAAAAAACTTAAACCAAATTATATATGCGAATATTCAATTTTTTTGAATCGGATACGAATCTCTATTTTGTCAATCTGAAATTTCAGATATCTAATTTTTCGGATTGAATCTGAACTGATCCGATATCCGAAAATGTACATAACTACTCCTTGTTGGAAAGTTCATAAACAGTAAGAATGAGGGAGTAAACTTGCTTTATTGATTCATTATCATGCAGCTTATATAGCTGCTGAAAATACAAGAAACAGAAGAATAACAGAAACGCCAGCTGGTCTAACAACCCTAGCTGGTGAAAACAATGCTTAACAGAAATTCTACAGCACATCAAGGTTGTTACAGCTGTGATCTTCTACATCATTCTTCAACATCCTCTCTACTTCCTTCACTTCGAACTTCTTCATTGTTCAATACTCGTAAACGACGTCTGAAGTTGTTGAAGTACTCCTTTGATAGAGGTTTGGTGAGTCCATCGGCCAACTGAAATTCCGCTGGTACGTAATTCACTTGTAACTGTTTTGCTGCCACATTTTCTCGAACGAAGTGGACATCGAGCTCTACATGCTTGGTCTTCGAATGATAAACATGGTTATCACTCATCGCTATGTCACTTGAATTATCGCACCAGATGACTGGAGGTGAGTTCAGCTGTATCTTCATTTCGAGGAGGAGGGTTTGTATCCAAGTTACCTCCGATGCTGCGTCGGCTAAGCTGCGGTATTCTGCCTCTGTGGTAGATCTTGACATTGTTTTTTGTTTCTTGGACGTCCATAGCACTAGATTGCCTCCTACAAACACACAAATTCCTGATATCGAGCGTCTGTCATCCATGTTACCTCCCCAATCAGCATCAGCAAATGCAATTACTTGACAAGGTTCGGCAGTGGATGAGAAGACAAGGCCTCTATCCAACGTTCCATTGAGATAATGTAAGACACGTTTAAGAGCCACCATATGCTGCTCGCATGGTGAGTGCATATACTGAGCAAGCTTGTTTACTGCAAAGACAATGTCTGGGCGCGTATGACATGCATACAATAGAGCACCAACTAGACTCATGTACTCTTTGGGATCTTGTAGAAGGCTTCCTGCTGACTGAGTTAATTTCAACGAAGTGATCATCGGTGTAGGTGTAAGATTTGCTTCGAGCATTCTAGCTTTAGACAACAGATCAAGCAAGTATTTCTTCTGACTCAAGACAATCGAATTTGCTTCATATCTCACCTCCATGCCAAGAAAATAATGTAGTTGACCGAGATCCTTGAGAGAGAATCTAGTGCCTAAGCATCGAACCACCTCATCAATAGCTGTGTTAGAGCTTCCTGTAACAACAATGTCATCGACATAGACAATGACATATGTCACTAAATTCTGATTAGTTTTGATAAACATAGAAGCATCTGCCTTCGAGCTAATAAACCCTTCATCAAGTAAATATTCTTTGAGCTTTGCAAACCAGTTTCTTGGGGCTTGTCGAAGCCCGTAGAGTGCTTTCTTCAATTTTCACACAAGCAATGTGCCATCGGATGTTGTTTGTTGAAACCCTGGTGGTTGTAACATGTAGACATCCTCAGACAAGTCTCCATTCAAGAAGGCATTGTTTACATCGAGTTGCCTTAAGGTCCAGCCATGTTGAACAACTAAGGAAATGACAATATTAATGGTGGTGGCTTTGACAACGGGGCTGAACGTATCCTGGAAGTCCTGGCCTGGTACTTGTGAGAACCCTTTGGCTACAAGACGAGCCTTGTAGCGTTGCACTGTTCCATCAGCATGTTTCTTGACACGGAAGAGCCATTTACAGCCAACAATGGACCTTCCTTCAGGTAGTGGTACAACCTCCCAGGTAGCATTTTTAATTAATGCATCATATTCAGCAAGAACTGCAGGACCCCAATTGGAAGACTGAAGGGCAGCTTCAATAGATAGAGGTTCATCCTCTTCAATGTTGAAAGATGACATGTAAGTTTTAGGTTTGAAGATACCATGTTTACTCCTGGTCACCATGGAGTGACCTCCCATATGTAAAGAGTCCTGTGATGTAGGGTCGGGGATCAAGTTGGTTGTGCTGACCAGTGTTGACTCAGGAGGTAAAGGTGATTCATGAATTGGTGTTGGCTCAGAGGATGATGTAGGGGATGTTGGTTCAGTAGGTGAAGAAGTTTGAGAATGGAAAGATGGTGCAGCTGAGGTAGGTTGTATGGGTTCAGTGGTGTCATAGGCTTCATTGTTGATCACAGGACTTGATGTATGATGGTGGGAAGGATGTTCAACAGTAGGGGTATGTGCTGACACAGGTGTTGAAGGGGTCTCCCTAGAAGGGCTATCAGGGTTTAAAACAGTAGGGGGAGTGGGAGATACTTGTTGACAAGCTTGAATACCTCCAGGAACAATGACAAACTCAGAAGTATCAGGGAACAAGGAGGCAACAGTGGTGCAAGAATGGTCAGGAGTGTTTGTTGACTCGAATGGGAATACATGTTCATCAAAGATTACATGTCGTGAGACATACACACGACCATCAGGTGCCAAACAATCATATCCTTTATGCTGAATGATGTACCCCAGAAACGTGCAAGGTTGTTATCGAAAACTGAGTTTGTGCCTTTGATATGGGCGTAGATGAGGAAAACACCTGCATCCAAATACTTTCAGTGCATGATAATCTGGTTGCTTGCCATACAATCTTTCAAATGGAGAAGATCTTTGTAAAACTGTTGAGGGAAGTCTGTTGATAAGGTGTACAGCAGTGCGAACAACATAAGCCCAATATCGAAAAGGCAAGGAAGCTTGAGCAAGTAGCACAAGTGCCAACTCCACAATATGTTTGTGCTTGCGCTCTACGACACCGTTTTGTTCAGAGGTGTGCGAGCATGTGATTCTATGTGAGATGTCTGACTTAGCTAGCTCTTGAGATAAGATCTTGTACTCGCCGCCCCAGTCACTCTGGACGGCCTTGATCTTAGCATCAAACTGTGTATGAACCATGGACTGAAACAAATGAAATACTTGTATAGCTTGACTTTTAGACTTAAGCAGATAAATCCAACAATGGCGAGTGTAGGCATCAATGAAAGAGATATAATAAGAGAATCCATTAGATGTGATGTGAGCTGGTCCCCAAAAATCAGTGTAGATGAGTTCAAAAGGTGCAGTGTAGATAGCATTAGAGTTAGCAAATGGAATTTTGTGACTTTTACCCAATCGACATGCCACACAAATATCAGAAGAGTCTCCATTTCGATTCCCAGGAATTACAATGTTTGACTTCTTACAGACTTGAACAAGAGACGAGTGAGCAGGATGGCCCAAACGTCTATGCCATAGATCGTAAGTATTAATTGAAGAACTAACTACATGAGCTTCACACTTATTTGCAATCAAAGAACTAGAACATTCAGAATTGAAATGATATAAGCCGTCTTCCACAGCTCCTTGTAACAGCACAACACCTGTATCTTCATCTCGAACCAAACACGACGTTGCATGGAACTCAAAGTAGATGTGATTATCTCTAGCTAGCTTCGAAACAGAAAGTAGGTTCTTAGTGATAGCAGGCACATGAAGTAGATCATTAATCAAAATTGCACGAGAAGATGTATGTAACACAGAGTTCCCAGATCGAGAGATGGACAAGTTGTTACCATTGCCTACAGTGAGTTTACCTGGACCCGTGAAATCTGTGGCATGTTGCACCTTGGTGGCATCAGGGGTAACGTGATGTGTCGCACCTGAGTCCACTACCCATGCATTAGAGGAAGTCGAGGCTGAATTTCCACAGAACTGATAGTTGGCAGAAGGAGAATCAAATGTTGCAACATGAGCATTGGCATTATCTTCAGACGATGTAGGTTGAGGTGAGAAGTTCCCAGTGAAGGCATGATCATAACGATGCCAACAGCGATCAACAGAGTGACCAACTTTGCTACAAATTTGACACTGAAGACGAGCACGACCACGGGAACCAGATCGACCACCAGACCAGGAATTGAATCTGCCACCAGACCATTGAGGAGGACGCCCATCAGAGTAAGAGGGTTGGCGCGGGCCACGATCAGCAATAGGATCTAGTTCTTGTCGTTGAACTTGGGCTATGTTGGCAACCATGGGCAACTGATACTGCACATTGAACCCTCTAAGTTGAGCCTCAACATCAATAAGGACTGATTTCACGCTGTCAAGGGTGAAGGGATCCCTGTTGGTCGTGATAATAGCCATGAACGGCTGATACTCTATAGGGAGCCCATTTAAAATGGTAGCTATCTGTTCGATGTCAGAAATCGCACTCCCACGGGCAGACAAAGCATCGCAGACTTCCTTAATTTGAGTAAGGTAATTACGCATGGTCTCATCACCTTTGCGAATGGATCTGAGTTTGCAGTGCAAGCTCATAGCACTCGTAGTAAATTTGTTGGCAAAGAACTTTTGAACCAGGGACCAGACATCGGCAGCCGTCTCAGTGCCAACGAAGTGAGGTAGAAGAGATGCACTAATCGTTGATAATAACCAGGATGCAAGTGCGCTATCCTGAGCCACAAACGCCTCATAATCAGCGTTGGAGATCTGTTGCCCATCTGAACTCGTGACAAGCTCAAGGGGAGGTTTGACAGCTCCAGTGAGAAGCTTCTCAAGTCGGTGACTTCTAACAGTAAGAAGGATTTGTTGCTTCCAGAGGAAGAAGTTCATCTCATCAAGAACCAGATTGATTTTCTTGTTGGTGAAGGTGTGGGCAACACGTACTGACTCAGTCGAGTCAGAGCTAGGGGAAGCTTCAGTGTTAGGCATGGTGAAAGAGAAGATGAAAATGGAAGAGGGAAACGGGAAAGAAATGAAGAATCAAAGGAGGGCTCCAGGATCAGTGGTGACTGATACCATGTTGGAAAGTTCATAAACAGTAAGAATGAGGGAGTAAACTTGCTTTATTGATTCATTATCATGCAGCTTATATAGCTGCTGAAAATACAAGAAACAGAAGAATAACAGAAACGCCAGCTGGTCTAACAACCCTAGCTGGTGAAAACAATGCTTAACAAAAATTCTACAGCACATCAAGGTTGTTACAGCTGTGATCTTCTACATCATTCTTCAACACTCCTAACCCAGTTTTCTACCTTCATAACGCCAATATTTGAACTCCTAACCTTGCTTAAAGAATCTAACGCCTCATCCCGCTAGATCAATTGGTTGTTAGTGACTAATTTAATTGTTTGTAAACACATAAATTGAAATTGTATATTTTAACCATTAAATGTCAACAGCTAATATGCAACAAATTAGTAAATACCAATAGTTCAAATTTATGTGTGAACAATTGGATTTAACATATGAAGATGATAATAATAAAGGTCTAATTCTAAATTTCATCCCTCTAGTTTATAAAAGCTGATAAGCTAGTCTGTTTAATTTATCAAAAATCCGATATCGTATTTTACAAAAGTTGAGATATTAGTCTAGTTGTTGTAAACACATAAACTGAAATTGCATATAGTTTGGTCCATCAACTTCAACACTTAATATACAACAAATTTATAAAAAAAAAAAAATCAATTCAAGTTTGTGTGTTTGTAACTTTTTTTAAAAAATTATACTAACATCTTAGTTTTTTTTTTAATTATGAAGACTAAATTCTGACAAATTAAAGTAGAGTGACTGATTTCTCAATTTTCACAAAGTTTAGCATTTTGTAACTTTTTAACGGGTTTTGAAACATGTTCGATCTTCTGTTTCGGAACCCGTGTAAAAAGTTCTGAAACATTACTCAACTGGACTAACTATTAGTTTTAGGGGTAAACTATATAAATGGTCACCGAACTTTTAGGGTAAATTTATTTTAGTCATCATACTTTTAAAATATTTGATAAGGTCACTCAACTTTTTGTTCGATTTTAATATAATCACCGAACTTTTAGGGCGGATTCATTTTGGTCACTATACTTTTAAAATATTCGATAAGGTCACCCAACGTTTAGTTCAATTTCAATATAGTCACCGAACTTTTAGTCCGCTTTTAATATGGTCTCTCTTATTACCTTCCGTTAAAGAGGGCGTTAATTTTCGTTTTTCCTTAATAATAAATGGGTAAACTACACCAATCATCACTCAATATTCTTATCACTCCTATTTTGGTCTCTAGAGTTAAAAAATTTCAATTTAATCACTTAAGTTTCGAATTGTTAATATTTTGACCACTCTCAAATGATATGGTTATACAAATAGAAAAAAACTGATTAATCCTTTAAAAAAATCAAGGTAATGAATTTTTTACTTTACTTATTAAATTTACCATATTTGATCTTTTAATAAAAAAAGTAAAAAATTATTACTCGAATCAAATATTTTGGTTAATCGGTTATCCGATTTAATTGGTACAATATAAGATCGAGATTTGAATAATATGAATTTAGCAATTAACCAAAATAATTTTTAAGGATTAATCAAACCCGATTTTGGTACAAAATTTTAAAATAAACTATTTTGATTCGATTACGGTTCACAATTTTAAGCAAAATTGATTAACTAATCTGATCTAGTATATACAATGTCTTATAGTCTAGTGATTTTGATACCCTTTAGACTAAAAAAAGTTTTGACTCTAGGTAGGATTAATAGGTGAGAACTTTCAATTTTGACTTTTGAGTTGTTTTTACATTTTTATCACAACCGGACAATTATTAAATATATCATATTATCATATTTGATATTTTAATAAACAAATTTTAAAAAAAATCATTTACAAAATCAAATATTTCAGTTAACTGGTTAATTGATCATCTGATTTAATTGGTACAATATAAGATCGAGAATTGAATCATCTGAATTTTAATTAACTAAAATAATTTTTTAAGGATTGATCGAATTTTTCTATTTGTATAAACATGTCATTTGAGAGTAGCCAAAATATGAACAATTCGAAAGTTAAGTTATTAAATTGAAATTATTTTTAACTCTAGTGACCAAAATAGGAGTAAGAAGAATGTTGAGTGGTGGTTGGTGTAGTTTACCCATTTTTATTAAGAAAAAAATGAAAACTGACGTTAGCTTTTAACGGAAGGTAAAAGGGAGGGACTATGTTGAAAGCGAACTAAAAGTTCGGTGACTTTATTGAAATCAAATTAAAAGTTGGTGACCGTATCGAATATTTTAAAGTATGGTGACCAAAATGAATCCACCCAAAACGTTCGGTGACTATATTGAAATCGAACAAAAAATTGAGTGATTTTATCGAATATTTTAAAAGTACGATAACTAAAATAAATCCGCCCTAAATATTTTATGTAGTTTACCCTAGTTTTAGTAAAGTATAAGATCAACTTCTAGTATTTCATAAAAGTAGAGGGGCGGAATTTAGAATTAAACCTAGTAATAAAAAGATACACCCTAAATTCTAAACTTCACTCTCTAACATTAAATCTTAATCTTAAAACTTAAATCTTAAACTTAATTTTTAACATACTACATAAATAAAAACACTAAAAAAATACAAGATTTCTATTCATCTCCCCACAAGTGTAATTCAATTCCCTGGTTTCCTCTCTCTCTTACGACAGTGACAGCTCTGCTATTACACCATAGTGTTCATCATGTCTGCTGTCTTCCCCATGCTGTAGTCGTCCTTGCCTCCTTGCCTCTTTTAAACACCGAGTTTTCGCTTGCAGATCATGGAAGCTGTTCAACGGAAACGCCATGATTATGTTGCTTTTTCTAGAGATTAAAACGGTGCGTAATGATTCATGTGTCTCATTCTCAAGTTTGCTACTCGCCATCTAGCTCCTTAGGGTTTAGGGTTGTCTGATTATTTCCGGCTTCAAAAATGTTTCCTTCAACCGGCAATGGCTGCTGCAGTGACCCAATGGCTTATTTCGCTACAGATCCATCATTTCCGTTCTTCAATTTCCCCTCTCCTTATTACAACCAATGTGAGCTACAAGCACTGCAGGACTATGATGTTTTTCTCCAACAAGACCGTGATCTGTTGTTTCATAACCAGACCTTGGTGGCGGCTGATTCTGTCTCAGCCGACACTAACGTGCCTGGTTCGAGTAAGAACGAGGAGTACTACTCGGGCATAGACTGCTGTGCCAAAAAGAGCCACGATGCGACCGAAGTAGTGCAGCGGACACTTGGGAAGAGATCTTTGACTTCTAAGAGGGACCGACACAGCAAGATTAACACGGCGAACGGACCGAGAGATCGGAGAATGAGGCTGTCGCTTGAGGTTGCTCGGGAGTTCTTCGGTCTGCAGGACATGTTGGGGTACGACAAGGCCAGTAGAACCGTCGAGTGGTTGCTCATACAAGCGAGCCAAGAAATCAAAAGGCTAAAGAGAACCCATGTTTCGAAGACGAACAACAGCGTCGTCGTCTTCGAATCCGCCGCGGCAAAGAGCCCGTCTTCGACATCGGAGGGCGAAGTGTTATCCGCGGCGGAACCGAAAAAGTTGAAACAAAAACCTAAAACCACTCTCAATCCAGTCTTGAGAGATTTGAGGGACAAGGCGAGGGCGAGGGCAAAGGAAAGAACAAAAGCAAAGAAAATGTGGACTCAAACGCCATGGGGTTTCAATTCCATTGAGAGCACTGGTGAAGAATCTGGTAATATGATTGATGAATCTTTGGAAATTATTAACAAATGGAGCCCGAATTCGATGCTCAATTGTCTGCAAAACCCTGCAATTAACCAAGAGGTAAGTCCATTCAGCAAAACAATCACAAAATGACCTTCATATATATGTTTCATAATATTAAGTCGTGGCCGCATCGTACCGGTTTTAGAGGTAACCACAAACCGCAACCATTTAAAATCAGGATAAATATTTTATACACATAGTGGAAACTGAAAGTTTTCATAAGCGACTTAGTTTTAGAGTATAGGGAGTTAGTTTAAGGTATAAGGTTTAGGGGTTTAGGTGTAAGGGTTAAAATTTAGGGATAGTTATTTCAATGTAAGGTTTAGGGTTATAATATAGGGTTTATAGGTTAAAACTTAAATCCTCGTCATATTACCCTACAAACTAAACTCTAACCTATAAACTCTAAATTATAACCCTAAACCTTAAATTGAAACAATTAAAAATTCTAAACCCCTACACACAAACCCCTAAACCCTATACCTTAAACTAACTCTCTATACCTAAAACTAAGGCGCTTGCGGAAACTTTCAGTTTCCACCGCCAATGTATAGGATTTTAATCGTTAAAATCATAGTTAGAGAAAATTCACGCCGCAACATCCGTAACCGCGACTTTACAACCGAAACCGCAATTTAATACTATGATCTGTTTGTTTGCAGCATGATGAGCTCACAGGCTTTCTGTCTTTCTGCAAACCATGGGAGACCTACGACAACAGCAATCAATGAAAACGTGGGTTTTTAGAGGGCAAATGGATAAATTTTGGAGGCATCATGCACTAGTAATTGCTTACTTTCTGTATGGTATGAACAATGAACAAGCTTTTTATTTTGTCGTGGACTGATCTTTTAATTGTTAATGATGTTATGTTTTCCCTTGTTTATGCTCAAAGTACTTCAAATATGTATCTTAGCTTTCATTGTATAACCTTAACTAGAACAGTTTGATCGGGATTCGATGCGTTAGTGCTGGTATGATTGATTATACGTGTAAAACTTCTTATGTTGTCTCTTTAGAGTAACGTTTTTCCACATCCAAATCTTGTTCTTCAATGTCTAAAGAAACCTAAGAGGATATGTTTCAAGACACCAATCATTTTTATCTCCTAGTATTTCCCACTACTAGATATACCTTAAAAGGTGCACAAGCAAGATATATAGAGTAGAAATCATTGGGGATTTTCTCATATACGGTATACATATTTCATATGATGAAATCCAAACGATCGAAACATTTATGCAGTTTGTGATTTTCTAGGTAGTTTATTTAATACTTCGATCGTTTGGATTCCAATGAGATATTAGATGAACTTTCTTATAGGAAGTTGTAGGTAATTAGGTTAGTTTTTTGCATCCTATATATGAGCATGATTTTTTTTACAACTCACACATTCCCACATTTATCACACACACCACAAACAAATTATTCCTCTCATTCGAACCAAAATCATTCATGGATTCGAACATTCACGACCAATAGGCCAAACGTTGGAGTACAACATTCAAACATGCTAATTAACTTTCCAAATTCCTTGCATGTCCTATCTTGAAGAATATAGAACATTTATAATTTTGTACATTTTACTTGGACCTTCAATTGTGGTGATAGATGTTTATTTTATCATCATTTGTGGTGATATTTAACCTTGAAGCTGTGAAATATGCATTTTTTTTTAAAAAAGTAGTTTGTGGTTTATCGTTTATTTTAGTGAATAGTGAACAAAATGTATGAAAGAGCTTTCCAACACTGAACACATGCTAATAGGTATGTTACATGTAACTGGCATTGGGGATGGGGCCGTGAGAGCTAATGAATTATCTTTTTGTAAATTAAATGTGTTTATATTGGATGTATTATTCATGTATAATTCTAAAAATCAGGTGATGGTATATTATTAAAAAGGGTAATTGTTTTATACAGAAGCGCTTGTGGAAATTTTTTTATACAAGCGTCTTAATTATAGGGGTTAGGGACTCTGTTTAGGGTTTAAAATTTAGGGGTATAAGTGTAGTAGTTTTGAATTTAGGGATTGTTGATAAAACTTTGGGTTTAGGGTTAAAATTTAAGGTTTATAGGTTAAAACCTAAATCTCTACCCATATTACCCTAAAACTAAACCCTAACCCTAAACCCTAAATTCTAACCCTAAATTCTAAATTCTAAACATGAATCCTAAATTCTAAACCTTTACACTAAAACCCCTAAACTCTAAACCATAAACCCTAAACCCTATAATTGAGGCGCTTGTGGAAACAAAAAAATTTCACCGCCAGTGTATAGGATATTAATCCTATTAAAAATAAAGGCAATTTACATTTTTAGATCATTAAACTTAATTAACATCCACTTTTACTTAAATCACAAAAATTAAAATTATATCATTTAACTTTTATTATTAATAAGTTAAGTCACTTATATTGAAACCATTAAATATTCTAATAAAAATTTAAAATTGACACTTATTTAACATATTTTTCTTATATCATCATCAAATAATGTTTTAGTTGATAATTTTAATAATTTTCTGTTGAAATTTCCTAAAATATTTCATTTAAATAAATTTAAAGTAAAAAAAAAACTAAATTTCCTATAAATCCTAACAAAAAAATTAAACTATTAATTAAACATTAGTTGATGATGATATGTGAAAAATATTTAAATAAAAGTGTCAATTTCATTTTTTTCAATAGAATTATTTAGTGGTTTCAATATAAGTGACTTAATTTATAAATAATAAAAGTTGAATGATATAATTTGATTAAATTAAATATGTGTGATTTAAGTGAAAGTGGGTGTTAAGTTTAATGATCTGAAATCTAAATTACCCTTAAAATAATATGACAAATTTAAAAACATTATTTAAAATCAAATCCATCTTTAAACCAATAAGTATTAGTTTTAAATTTAAATTTTACAAATGTTATTATAAAAAAAAAATTACGAATCACAACATAACTTGTGGAAAGAACATGAAAGATATAGTACTAAAAAGGATTATTTTCTTTAAATGAATGTTTTTCTAATAGTCTAAACGTAATTATAAGGTATTATCTTTTAACAATACGTGTATACCTTGTAGATAAAGCGGTATAAATTTATATTTTTTAAAATAAATATCATCCTTTTAACCACACGAAGGAAACGCCAGAGAAAGACCTCAACAAGTGTTACCCCTTAAATTGAGGAAGGTTTAGGGTTAATCAATATCGAGGCTACAACGGTCTCTTTCCCACCTCCTGTTATTTAGAGTGGATATTAGGATGATAATTTGGCTGAATTTAGACAATCTAGCAAGTTGGGTGAATACTGTTATTGTGACTTCGGGTGTATTTTCCTTTGTTGTTTTCTCCCCTTGTTGTATGTACTCTTTTCCTTCATTCTAGATTTAGGTAGGCTTTAATGAGGCATACAATTTGAGTTTTATAATAATAAAAATCTTTTTGCCGAGCAAAAAAAATATCATTTTTTTTGTTTTAGTTTTTATACTAAAACACTTAGCAATAGATTAGTTTTTTTTTTCGGATAACACTAAACTGGGTTAGAGCGTTAATACAATAAAAAGAAATGTAAACTGACACAAAACCAGAAGTGTCAAAGTTATTAATGGAAAATGCATACATCATAACAGAAAATTTTGATTTTGATGACAAACTCACAAAAGCAATCACTTGACAATTGATGGGAAATTAAAAGCTCTAATACCTGTCAGCAAATAACTGATTATTTATAAACACTTTATACGATGATTTTTTTAATTTACTTCAAGTTCTTCTATTTAACGAATGATTTATATCTAATACACTGGCGGTAAATTTAGGTTAGAATTTAAGGATAATGGTTAAAATTTAAGAGTTAGGGTTTGTAGTTTAAGTTTTAGGGTAATATGTTGATGATTTAGGTTTTAACTTATAAACCCTAAATTTTAACCTTAAACTCCAAATTCTATTCACAGTCACTAAATTCTAAACTACTACACCTAAACCGTTAAATCTTACATCTTAAACTGAGTCTCTAAAACTAAGACGTTTGTAAAAATTAAAAAAAATAATTTTTACCGCCAATATATCAAATAATTATCCTTTAACAAATGAGTTAGTATTTAAATACCACATGTCCTATATTCAATTCTGTTTGCGAAGTATTTTTAAGTTTTAATTATAATTTTGTATATCCATAAGATTTTAATTTCAATTTAAGTTGTACTAAAATATTTAATAAAAAT
Organism: Hibiscus tridactylites; assembly: GCA_958450335.1. Lineage (NCBI taxonomy): Eukaryota > Viridiplantae > Streptophyta > Magnoliopsida > Malvales > Malvaceae > Hibiscus > Hibiscus tridactylites. The sequence goes on along the minus strand of OY288266.1, from coordinate 111,588,444 downwards.
GTATATACTTGTTAAAAATTAAATATTGGATTTAGATTTTATTATTATTTAAACTAAAAAAATGAAATGCATACATCTCAATTTTATTACAAACCCTTGATTAAGTTGATGTAACATGTTAAACATTTTTTTTTCTCGTCAATGTTATATTTTATTGATAAATTAAAAGCTATTACGCCTATCCCTGAATTGTGCGCCTCGTTAAAAACCTCCTTAAACTTAAGTAAAGGAAAAGAGTACGACACAAAACAGGTAATACAGAATCTTTCAAAACAGTTTACACTGCTCTCGCACCTGCACGTACATGTTAAACATATACCAACTTGATTGAATATATATATATATATATATATTTCGTTTTTGAACCCAAGAAGTGTCACAGTAAAAAAGTGGATGATGTTCATCCTAGGAGACACGGGTTCAAATATATATTTTTCTTTTTCGAATAGTTTTAAAGTGATTAGAATGTAACATATGTTCGCACTTGTTGATAACACACACATCTTATAGACAAAATTACTCGAACCTGAGTCTCCTAGAATGAACATCATCCTCGTTTCTATAAGGATTACTTGTTGAGTTCAAAACAATTTTATTTTAAATGTACTTAATAATACCCTTTCATATTTTTATACAATCTTTAAATAAAACAACTAATAACTATTACTTTAATTAGGATTGAAACATGAGACTTCTAAATTAATATATAAATCTCTTATTACACCACCTATAACAATTTTTTTAAATAAGCTTTTTTAAATATATTTGTTACACAAAATATTTTCCATGTAGATAATTTATGGAATTTAAATTTAAAAATCTAAAATCTAAGTTCACAAACATTATATTAGAATATTTTTCTTTTAAATTGAGAAAAATGCAATTGGGTATAAAAAATAAGTGAATTAAAAGCAGCTAATTCAATAATATAAAAAAAAAACCAATTTAATTGGTCCACCTTCTCATATATATAAGTTCAAATTCAATGCCTAAAGTTTCCAACCAAAGTATTTATTTTCAACAACTTTTAGGAAATTAAGGAGGATAGCCACCAATTTCATGATGGCAAACCAAACCAAAAAATCAAGCATTATGCCCTCTGCCCCACTATCTTCAATAGTTCGCACGCTTGATGCTTCCATGTCTAATAAATTTTGTTGAATATTTAATAACATGACCACATTGATACTTGGGATCACAACCTTTCTTGTCAACGGGCCATTACTTTTAGAAAATAAACATGTATTATAAAAATCTGCATTGTTTTTAAAATTTTAATTTCCATATATTACTTTAAAAAATAAAAAATATTTTATACACTTAAGTGAAAAATTATAAGCAGGTTCAATTTAAAGTTTAAAGTTTATGAATTTAGGGTATAGATTTTAAGGTTTTAAGGTTAAGGATTTGAGTTTTAGTTTTTATGGTGAATTTAGGCATGTTTGTAGAATTTTTTTTTTCACTGTCAGTGCATGATATAATAACCCTTATAATAAATGGATAAATATTCTATACACAGGCCATGAATTAGTTTTAAGGCATATGGAGTTAGTTTAGGATATAGGGTTTAGAGGTTTAGGTGTATGGGCTTAGAATTTAGGGATAAGTGTTTCAATTTAAAGTTTAGGGTTTATAGGTTAAAACCTAAATCCTCACCATATTACCCTAAAAACTAAACCCTAACTATAAATCCTAAATTATAATCATAAACCTTAAATTGGAATAATTATACCTAAATTCTAAACTCTATACCCTAAAATTAAGGCGTTTGTGAAAACTTTCAATTTCTACAAGCAGTGTATAGGATATTAATCCATAATAAATTAGCGAAATTAATTGAATTTGAGGCATGGAAAATGTAGTTTGGGTCATAGACCCCATCATGGGGGTAGGATAAAAGTTGTTTCCAAAGGAAAACAAGATATAGAAAAGCAATAGAGCACTCATGTAGTCATGTTATTTGGTCATTCTTGCACTTAATTGATCATATATTGAAATTAAAACTCACCTCAGCATTGATATATGCTACAAGCCTACAACAAAAAGGAAGCTAAAGTAAAACATGTGAAAGACCAATGAACCTACAAAAAAAAAAAAAAACAAATAGAAAATTAATATTTCCCCCCTATTTTCTAGCTTTTTAAATAAAGATAAACAGTCCACACATGAAAAAGAAATCATGCTCAAGCTACTAATCAAATGCAAGCCTTTCAGGCTACTGTATATTGCATCCATACCAATTGATCCCTACATATATATGACTGGCTGGTTTGCTGATAACTTAGATCACTTTTCCCCTTTGATCAGTAGCGGCTCAAAGATTTTAGAGGTTTTGTGTAATTTATTAAAATCAGTCTAACATAACTAAAAATCACCTTAAACTAATATTGCTTTTCTGCATGTGCTTCATCAAAACTATTCTACTTTTCTCTTACAAACATTTAACTTAACTAACTCTCATTTTTCAATAAATATGGAGTTGCTACTATTACACATGTCCAGAATCATTCCTACACCAGATGATGAACTAAATTAAACTTATTATACAGACTTGTTTGATTAGCTGAGAAAGTGTGGGAAAATACAAAAATCTCCATTTCCATCAGAAAAACGAGGGGATTGATTTGAGTGGTGGATCTACCCATGTGAAATCTGACTGAAACCAAGAAAGGGAAAAACAGAAGAGTACTTTGATTGACCCCAAAGCCTTTTCATCCTTTCTTCAATGGCCATTTCTTTTCTTCACATCTCTCCATTAAAGCTTTTGGACTTGTCCTCTATATCCCACCCTTTCATTTGGACCACTCACATTAACTTCTCTCTCTTTCAAGCTCTAAAAAAAAGGATCTTTTCCCCAAACCCTAGCTTGCAGAGATGAAGAGAAAACCCTAAAGCCGTCACTCGAACCCTAAAACTGCTGTTTCCCGATCCTCTCAGCTCAAAACACAGATCAGGGAAAAAGAAGAAGAAAAGTCCTAGTTTTTTTAGATCCCATTTCTTGAAAGGTTGGTTTTTGGGTCAAAATTAACCTGAACTATTCTGGGTGTTGTGGAAGTCTGGAAGAGATAGATCCAAGTTATCAACAGCAGCAACCCTAGATAGACCCCAAAACCTAGAACCGGAGTCACTTCTTGTGAAACCCTAAAGGGTCCATGGAATCTGAAACGCGGGTTTTACAAATTTGTAGAAACAGGGAGAAATGTCATTTGTCTCATTTATCAAACTTATACTTTTAATTATACATCACCATTATCTAACCCTGTTTATAGAATTTAAAACGTCATATATATTTTTCATTGTGTTATAATAATATTTTCAAACAAATAACGAGATTCGAATTCACACAAATAATGAAGCGGGTGAACATTCATGACCACTAAATTAATTAATAATTCTCTAAATCATACTCTATTAATAGTGTATCAAATAATTATTTTATATCAAATAGACAATATATGAACACTCGATTAAAGAGATAGATTTTGAAACTCGTTACTCTAATCACAATCAACTATTTTATTCGTCATATGAATTAGGATAACGAAACTTATCGAGTTTAGGATGGTCGTTTGACCCAGACTCGAAGGGTTTCGACTCAATCCTATAAGATCGAGCTTTTTTATATATAAAAAATTCGGGTTCAGGTCAAGTTTGAGATTAGAGTGAAAAATACCTTACAGCCCGACCTGAAATACTCATTTAATTTTATTCTAAATATTTAGGTATAATTGCTATAATGCCCCTCTCTTTATTTATATATATATATTCAATTATCTCCCTATTTTGTCTAATAAAAATGGAATAATTATTATAATATTCTCTCTCTTTGTATTTTTCAATTAACTCCATATTTTATCGAATAAAATAAAAAAATAATATTTTTATTTATATCGGGCCAGGTCTGATTTTTACTTTAAAATTCAGATCGGATGAAGCATCATTAAATGTCGAGTTCATGAGTACTTTGCAACAATCATTCTTATCCACCAATGTCTGTCTTTGAGTTCTAATAGTTTAGTACAATTATTTTATCATCTCCAACCATGTGTTTTTGGTCTTGTCTTCAAATTACATTTCTAACAAATGCATCCCCACTATCTTTTGCACAAAGGCTTTTCTCTCATCTTATCATGGTTTAGAGATAGATATCACATGTCTCAATTACCAAATCTTCCCTAGTTGTTCTACACACCCATCATAGCATTTGAATCTTAGCCACAATTATTCTTTGTATATGTCGCTTCATGTTGACACAACACTCTACACCATTTTTTTTCAACAAAAAAATATTTAAAATCGAAATTATGATGAAGTTATGATGAAGTTATGGGAGAACTTAAACTAGTATGAAATTATGAGGGAGGACAAATTGTTTAGATTTGAAATTAACATGGCTCTAAAAGATAATTATAAAAATAGAGGATTAAAGCTTAATTTTACTAATTTCGAAATTGGCATTTCCTAAAATATAATTAAATAAAAATTGACAAAATTCAATTAACTTCAAAACCGATAGTCTTAAAAAATAAACCAGAAAATTTTTAGAGTGACCAAAACTTAATTTTAATAGTTTCAAAACTTTTAGAGGTTTCAAATACAATTAAATCATAAAAAATTAGGGTGAACCATGTCCCCTTAGACCCACCCAATGTTTTACCCATGATAATATTCATGTATTATAATGATTGATCTAATTGTATTTAATCAAATTGTATTAATTATAATCATAAAAACCATATAATATATGATTTCCCTCTTAAATCATTGCAATTGTAGTGGATTTTCAATAACATCTAATTGCATACCCATTTTGGGGAGACCGACAAGTTTAGCTTAATGGGTAAAAGAACAAAAAAAAATAAAGAAATTTGCATACCCATTTTGAAAAAGAGTATTAAAATTTTATACTTGATTTTGAATTTTCGAATCCGTCACTGTTTCTAGGTTCTAATATGTTTTCCCTGGTTCTAGAAAAGTGTTCGAACCACCTAAATTAGGCTCCCAACCATGAGAAAAAGATGAAGCAAATTCATGACATTTCAAGTACAGAAGCCCAATCTACCTTAACTGCTAAATCTTTGTCTGTATTTAAGACCAGGCCAAACGGGCCACTTGACAAGTTTTTTTAGCTGACTTCTTTATTTAAGTTCTTTAAAATGTTTAAAAATTTAGATTCAAAGAATCCTTCGAGTGGGTAGATTTGGAGTGCGGCAGGTCTAGGTTACAACTAAAAGATGGTAAATTTTAAAATTTGTTCAAGAATTTAAAATACTAGACTTTTGGGCAGCATTTTGTGTTGAATTTTTCGCATTTTTTTGTAAATATCCATATTTAGTTTTTTTATAATATTTTAAGTTTTTGGACAAGTTCCAATACTTACAAAATAAGTTTCGATACTGGTCGAAAAATACAAAAAAAAAACAACCTAAAATGTTATAAAAAATTCTAACATTTTAAGTTTTTAGACAAGTATTGAAATTTGTCGGTTTTTAACCGCACTCTAAACTTGTTGTACGTTAGACTCGCACATTCAAGTGGTCTAAGTAAAAAAAATTGCATATAATATAAAAAAAGGAAGAGGTTACAGTATAGTTGCTGTTTACTTCATAAGACAAAAACAAAAGGACAAACGAGGAAGGAAGAAATCGCACGAAAAGGCAGAATAAAGGATTGCATAAATACTTGTCGAGAAAAAAAAAGGATTGCATTAATTGCTTAGTATTAATATAAAAAAACAATAATTTGTTCCAAAATTATTTTTGAGGTAATATTTTTACTTAGTATATTAAAATTAATAAATTAAAAATTGCTATATTTAACATATTATTATAGATAGAATGATATGAAATGATAAATTATTAATAATAAAAGATGTTTATCACTGGCTAATAACACTGTTAAATTTATTTACTAATTAATTCAAGGAAATTAAGTATGAAATGATAATTCATTCTTAATTAATGCAACGACATACCTTAATAAATTGATTTTAGAGTAACCGTGTTTGTTAATTTTTTTTGTTGCATTAAAAGTATATAAATTCTATAGTAGTTTAGATTATGTACATCATACATCATAACACATTTCTTTATTGTTATTCATTCTTTTTGTGTTATTTGCTGGTTAATAAATTTTTTTCTGACAATTGAGTTTTAACTTAATTGATATAGTCATTATTATAATATTTTAAAAATAAAGATTATTAATTTGATGAATGAAAAGTATAATAGAATTAAATTTTGAAATAATCTTCTAAAATATTTACCGACTTATATTCCCAATTAAGTATGAAATAAAACCAGTATTTAACCTAAAATAAATAAATAAAAATGAATTCTTAATGAAAGAATATAAATCTATCACTTCTTTGTGCGGTTGTTTATCTCTTCACACTAAAAAATTTGTTTTAGACTTTAGGGTTGAAATTTAGGATTATAATTTACAGTGTAATATTTAGAGTTTAAAATTTAAATATTAATGTTTATAATTTAATTTTTTAACGTTGGAATATAAATAAAGATATTAAAAAGTACAGAAAATTTTTATTCGAGTGAAAGTGAGGGGATAGGTATTAAACGGAACACTTAGGGCATGATTTTAGGTACAGTTGCGGTGACAAACGTCCGTTTGCCCCCAATAACAACCCCAAACAACGCTTGGTTTGGTTTCCAAAGGATGGTTGTAGCTGAATTTTTACCTGTAACTCATTTTCAAATGGGCATTTATGAAAACTAAATTTTCCAACTTTTCTAGAACAAGCGTTTGCTCCCAAAATTTGTTTCCAACCTCAACCCCAAACTAAGCCTTATTCACATGCAACAAGTGCTGAATTGTCGCTCTTTGCCCTCATTTAACACGCTTCATTTTTGTATAACCTACGACTTCATTTAACCCATGTCTAGAATTTTGGTTACATTTTATTTAAAAGTTCATTTTAAAAAATAAAAATTTAATAAACCGGTTAAAATCGGTGAAAATCAGTTCAATTCATCGTAAAATTTGATTCGATTTTTTAAACCAAAACACTACGTATTATAGTAAAACTCGATTAATATATTTGAATCTTAATTTCGTAAGATGAATATCATATATTTTATCATTAGAATCACTCGCTCGATTCTTTTAAACACTAAACTTGAAAAGCAAGTAACTTGCTACTAATACTATACGAATGAGTTGGTCGAGTGAAACTAATATTTTAACCTATATAACAATTACTTGTAACAAAGGAGAAATGATTAGTTAGAACTTAGAACCGTAATGACTTCAAACAAGTACAAAAACAGCAGTGATTAATCAGAATGGTTAGAATTTAAAACGTTGTGAAAGTGTTGATTACCTTTGACAAAAGCCAGTTCCATGTTTCTTCTTACAGCTACCCAAGCTTGATCATATCATCATCATGCAGAAAAGAACGAGGCCAAAACCAGTTAAAAAACACACACAAAATTCCAGGCAATAACGTTTGTTAAGGACAATACAATGATTCTCTTACATAAACAGCGTATGCGTGTGAAAACTGAAAACATCCACCTTAAAGAAAGGACACCCGAGTTCCATATTTAAGCTCAGAGTTGCAGCAACTGAAAGAGAGATCGATTTGTATACACAAGGAAGAAGAAGAAGAAGAAGAAGAGGTTTTAAAGGACGGTAGGTGTTGAATTTGAGAACAGACAAGAAAGGGAACAAGAGTTAGTGTTTTGCAGACATAAATATTATACATAGATCTTTACAACTACTACAAGACGATAAGGGAAAGTAATAGAACAGGAATTAGCTAAGGCTGTAAGGCTGTAAGATTTTTATTACTACTAGCTATCTATGCAATTTAGGTTTCAACTACGAAGCTTTTGCTTGTGGGAGTGCTCCTTTTTGTTTTCTCTTCTCAACCACTTTCATCTTTTCATGCTTACCCCTCAATTTTAACACAAACTTTATCAAATTGCTTACCCTTTGTAGGGCTGGACGTTCGATCGAGTCGAATTAACAATTTCAAGTTATTCAAGTTTACAAGTTATATTTTACGATACAAATTTTATTTGAAATTTTTTCGAATCGAGTCGAGTTATTCAAGTGTACAAATTGAATTGTAATTATTTATAATGTTATAATACATATTGATTCTAATCTAAACGACTTTTTATATTCATATACAGTATACATATATATTTATTCATATTTTCACATGTGATATACATAATATATCAGACAGAATTCACAAGTTCGACTCGAACTTGAAAATTAAACAACTATTTACTAAAAATTTGGGTTATTCGAATTTTTATTTTATCAACTTATATCTTCGAATATGTACTATAAAACGGATATAAACATATATAAAATATTTGAATAAGAATAAGTTGAACCAACTTAGAGGTCATCAAATATTGAGCTTTGGTAAGTAAATGTCAACTAAAATACTCTTTGATTGCATCATGTTCCAAAAGTAAAGGCAAATTTTTAAAGGAGAATATAAATAGGTTTTTAAGATCAAATTCGAGATCGATGTCAACTGAAAACTTAATATTAAATCGTTTATGATTTCACTCGTCGAACTTTACAGATATAAAAAGAAAAGTTGAACCTGCTAAAGAACATTAAAATACACTACAAGAAAATGTATTTGTAGTGACATTGAAAATAGTCACAAAAAGTGTTAAATTTAGTCACTGAAATTTACAGTGACTATTTTTCTGAGTCGTCACCTGTCGTCACTAATAACTCCGTCACTATTATATTAGTGACAACTTTCATGTATTTCGTCACAATAGTTATGTTTTTTATGACCACACTATTTGACACAAATGATTATTAATAGTGACTAAAATTTAGACACTAATGTTATTCTTACTAGTGACAAACATTCTATCACAAATATATATTTAAATAGTGTCTAAAATATGTCGTCACTGTCAATAATTAAAAATTAATTATATTTTTAGTTGTAACCATATTTTTTAGGGTTTAAACTAATCACTAATTGCCCCTGAAATTTAATGGAGCTTTTGCATTTTAGTCCGCAAACTTTTAAGTTTTCATTAGATCACTTAAATTAATTATAGATGATGTAGCCATGCATTGGTATTTGAATATGCTACATCATTATACTATTTTGAAAGAAAAATAATATTTAGGTTTAATTGTAATTGAAATTAATTTTATTTATTTTAAAAATATATATTAATTATAACACATTATTATAATAATAATTTACCTAATTTTTCTATGGTTTCTTCTACGAAGTATGTATGTTGAAGAAGCCATTTAGATTTTTTTTCTGTAGAAAAAACTAATCAAAATGGAATATATCTGTTAAAATTTTCAAAAAAAATCTATCATATATTATGCTAAAATCACATAGTAGTCTTTGTACTCTAATTTGGTCACTTTAAATTTTTATACTTTTTAAATTTTGAATTTTTTATCCTGACATGAATGGTCGTATTTAAATATGTTAAGTAAAATTTTCTTTTTAGCTAATTTGTTATACATAAGTTGCTTATTTAATTTTTTTCTTTAATTTCTTTATTTTTAGTCCTTGTAATTTAGTCATATTTCCGGTGTCTCGTTAGGATTAGGATTAAAATTTTAAAATTTGAAAAATATAGGGACTAAAGTTGATCAAAAATAGATTGACTAAAACAACAATTTACACATAGTATAGACTATAGAAAAATTTTACCTTTTGACAAACTAGTTTATTATAACTTTACTTTTTATAATTATAAAAATAAATTTATCATTGTGACAATGTCTAATTTGTCATTACTTTTATTTTTTTTATTTGTGACAAAATTTATCACAACAAAAAGTGAAACTTTAAGTGACAAGTAATTTTATTGTAACAACAAATATCAAATAATAGTGACCACTTCACATATCGTCACTATCATGTGTCAAAGTTTTAGTGACAATGAACTTTGTGTCACAATTGTATACTTATAGTGAGAATTCATTTGTGAAAAATGCAATCGTCACAATTACTACTGTTATAGTGACCAAATAAAATCATGTCACAATTACTTATACTAATTGTGTCGCACAAAAAAATTACCACAAAAAATTAATATTTGTGACAAAATTATTCCGAGTCACTATTAAATTGTCACTAAAAACCTATATTCTTGTAGTGATAAAAGAAAATTTTGATGCGCAGCTTTTTCTATATGTGGAATATGGTTGTGGTAGTGTTAAGTATTAACACCTTACCTTTGTGTGACTACACACACAACACATCAATAGATATATGTAGCTGTGAAACGAATAAATTCGTCTTTCGTGCTCTTACATATAACCTAATACTAAAAAAATATTATAAAATTAAATTATAAGCCCTAACTTTAAATTTTAAATCTTAAACACTACACCCTAAAAATACACATTCCCTAAATTCTCTAAACCCTAACCACAACTCTTAACCTAAAACCCTAAACCATAAAATAAATTTTGAGCGTGAGAGCATATGTAGGGGCACTGAAAAGAGGTAGAGGATTTCCATCCCTGTAAAACATGATAAGAATGGGGAATGGTACAGCACAGTCCCTCTCTTTTGACCTTTCTGAAACCCTGAATATAGACGATGTAATAATCAGGGGTAAGATCTTTAAGGATCCCCGAGCACAGGGATTGCAAAATCCGAGCAAGAATTCTAGACCCCAAAAAGTGATGTTTTTGGTGAACAATTTGGTACACCCTACTCTAGCAGCAGCAGCTGGTTTGAGACCAAACTACGACCAACTGTTCATGTTATAAATCTGAGAGCAACTTTCCCATTTCTCTATAAACAATACTCCCTATGTCCCACTAAACTGTCACATTTGAGTCAAACCTTTTTAAGTTTGATTTTTTATAATTTAAAATTTATTATTGATAAAAATATAAAAAATTACATTTTAAAAACCTTGAATCAATTAGTTTTTAAATATATATTTTATAAATTTTAATTAATTAAAATTTTTAAATAAATTATAGTCAAAATTGAACAATTTTGACCAACATGTGACAGTTTAGTGGGACGGAAAGAATATTAAGATAGCACACCGGCGTTAGCTTAACAAGGTTATGAAACTCTAATGTGATTAAGTTTCAAAGAAATCTATGTCTGGGGATCTTTTCTAGGTTTGATAAAAGCTTTCATATTCATTAAGTTTGTCCTTATGCGGTTCATTTCTTTCAAGAATGAATAAATTTACGGTAGTGTTTTTGTAATAGTCTTAAGGTGATTAACTTATAGTATATGTTGATATTTTTTTAACTCTTTGATAACGCGTACAGTTTGCAGACAAAATTGTTTGAACTTTAATCTCCTAAGATGAACATTTTCATTTTTTCTACAGGGACCAGCGGGGTAAAAATTCTCTGCCCCTTCTATGCCACACAATAAAAATCACTTAAAAATTAAATTTTAAACCTTAACCCTAATTTCTACATCCTAAACTATAAACCCTACACCATAAAAAATGCACCTTACACCTAATTCCCTAAACCCTAAACTCTAACATTAAACTCTAAACTATAAACTCTAAACCCAATGTTTTAAAGTGCGAGCATAAAAAGAGACGTGATAAAAGGGCAGACGGTTTTCATCCACTCGAAACCCATCAAGAGTAAATTCTCTTTCCCCTCTCCTATGTAAAAGTTGTTCAGAAAAATTATATAAAACATATTTTTATACTTTACTATTTTGAATAAAAACGAATAATTTTGATAAAATAAATTGAACCGAATTGATTTAAAAAAAAATCGGTCTGGTTGATCACGGTCTACTCTAGTGTGGCCTAGACGGTATTGTTGTATGGTAACTAAGCATTAAGCAACATGGCCCAATGGCTCATCACCATGGAATATAAATATCTGCATTTAAAATTAAACAACGGCAACATAATTTCACATACACAACCTAATCATCAAATTTGTGGGTCGATTAATTAGTTGATAGTGACTGAATTGATGTTGATATATTATATTTAAATGAGAGAAATTAAAATCAAATTTGACTTAAAATCATAAACTTGGTTAACCCTTCTAATTGCATAAAACTAGATTGAAATGGAAGGTAACCTACCATACACAAATTCCCTCAAATTAAAAAAAAAACATTTCAATTATTCAATTAGATGATTGTATCTTAATTCAATTTTAAATTTACATAATCTCTCGCACATCTATAAATTATATTGCTCAAATTCGGGTCACCTAGAAGGAACAACATCATCATTCACTACTGAGACTACTTCAATAGGTTCATGTATACATTATACTTTAATACATAATATGTGTAAAATAAATTACACAATCTAAAATCTAAGTTCATAATCCTAAAACCCTAAACTCTAAACACAAAAACCTAAATTCTAAACCCTATGACATAAACCTATAGATCTTAAACCCTAAACTAAATTCACAAACTCTAAAATCAACAAATTTATGCATCAAAATAGTTCCCTTAATGATTTGAACCTTGATTTTTTTTGCTCGACAAGTTAATTTTATTAAGAATAATAAATTTAGATTGTATGTCTCATTAAAAACCTTACTAATTCCGAGTAAATAAAAATAATACATACAAGTTACAACCAGGGGCAAATAATACAACACAACACATCATAGCACTTAAACTATAATCTTGTATTTTTTGTTATGTCAACGTATATTAATTTTATCACTTAAACTATAATAACGTTAGCTAATAATAATAATACATGATAACTCAATAATATTTTTGCAATAATAAATTGAGTTTGGAATAAGTCTAAAGCTTTTTTAAAAAAAACAAGATAATAGAATAGTAAGTAATTAATTTGAAATGAATACCATCAAAAATAATAAATTGAAACTGATAATGAACTAAAACGGTTTGATTCATCTAATAATATAAATTTATTAAAAAATGCATATATACATGGTAAATTTCCAACATACATTCTATTAGAAAACGATATTATTTAATCACGAATTATTTGTTATTACAATTCCCGACAAGCACAAGCATTGTTTTTTATTGATTTAAGGGAATGCAGTTTCCAACAAAGAGAATCCGGGGATTCCGAAGTTTTTATTAGTAAATAAATTTTGAATATATAGTTGTTAATATTTTGAATTAGCCTTGAGGTTTGATTAATATATTATGATGAGATTGTTTTAATTATCGAATTAGATGATCATACGTTATTAATAATAAATTTAATTTTGAATTTGAGGATTTTAATTCGTTAGATGTCTAATTTAGATTGGGTAATACAAAGACTCATTGTGTAAGTGTTGTTATTATTTAAATTACGATTTTACTTAAAAGATCTAATATCGCATCCAACTAAATCAACTGATTGTTGGTATTAAGTGTTGTTAAATTGATTCTGAAGAAATATGTATTCGAAAGTGATTGAATGACTAATACTTATTTTACCTTAAGATTTTCTTGGTATTTGTTCGATTGAAAGTTCAAAGTTCTTAAGAGATTTATTTCAGTGAAGCAACCTTTATGTCATATATAAGTAGCTATATAAAAATAAATGTTAAAGAATATATTTAATTTATACAATTAAAATTTAAACTTCTTTAATTGTAACTTAATCATTGAATCAAGTCCTCATTCACTCCTATCAAAATGTTATTATTATTATTATTATTATTATTATTAAAAAATGATGAGACCAAGTCCAATTGACAAAAGATTGTGGTGGGTCCAAATGAAGGGAGAAACGCACAATTTGTATTCGAAGGCCGAGTCCAAGTGGGACACATTCCCATAAGTCCACTTCAATAATAATAATAATAAATTGAAAAAGGTAGCGAAGACCGCTGAATTGCCAAATGAGTTGACCTACCCACTTGCTTTTCTTTACTTCAGCTGAATGCACGACACGTGGAAAATCCCCATCATCTGGTGCTTCGCTGCACTCGCTTCCTAAAACTGCAATCGCCAATCACCTCCTTACATGTGGATTTAATATTTGTAATTTTTTCACTCGAAATTGTAAAAAAATCAAGCTTTTCGAACATTTTGCAGTCATTTTGTTCTCAGTGCATATATAACGGCACTCAATGCTAATGATAACTTATTAAAAAAACTACAATTTATGTGTTCAAAAAAATCACAATTTATCTTTGTAATATTTAATTTGAATTATTAATCACAAATAATTATTTTAAAAATATGTTTCTATTTGTTTTTTTCAATAATAATAATGAATTGAATTTTCATTAATCAAATCAAATTAAATTATTTGAATATTAGTTTTTGAGGGAGAAGAGTGAAAACCATGAGCCTCGTTAAAAAACATTCCTAAACCTGATGAAGGAAAAAGAGTACTCATAAAATTCATTACATCCGAAAGAAACAAAATCAAACAATACAAGGAGCATAGGCTCGCTTCCACTTAACTACCCCAATCATCATGAAGAAACGTAACGATTTCCATAAGTGGATCAAGGAACCTATAATACGCCATTGGTAAATCACAAGCCGGCCGTGCAAGTTTATCCGCGACCAAATTCGCCTCACGACGAACCCACGAAAATCGAACCTCCCACTCCTTAGAGAGCATATCCGCCAGTGGACCACGAAGAGATGACGAAAATCCCAAGTGATTCCCCAAAGCCAATCCTTCATAAACCTCCTTATTATTCGTCTCGATCACAATGTGAATATAACCAAAAGACCAAGTTGTCGCAAGGCCTTCATAAACCGCCCAAAGCTCAGCCTAAAAAACCGAGCACACCCCAATCTTCTTAGCAAAATCAAAACGCCAACCCAATGTATTATCCCGGCCAACCCCACCACAAGAAGCAAAACTCGTCGCTACCTTGCGCGCTCCGTCAACATTAACCTTCACTCAACCCGTAGGAGGCTTCAACCACTTCATCGCATTCCCCCGTACCCCTAATTCAAGTTAATTAACCGAATCAAAGTTTATTATGAATAAATTAATCGAATCAAAGTTAATTTAGTTGATTTCCCTTTAATCGAGCAAAGTTGTACAAATTTTTTTTTGAAGCTAATTAAATACAAAATTGTATGGAGGAAAAAACAAAGCAATTGTACAAGGAAATGAAGCACCAAATTATTTCCCAACGTCTACTCAAAATTATTACGCCAACGAAATTTCCCCGGGCTATAACCGGTCACCCGGTCCACACCTCTGTCTCTCTATATATACCAGCAAGCCTCTAAAACCGCCAAAACTTTCATTCTTCAAAAGAAAAGAAAAAACAAAGAGCTGACAATGGATTCATCGGCACGCGGCTCTGCTTCACACAAACAGCGGCTAACTCTCGGTCTCCTTATTTCATTCATGGCTCTATGCGCCAAGCGCGCCACCCGACTTTCCAAGAAGCTAAAACTAAAGCCTAAAGAAAACGGCTTAGTTTCCGGCACTCCGAGACGACACGTGCCGAAATCGCCGGGGCCGAAGCAGCTTCTGACGACGATAAGCAACAAGGCGATCATGCTGGTGCAGCGGAAAAAGCACGGCGGCGGATACAGGAAAGACGGGGAGGACGAATACGGGGACGGCGGAGTATGGCAGAGGTCGATCCTGATGGGGGATAAGTGTCAGCCGTTGGATTTTTCCGGCGTGATTTACTACGATAGCAGAGGGAATCAGCTCGACGAGTTGCCTGTGCGCTCGCCGCGTGCCAGTCCCTTGCCCGGTTACCTCGCCCAAAGAGGGCTTTGATTAGGTCACCGACCGAGGTTGTTTTAAGGACGGTTTTTGTTTACTTGTGTGTTCGTTCGTTCGTGGTGTAGACTACGTGTTGCGTTTCTATTGGTGGTTATGGATTGAGATCGAAGGTCTCGGGTGATGAAATTGAACTCTTCTCTGTCTGGACTCTTTTAAAAATGATCTGCCCTATAAATTAGTGAGTTAATTCTGCATCTTAGATTTTATTTTTATTTTTCTAAACGTATCTGTACAAATATATAGGAAAATAAAATTGCCTTGCAGAACTTCTAATTAATGCAATATTTTCTTGTGTTTGGTGGAAACAGTCATTTTTTATTTTTATTTTTCTGTTTTTATTATGAAAATAGTCCTTTGTTCTATACAATAAAAATTACTTAAATCTGACTAATCTTAAATTTGAAGTTATTTCACCCTTATGTATATTTAAACTCACAACCTCTAAAATAATATGTAATGGTAGAATTGAATTTTATGAAATTAATCCCCTCAACAATTTCAAAATTAATTTTTAAAACTAAATACATATTTTAAAGTTCTAATATAAAATAAGTGTTTAAATTATACTTTTCCTTACTTAAAAATGTGCGACAAATGATATTTTGTCATATAATTTCTTACCTCTTAAATTTTCTTCTAAAGAAACGTACAGAAATCAACAGAGAAAATTCATAAATGGTTTGTTTTTCAATCTACGAGTCTTCATTATCTTTTTCACATAAAAAAATATGTTAAAAAATATCTCAAAAGACTTCAATTGCGAAAATTCATCTATGCGAAAAGTGAAGATAATACCACAAACACTTCATTTTTGCTTGTAATGACGAATTGGATAAAAAAATACAGAGCTTGAAGAACTCATCAATGGCTGATAACAGGTTTTTTAATAGGCGACCTAGAAATAGTTTCAAAATAAAATATTAAACACCTACATTGACAACAAAAATATGAACACCTGAAATAAAAAAAAGTTTGAATACATATTTTATAATAAAACTCTATTATTAATCCTCATTAAATAAAATACCTTATAGTTGAACAATATAAGGAACAATGGATTTGAGGTGTTTGTAGGAGTAGGGTTAGAGGGATGGAATTTCAAACCATCAATATAAAAAGGGATAGGTCAAGCAATGTTTACTTAGGTAGGAGCTTGGAATAATTTATTGGTTCTTCAGTTTTAGCCTACCAACTCTGTGTGTGTGTTTTATTAGTTCAATTCTAAGTTGTTCAAACTATTTAATTGTTGAATTTTTCAATCTGAAAAAAAAAACCTTCAAAACTTTGAAAATCAACACTTTTTAGAGCTTTCTTAACAATGACCCTTCAACGCATAAAGGACTTATTTACCAAAAGTTGGAATTTGAAGAGGCCCTACAAAAGAAGTTTCAAATCAACTTTCAGTCTTTTCAAAAACGGCACACAACATGCATTATTGGTGCTCGAACTCGGATCTTAAAGAATGATGAACATCTATCTTTGCTATCAGGGCACAAAGAGATAAGCATGTATAGTGTAAAATTTAATTTACGGTGTCAATTTTTTTTAAAAAAAAAAAATCTTGTATCTAGAATTGTAGACCCTATGTATTCTACCATATGCAATGCTAAAAGTTAAGGTCCAATCCAATTACAGTTTGGTCAATTTTCTACAAAGTTAATTATATAGGCATACATATCAAATAAATAGTTGGTCCAGTGAGATGAGACACAAATTTCTTAAGTAAGATTAAATGTTTGAATTTTTGACGTTTTAAATAAAATAAAGTGGGTCCATAATCAATCTTTATAATATTCGATCTATATTAATCAACCAATAAATTAAATATTGATGATCATAAAAACATTAAATATGCATATATTATTAGTATTAATTTGAGTGGCTTGGTAATGACATGCCTTACGGGGAAGAACTAGAAATTTATAAAAGGACCATAATGAGATAAAAAAAAATTATGAGATCATAATAAAAATTTAAAAAATTAGACATTATAGAACTAATTATATATATTTTTTAAAAAATACTTTATTAGCATTGGAAATAAAGGTGGGCAGGGTAATGACCAGTGGCGGATGCAAAGCTTACCTTGGGTAGGCATGTGCCCACCCTGAAATTTTGAAATTTTTATTATTGTGTCCACCCTAAAAAAAAAATTAGTTTGTGTCTACACTGAAAAATATTTCTGGATCCGCCACTGGTAATGACACACCAGTTTTAGTTTAATATTGAAATTTAAATTATATAATAATTTGAACACATATATTTAAATTTAATATACAATTATTTATATATAGGATTTAAATTTAATATACAATAATTGTATATATGTTAAGAATAAATTATTTAATCATCTATTTTACTAAATATTAATTATTCTTAACCTATTTAATAATATAAAATTATTAAAATATATCAATTTTAATTATTAAAATTCATATAATAATATGTGAATTTCTTAAAATACATTAACATTTTAATTATATATTTAATATTTTTCGAAGAAATATATTTTAAAAATTCAAATGAAGTGTCAATAGTCAAAATTTTGAAAATTCTTGTTCGAATATATTAACCATTTTATATATGTGATATATGATATATGATTTGTTTGAGAAGATAAATAATTAAATATTGAAGGATATATTCTTCCAATCTCAGTGCACGTTCAAACATTTGAATAAGAATAAAATATATGGCCAAATAAAAAAATTTAAAAAATAAACAATAAACTTATAGTCTGTCCATAACAAAGTAATGTATATCCAAGAGGAGAAAACGTCACCGTACAAAGGTTCATATCGCTTTCTCAACCAAAAAGGAGATATATTTTTCAAAGGTGCTTGCAAATTAAAAATAAATATTAGCACAATGATGTGTTAAGATAACCCTTCTCTTTTTTAATATGTTTAATTAAATAAATAAAACTTTTTAAAAAATAAATTAATATTTGTACGGATAATAATGTCTCATCACGCAATTCATTGATGGTGCATATAAATATATATTTATGTCACCCATCTATTAATTTGATTCAGAGGGAGATGTTTACGTAATTATTATAATGTGTATTCTTTTCTTCTGATTATGAGTATTTTTAATGAGGTATATATTGATAATTTTTACACCAATTTTTTAATGATTTGGAATGGAACGAGTGGCTCCGGTGGAAAAGAGGAGTGCGAATATAGTAATAAATTTTATGATGTTTATCTTAGTAGACTCTAATTGGAGCACCTGTGTATGCGTTATCAAAGGATTAAGAAAAAAATATAAACATGTACTATCATATAATCACACTAGTACATTAAAAAAATTATATGATACTTATACATATAATGGATAATTATTTGATACACTGACTGTGGAAACTAAAACAAGCGTATTAGTTTTACAATTTAGGGACTTGGTTTAAGATGTAGGGTTTAGTTTTAATAAGTGTAAATATAAATTAGTGTTTAGGATTAAAATTTAGGGTTTATAGGTAAAAACCTAAATTGTCAACATATTATCTTAAAATCTAAACTTTAAATCATAACTCTAACCTCTAAATTCTAAGCGTTTATGTCTAAACTCTTAAAAAATACACCTTAAACTGAGTTCATAAAATTTAAAACTAAAACGTATTGGAAACTAAAATTTTCACCGCTAATATATTAGATATAATTCCGTGATGAATTAATTTAAATATACTAGTTGGTGAAATTTCATCCTACTCCATCCTTGATCATTACTACAAATTTAAATGAACATTAATTCAAAGGCGGCGATAATTTAATGTGTGGATATTAGTTTAAGGATAGGAGAGGTGTCTACTTTTTGGTTAGAAAATTAATTAGAGTGCAGGGTCTATTGGTGTGAAGAGGAGACAAATAGAGGATTTTTAGTTGACTTCCTTAACGTCGCCGTCATATTTGATACGCCTTTATTCTATTCTCAACTTGGACCTTATCACTTTCTTAGTTCTTTTAGGATCGAGTTGGATCAGATATTTTAGTCGACTCGCATTTGATCTAAAAATTTAAAGTTTTCACCTAAGTTCATCTCAATGTTTGATGGTGTTTTATTTGATTTGAATTTGATCTGAAAAATTTGGCTCTGACTGTAACCTCGATTCGACACCAATAACTTTTTTCTTATTTTCATTCGTCAAAATATGATGGTAATTGAAAAATGGGTAAACTACAACAAAGGTCACTCAATTATGGGTAAAGTTACATTTTAGTCGCTCAATTATTAAAGTTACACTTGAGTCACTTAATTATGGGTAAGATTACATCTGGGTCACTCATTTATAGGTAAGATTACATTTGGGTCACCCTTCATATTTAAAAAAGTATATCAATTTAGTTATTTTTTCTTCCAAGTCACTTTTATACCCTCGTTAACACTAGAGTACTTCATTTGAAATTATTAATTAATCTAATACACAAATTTATATATATATATATATAATATGAAGGATGATCCAAAATGTAACCTTATCCACAAATTGAGTGACCCAAGTGTAACTTTTAATAATTGGTGATCCAAATGTAACCTTACCCATAATTGAGTGATTCAAATATAACTTCTAATAATTGAGTGACCCAAATATAATCTTACTCATAATTAAGTAACCTCCGTTGTAATTTACCCTTGTAAAATATATATAAAAGGGACATTAAAATAATTATTCCAACTTTATTCGACAAAATATGAAGATAACTGGAAAAATATTGAGATAGGAACATTATAGCAATTGTACCTAAACATTAAGAATATAATTATATTATTATATCGGATCAGGACATATATTTTCATCCTAAACCTAAACTTGATCCAACTAGAAACCATTTTTTTAAATCGATATTACAAGAGTCTGATTAGAATCTAATTCCTTAATATTTTTAAATGTTCAAATTCAGTTAATCACAATAATTTCACCATCAAACATGATTTTGTTTATCATACAGACAACACACAGAGAAACAAATAATGAAAATTCAGTTAATCACAATAATTTCACCACTTTCAGATTCACCTTCTGTTTCACTTTTGCCTTTTAGCAGTAGCAGTTGAGCTATTAGCTGTAGTTGCAGCAGCTGCCAATTCCATCAATCTCTCATAGTCGATTTCGGTTGATTTATACTTTAACTTGAGACCTCCCTCGGTCCATGACTTAATACAGAGGATAGCTTGTGTGCTATCGTGCGGCATACAATATCGCTGCTTATCGATCTCGTCGCCTTTGCTGCAAAATAGTTCCTCGGGTTTCACTGAAGTTGCTTGGACAGCAAGAAAATCTCTAGCCATGGTGGAGAGCCGAGGATAGCGCGTACTGTTGACCTTCCACCATTCCAAAACGTCTGTCTTTGTAGGAGCTGGAGACTCGGAGAGGTACTGAGTGAGCTCGTCGGTGGCATTGCTCATGCTCGCTCTTCGCTTCTTTCGAGCGATTTCCTCGGCGAAAGAAACACTTCCTGTTTCATCAATATCTTGGGCGGAGTATCCACTTGTCATGGATGAAAAATGGTTGCTACAATAATTTTTAACGAAATGGGCTCTTGCTTCTTCCAGATAGTTTTCCGAGTTGAGACTCTCGGGTATGAGTTCACATTTAACTCGGGGATCGAGAATGGCTGTCATGTAGATGAACGTATTGCAAACCTGATTGTTGTAACTTCTGAGCTTTTTGAACATTTCTTCAGCAGCGTTCTTTAGCCAATCCGGTGGTTGTCGAGTTGCAATCGTATCTGAAATGTGATCCATGTAGACGATAACCATCCCGATAGTAGGAGGGTACTTGTTTACACATATCTCGTTGATGACTTTGTAGAAGGGCTCCAAGTAATTGTGAACGATATTGACGGCGTTCTTCTCCGCAGCATTCAACAACATCCCACTTCCCAGCATATCCTCATTCTTTCTGACAACAGCATCCATCGACTTCCCGGCCTGTTCCGATATTAGAAAAAATTCAAATCGAATTCTATCATAGCCGCACCTAGTAAGGAGTGTTCTTACGTTAAAGAAACAAGTACCTTGTGAACAAGATCAAGCATTTGGTAATTGCCACTCCACCTTGCTGAAGCATCAAGAGGAAATTGCCAACTGCCTTCTTGGTAAGCTGTTGCTAATTGAACGAACTCCTCCGAGATATCCACCGATGCATTCAACTCTTGCACAAACTCCCTCATCTTCGAAATAACGGGTTTCACCGTTCCTAATGCATCGTCTATGATCGAACTCAATGTACATGAAGCGCAAGGGATATAACAGAACGGCCCCATTTTCTGACCATCGAAGTTCTCCTTTAAAGTATGGCAAGCACGGATTGCGTTCGGACTGTTATCGTGTGTGCCGGAGAGAACTTTATTCTCTATATTGTACATCCTAAGAACCTTTACCAGGGAGTTATATATTTCAGAACCTGTACAAGGATAAGGTACCTGACATATATCAAGAAGCACCTTTTGGGAGGACCAGTTCTCGTCAATCCAATGACATACGACGCTCATATAAAAGATCTGTTCGTAGGAAGTCCAGAAATCGAGAGTAACCGAGACCTTGGACGAAACCAGTTCCAATGATACTCTCACATCTTCTCTCATGCTCCTGAAAACTTCACGGAATACTGCTTTGTACTTCTCACCCGACCACAGTTGTATCGACGGATTCAAGAATTTAAAGGAATTAGCTAACCACTTTTCCTCTAAGGTCGAAGGAGGAAGAGTAGCTAAAACGAGCCATTTAATAAGCAACCAGTTCAGATGATCATAATCAACCTGAGGTGCTCCTCCTTGTGGTTGAGATTTCTTGATCACGGTGGCGACGGGCAGCGGTGCCGAACTAGCAACGTTCTCCCCAATCTTATCATATCCGGGATGCCGGTTACTAAGGTGTCTTCCTAAATTGCCTACCAAAACAAGGAGGGTCACATAATATAATGAGTGATGATATTACCATACCCATAACCACAAGTCCACATGACTTACCTGTTGCAGTTGCAATCGAATAGCTCTGCCCGCAAAACTTGCACCTTCGAGTCTTCCCATCGGGAGCTGTCTCGAAATACTTGAGGTAAACCGATGTCATCGTCTTCTTCCTCGGTTTAGCTGTGGAGGCAACATTTCCCTTTTCCGAAGAATCGAGTTCGATATCTATTGGATCAATATTAGAAATCAGTGCCAGATCCATCATAGTTCTGGGTTGCATATCTGCTATAGAAGAAACAATTAATAATTATATACAATCAATTACAGGTGATATAAATCTGCACATTCTGAGTTAACTACATAACCAAAAACATAATCTTATCCTATATTCCATTAACAAATTTGATCACTTTTAAGTAGGCCTGTAAACGAACCGAACGAACACGAACGAGAGTGTGTTCATGTTCGTTCATTTAATTTTAACCAAACAAATGAACGAATACGAACATAAACGAACACAAAATTTCTTGTTCGTGTTCATTCATTAAAGAATGTAGCTTGTTCGTGTTCGTTCATGTTCGTTGGTTTAAATGATAAACGAACACGAATGAACATAAACGAACACAAATAAACATATATAATGGGTTAAATATTTAATATTTTAGGTTAGTTCGATTAATTCAGTTAATTAACCGATTGTAAACCAAATTAATCGATATTTGAAAAAACTCTTCATCATTAACCGAAACCTAAAATTATATAATGGATTAACTAATTTTGTTTTGGTTTGGTCGGTTAGGTTAGTTTAGTTTAACGGAACAATGAACACCCCTAGACATACGTGAATAAACTTAAATTAACATAAACAAATGAAAATAAACGAACACAAACAAACGAACACAAACGAACAAACATAAACGAACAGATTATCGAACGTTCAAGAACATAAATGAATGAACAATCCCTTTATTCGTGTTCGTTCAATTAATTAAATGAACAAAAAATTTTGTTCATGTTCGTTTGTTTAATAAATAAACGAACATAAACAAACTTCACGTCGAATTGTTCACAAATAGTTCGCTGAAAGTTCGTTTCATTTACGGCCCTACTTTTAAGTAATATATAACCAGCTAAACATATATAGGGGTAAGAAAATACCTTTGTATGTCTTGAAGGCATTGTTCATACTCCAATCCATTTTTTTTCCACTTTTCCTGCAAAAAGAAAATGGAATTCCAGACAAATTGAGCAACAGAAACAGCTAACCAAGAAAGCTTGAATTCTAAATAAATCAAAAATTACCCCGTGAGTCAAAGACAGAGTTGACAGCAGAAGAAGCTCTGATTCATTGAAATCCAAACTAATTGATTAAAACCCAGAAAACCAAAGAAAAAAAAGGTTCAGAAAAACACGGATTAATGAATTCTGGGTTGTGTTCTTTCACTAAGCTCTAAGCTTTGAACATGCAGAAATCGGAGGTGAAAGAAGTAAAAGAAAAAAAGGAGCGAAGAAATGGAGGGAAAGGAAAAGAGATCGGCGTAGATCTAAGCTGGGATCTAAACTAAGCCGATGAAACCGAAGGAGAGTATACAAGAACAAACAAACTCAAATCAGCTTTTACTTTACTGAGCCGCGGAGCGAGTTGAGTTTGCCGACACGGACACCTAACTTTTTTTGTACTAATATATTGTTTTTGTTTTGGCTCGGCTGGTGAGCTATGAAGGCAAACGGACTCGAGCGAGTGGCTCTACACAGCACGGGTTACAGTCTCGGACTCGAGTGCTGAAAGGCCGAGCCAGCTTTTGTTTCTTTTTCTTAATTAAATAATTTTGTTTTTAAATATTAAAAGTGGGGGTGGCTGGGCCGGCTCAATCAAGGCTAGGAACAGTTACTTAAGGCTGATGGTTCGATTTGCTGAGCCCACTGAGCTAAAGGAAGGTCGCGAGCCGAGGCTCAAATCAAACGCTCAAATTTAAAAATAGGCTTAAATATGAAATAAGTGCCTAAAGTATCTCATTTTTCCATTTAGGTGCATAAATTATTTTTTAGTTTAAATGAGTATTTAGAATTTTTAATTTTATCAAAATAGGCGCCTAATTTAAAAGAGAAAAAAACTAACATCCAATAATGGACATGTGGCAAAATACAAATTCACAAAAGAGCTAGGCATCTATTTGGACAAAAATTAAAACTTTAGTCACTTATGTTATCCAAAAAATAGTTTAGGCACTCAAAATAAAAAATATTTTAGGCACTTATGTTATATTTAAGCCTTAAATATATATATAGGATCCATTTACACAGTGTAAAACTCTTTAAGTTTTACACGTTTTTTGGGATGAGTGAGACGAATGGATGAGATTAACAGTAAATATGTGAAGCTTATCACTTAAAAAAAGAGAGTAAGAAGTTAATCTGGGTAATCCATACTCCCCATCTAACGATCTAGAAAACATGTAAAACTTGTTAAAACCGACTCCGATTAACGATCCTTTTTTTTATCTTTCCTAAATGCGAATTAGATCCTATGTGATCAACAAATAGTAAAGGAGAAAATGGTGTAGCGATCAAATGTCGTTTAGGGGTTCAATTGCATAATTTAAGCTTTTAGAGACTAAAATGCAATTTTCAAAAATTACAGGGACCTTTCTAATTTTTAAAGTTACCGATATGCAATTAATCATATTTCATACTTTTCTGCAAAATTTGATCTCAAAAGGATCTTCCAAATTCATTCAATTACATACACAACATTCATGGACTAAAATATAATATTTCAGACTTGTAAAGGCTCTATTTAACTAAATTAACGGTCATGTATGATACTCTGACTTCCCATATATATATATATATGATGTTAATTTGAGGAAGAGATTCCGGATTCGAATTCCTTCATATTAGGTTTCATTTGTATTTGTTTTAGTTTAAGTTTTGATACGTGTGAGATTTATTAAAATTATAATATAATAAATATTAAATATATTTATGATCAATTGACTTTTTAGTGAGAGCATTCATAACAGGAGAAATCTTCACTACTATAAAAGGGGATACTTTGAAATCCTTGACTCAAACAAAAAAAAAAGCATACTTAGTTTTATTTTGAAAACATAATTATTGTTATAAATATATATTGAAACATTTAATAATTAATTGGGTTATTTTATTACGTGAAAACTGAGAACATGAACTGCTTCTTTTTTTGGAATAGAACATGAACTGCTTTTTAAACATTTTCATCAAATATTTAATTCTTTTGTTGTTGTTTAGGACCACGGAATTAATGTAACAATTGTTGGACATAAAACAATGATAATAACATAATTACTCTTTCACTAATCAAAGTAGACAAAAACAAATGTGGTATGAAGTCAATCTCCACTGTTCATTTTCTTTTTCTCTTGTTGCTGTGGTGTATTGTAAGATAAACCCAAACTGTAGTCAAATTTTGCTCACAAACTATGTGCATTTTAGATACAATAATAATAATAATAATAATAATAATAATAATCTAAGTTTGAAAACTCAACCTCCATTTGAACAGCTCCTTTTCTTCCTCGACCTCCAAATAATTGCAGAAGGGCTTGGACATATCCGGTATGGGATTTTTGGTGTAGGAATATCACCTACTCTGCAATGAACGTGGTGTCACAGGTCACACAATCACTAGTATTTTCATATCACCGGACTGTTAGCTAGACTCGACTCGACTCGAACCCTAGTGTTTGTCGAGTTGATAACGAGTCTCTCGAGTAGGGGTGATAATTAGCCTGACCGACTCGCGAGTTACTCGGGCTCGGCTCGGTCAAAGCTCGACTCGAGTGAGCTTGACTTAGGCTAGGGCACGGCTCGAAACCTTAACAAGCCGAGCCGAGCTTACCCAGGCTCGGCTCGAAAAGCTCGTAAACAGGAAAATTTTTCATTTCGAGCCGAGCCGAGCTGAGCCTGACAGCCTGAACCGAGTCTGACGAGCTTCGAGCCCGAGCCGAGCCCAATAATATTATTTTCGAGCCGAGATCAAACCTAAAATTCCGAACTCAGTGATCCTCAAGCCCGAGCCGAGCCTAGCCAGGCTCGGGCTCAGCTCGGCTCGTTATCACCCCTACTCTCGAGCTCGTTTCATAAATCATAACCCCAGAGAAAGAGTGCAAGTAAAATGAGGAGCTATGAAAAGAAAATAGGGAAAATGGTGGGTTTTAAATCTTACTGCAACCCGGAGATTTCAATCTGGGAAAAGTCCAAGGTAGTTGAACCGTGAAGTGGGGGTAACATTTCTTTGGTCTTGCCCCTCAGTGGCGGCAATTCTGCCTGTTTGATGGCAAGTACTCTGCAGCTCAAGCTGTTTGCTATGTTGTCGTGGGCCAATGCCAACCTATTTCCAATGGAAACACTTATTTCAAGTCATTTCATGAAATCCAGAAGCTAATTTCAAGTTGTTTCTTAACGATCCAAAAAACATATAAAATTTGAAAGTTTTACACGATATAAAAGTTCTATGTATTCAATCCGTACCGGAAACATCAAACATCGTACCTCGAGCACGAATACATTAGAATATAATAAATGCAGACAATGTTCTAAAAAAATGGTATGCTAATGTGTTTGTGGTCTAACTATGTTTTAACATAAGAACTATAAAGTATTCCCAGGTCCTGATTTCAGAACCGACCATGCTTTAGGGTTTAGGGAACTTTTCATCCATTTTGCTAACAGACAAGAGAGTTAAGCCATGTTATTAGCATCCAGCCATTATTGTCAATATATATACATTTAGCAAACAAGGTGGACCCTAAATTTTCTTTTTGGATGTTTCTTCACCTTTGACATAGCCACATGCTTGTCCGAGTTCCGACCTGGGTTTAGTGAACAATGTCTCAAACTTTTCACCGGCTGGCAACGGGTCGGGTTTGAGTGGGTTGGAGCTTCACCCACCCATCATCCGTATCCCAAATCGTTACCCAATCTACCTACCACCCGCTTGATCATTGATCCAAATTTGCCTTATCCATCAACCGCGGATGAGGCAGGTGGATCGAATTATAAATGAGTTCTATTATTAGAAAATTATAGTTAAAAATACATGTAAAATTTTATTTAAAAAATTTAATATTTAATGCATTAAAGTCGACTATTATAAAGTTTTAAATTTTCAAATGATCTTACATACAACAACAGAACCTACATAAATAAAATTTTCATTTTTCAATAATAAACAAAAGCTTTAGAAAATCTAAGGTTCAAAATATTTTTTAAAAATAACCGATGGATGAGACGGGTGATGGATTGAAAATTTTTCACCCGAATCCATCACCCGCTCTATCCGCCATCCACTTCAAATGGATCAAACCAGCATTTTATCGAATTTTCGTCCATTTAGTTGGATTGGTTGGGTCGGGTGGGCCACCATCCATGAGTAATTTTATCGCTCTAATTACGACTTTGCTCGATAGTTCTCGAGGATCATCATCGCTATCAATAATTAGCAGAGATGGAACACAAAATTACTTAGGAGTGCAAACTTTTATACTTAATAAAATTATATGAAAATTTCTAAAGGACAGTTTTGACCATTTCTTTGTACCTACCCATCAGGCCCTATTAAAAAAAACTAGTACATGGGAAATTGTATATCTCTAAAAACAAATAATTAACACAGGAAGCCGAGTTGAGTTGACTCACTTGTAAAGAAAGCTCTGATGATGGAGGCCAACAACGAGAGAAGAGGCGCCAATCTCTCGCACCATGGCCACGATCTTCCTCCCTTCCTGGTCCCCTTCCGTCACAATCATCTCAATATTTGTCTGTTTAACAAAATTCTCCCCATATTAACAAACAAACAAGCAGAAAACTGTCTCGTAATCTGTGATTACAGAGGGGACTGAGTTGACTCACTCACGTTAAAGAAATTGGAGTTGCATATTTCCTTGAAGGAGAGAGCCAGCTGATAGCCTTGCAACCGGAGCGTCCTCGCTTTCTTTTTGCTCATCGATTTCGTGGCCGAGAAGACGTGAAGCAGAGTCAGGAAATCGCCGTACCGGAGCAAATTGTGGAGACTCCACCGAAGTGCTGTTCTCGATACCTCGACATCTTCGACCACAACTACTATTTTCCTCACATCCATGGCGTTTTCTCTCTCTAGACTCTAGAGAGAGAGAAATTAAACACCCTTTTTTCAGATGGGATTTGTGTTAAAAAGCTAAGACTATAAAAAATGGGATTCTGAGCTTTTTATATGAGTTCAGGTACTTTTTGGCAAGACTTGGGATTTGATTATGCCATGGCCTGTTTTTTTTAGGTTTAATACATAAATCGGTATCTCACTTTTATAACTTTTTCAGTTTGGTACTTAGTCCCCGTTTTTTTGTTATTGTCAGAGTCCCAACGTCCGTTGCCCTTATTTTTACGTCAAACGGCCTTTGGTTTGGTCCCATCGCTCGTTTGCCCACCATTTTTAACGTTTGGTGATAACTGGAAAATTCAGCTTTTGGCCAACGGGCATTTACCCCTAACGTTGGTTTGCAATAACAATGGCAAAAGAAGTCTTAAACATTTTTTTAGATTAATTTACTTGAAGAAATTCATCAAACTGATACATGTGTTGACCTCACATTTGAACGATCTGACTAGATTATTGGCATTAATCGTTCAAAACATTAACATTGTTATGTATCACGTGTCATAATCTTATTTATCACATCAACAGTGAATGATGATTTGAGAATAGATATATATTTTTTGAATTCAAGTACCAAATTAAGAAATTTTGTTAAATTCATGTACCGATTTATATATTAAGCCTCTTTGAAATGTTTTTATGGGTTCTTGTCTGGATTACCCTAAATGGGTGATTAAAAAATGGAAAGTGATTACCTAGGCAGCTTAATTAAAATATTTGGGAAACGTGCCTTTAAAAAAACTAGAGCAGGAGAATACTTGGATCATTTAGCGGCATAAACATGCACGACCCACGTCAATTATGTGACCTTTAATCTTAATTTAAGCTATCGTGTGGGTTTGAGTCAGTTTTTTTATTATTTAAAATATTTGTCATAATTATTGTTATTTAATTTATAGATATCGGATTATACGTCAGTTATGAAATCACATTTTTAATTTTTTAAAATTTCATTTTATTGAAAAATCAATCACTTATAATCGAACAAATTTTAAAAAATTAAACGATTGAAAATTTTAATTTTAAATGTTTTCTTAATGAACTTCTTACTCGAATTATCCACCACCTTAATCCGGATGACAATTGAAGAAGTGGGGGAAATAGAAAATAACTAATTAATCAATCATAATCAAAAGTTCAATAATTGCTTAATGTAATTGATTTAACATTATTTTTTAAGATAAATTTTCTCATTAAGAAAGTAAAAACAATTGAGTGAAAAAATCCCATATATGATGGGTACAATGGTTGTCCCTATTAAAGTCCCTTTCAATAATTAAAGCCTAGTTGATCACTTGATGTTTATAAATTTAAAAAAAAATGTCTTTTTTTCATGGATGTTTTAATGTTCCAAACATGTAATTGTATCTTAAATAATAAGGATATATGAAAAAGACACCTAAACTTAAAAGGCATTGAATATAAATTCTTTTTTTAATGGCATTGAATACAAATTCAAGGCATGAAATGGCACTCAATTTGTATTGAAATCAAATATGTGGGTCCAAACTTCCTTTTAAATGTCATTTTAGGAAACCAAAGAATATTTTTTTACAAATCCTAATTATAATCATAATCCTATCTAGAAAAGAGGGGAAGGGGGACTCTAGAGAGAAGGGAGGGGGTGTTCCTGCCTTCCTGGTGAGTCTAGAACCCATGAACTAAGAGAATATAAAGGAACAAAGATGAACAGCTTGACCAACCAACCAGTGCTTGCTCGGAAACGAAAGAAACTTAAACTTATGGCCGGCTTCTATTTTCATATAGACTAATAGAATGGGGGATTAATCGTAGGGCTCATTCTAGTAAATACATTAGGAACAATACTGAAAACAATACTTGCTTTGAAAGGAAAAGTATGGAAGAAAAACTTGAATTTCTTGGGCTGGTCAAATTCAAATACATCCATAGGTCTCTTTTTTTACCATAGCAAATGGCATTAAACAGAAAAGCAAAACAACGAGAAACATCCGGTCACAGACCAACCAGAGAAGAAAAGCGGCACAACACCGAAGCAAACAACACAACAACAAACATAGAAGGTCAATTGAGCACATCTACAATGGTCTCGAATTAAATTTTCACAAACTCCGATCCAGTCCAAACAAGATATCTCTAAGTCACTTAGAAAGGCGTCTTACTATATTTTGTTTGGCATGAAGGATGAAAAATTAGTTAATCAAATGGTACGATTCATAACATGAGCAAAAATTATATCAATTGTAAACACCGAAGCAAACAACACAACAAACATAGAAGGTCAATTGAGCACATCTACAATGGTCTTGAATTAAATTTTCACAAACTCCGATCCAGTCCAAACAAGATATCTCTAAGTCACTTAGAAAGGCGTCATACGATATTTTGTTTGGCATGAAGGATGAAAAATTAGTTAATCAAATGGTACGATTCATAACACGAGCAAAAATTATATCAATTATAAACATGACCTTAGATTGCCTTATATCATATCCCTCAAGGGAAGAGAAATACAAATGGCAATGTCATTGCTATTGTCATGGACTAACACTATGAAAAATCACAAATTGCCTATCAGAATTTCCAGGTTCTAAAATAATGAACCAGCTTCAAAGATTATGTATTAGCCTCAACTTGAAATTGGATATTGGTAAGATGTTAGCCTATAAGAGGTTTTTTAGTTTAGCATTTTGTAAGATATACATTAGGCCTCATAAAATCCTAAGCCAGATTAACAAACTAGGGCTTTCAGATAGAAAAATGAGGCTTACTTGGAAGGAATGCTAGGCGCTACGAATAAGAGTTTGCGGTTAGTTTTCTTTCAACGGCTGCTATCCATTCACAGATGATGTCATTCACCTTCTGTGGCTGCTCATCATGTGGGCAATGACCTGAAATGTCAAGAGTTGTGGTGAACAGGTGGGAGAATGCGAGGGGAGTGGGCAAGATTATTTTGGGGATAGATGAGTTTATTACCAGCATCCAATTCCTTTATTACAAGCCCGGTACAATGCTCTTTGAGCATGGCTAGTTTGGCCTTTGAGTCCAAGAGTGGGTCTTTCATTCCCTAACAAAGATATACAGAACAAAACACTCATGAGTAAAGGAACCACAAGCCATAGAGAAAGATATAGATTATTAACTTCCTCTTCAGAATTGAGGGGATTATACCTGTAGAATTAGAACCCGTCCCTCATATCCTTCCAAGAGATAGTTCAAAGGGATTGAGAGGTCAAAGGTGAAAATACTTTCCAGGACCACTATCACACCAGGATCATAGGACTTAAGTATGTTAAGGTCATTCTTTTAGAGGGAAAAGTTCTTAAATCCTACTTCCAGTCTTCCACTAAACAACATTTTGTGGTTTAGCATAATGCCGAATATGTAAGTGTGTGCACACAATCTTGCACTTCAAATAACAGTGAGGAGGATACTGCTCTTAGCATTTCATGTATAAGCCAATTATCAGCTCGGTCAGCTTTCTGCAAAAGTCAAAGGCCACTGAACTCGGTTAGACAACATGTAAAAGGATAGCAAAAAAAGAAAAAGGGAAGCAGCAATAGAAGAAACCTTACAGTTGGGTAGAAACTTTTAATCGTGTTCCTGATATTCAACCTCAAATAAAACAAAAGGAGTTGAGCAACAAGCCCTGCAGCAGCAAAGGTTTGCCTCTCCTGAAACATTTATATGCCGTGTATCACACGCTGGGGATGTTTATTAAAACTATAATTTTATACTAGGCTATTTCTGAAAACTGCAAGAGAAAAACTTGTATTTTAATCCCATTTCAGTTTCTCCGGAACAGAGTAAGAACAAATATGAGCGAGAAACAAATTGCCAAATGATCAGTGAATAGTGATCACACAATTGCTCAGCAATAACTGACAAAATAGATTGCTTTGAACAACAAACAAACACATGCCATAATTCATTTAAAAAAAAGGTTAGACACGGATTAAGAACAGAAAACTTATGAAGTATTTTAGCTAAACTTACATTAGACAACCGGCGAGAAGAAAATCCAGGAATAACATTGCCAGCACTGTTCATAAGGATGACAGACTTGACCAAAGCAGGCCAGAGACCAGCAACAATAGAGACAATATAACCTGGAGATGCAATAAGTAGATAAATAGAGAAAATAATAACAAATTGTTGAGTTAAGCAGATAAGCTATTTTCAGCTAGAGAGGAAGAGATTGTTGTGGGCACTGTAGAAAAGGTATAGAATAGATTAAGATTGATAGCATACCACCAATTGAGTTTCCCACTGGATGCACAGGCTCACCCACAACTTCAATGATAAAATCTCTCAGTAGTTCAGCCCACAGAAGTTCAGTATACACAACATTGGGCTTTTCTGATTTGCCAAATCCTAACAGTGTGATGGCCCAGACACGGTTCCCACGTTCAGCTATGCCATTTATATTGTCACGGTAGTGCTCGAGAAACGCACCAAAACCATGCACAAGCAGAATAGCAGGACCTTCATGTCCGACTACTGTGTACTGGAAAAAAAGTTGGTTCCTAACCATAATTTACAGAAATATATAACCCAGACAATAGTACTTAAGCATATCAAGGTAGCCTAAAGTCTCTTATCCTAATTAACAAACCTGAATTAGATGTCCACGCCACCTCCAAATACGTATAGAGTAATGTCCTTCATTACGTAGCTGACTTTTTAGAGCCAAAAGCGAAAACCACTGCCACCAAAACCAACCATAATGCTTTAGTAAAGCCCTGCACTGCAAAGTATACTAAAAGCGAAGAAGAGCGGAAAATAAAACTTTCGATGGACAACACAAAGAATTAAACCATACAGAAGAATCATCAACTGCGCAATTCTATTTAGGTAAATACCAATATAAAGCAGCAATTACCTCCATGGAGGATACAGCATCAGCCGCTGCAGCAACAGTGGCTGCAGAATATCCAAATGGAGATAAGAATCCAGCATTGCGTTCTTTCTCATATTTGATAGCTTCATAATATACCGTCCTTCTAGATATGATGCCAAGGCAAAGAGCAGGAGCAAAAAGTGAAGTAAAAGAGGCCCCTTCCCGGATTTCAGCATTGCGTAGCCTTTCATGTACTCTACAATGAAATTGATACAGAGGAGATTTAGCTAATTAAAACATAAAAAGCAATGTACATTTGTGCATGTCATCCTCCAATAACATTCATTCCATGTCATGCTTATAAAATACAAACTGATAGAAAGAAAGCATGTGTACAAATTTGTTCCCATACCCAAAACCTCTCAACAACTAAAACACAATTGAATCTATATCCACAAAAATATCGTAAGACACGAGCAAGATGAATTAGATGGAGTAAATTCATCACATACTCTTGCCAGTCATCTCGTGCTGTTCCTTCCAAATATCTCAGGTACGCAGCCAAAGCATTCAGCACAGAGTTTGTTCCACCACCAACAATATCACCTTTTTGAGTAACAAAAACAGATTTATCGAGTCTCCTTCGCTCATAGCTTTCAACATTCAAACCTTTTGGTTTAGTTCCTGATGATTTTGAAAAATTATCCTTCAATATGGCTTCAGCTGGCTTCCCTTTCATCAAATTCCAACTTACTTTCGATTTTCCTATTCTCTCTTTGATAAAATCCCTAACATCACTAAAAGTAGGCAGAGGACCTGCTTCATATTCCAATTATTAGGTTCCGTAGCCATAATCACAATCACATATAATAAAACTCTTAAAATAGGCCAATTAAGGACAAATGTAAGTAATTTACCACCAGATACTTACCCCAATCTAATTCGGTCTCTGCAACAGGTAATGTTGCTGGAAGGGAAGGCGAAATTGGCGGTAACTTCAACTTTTTAAAGTCATTATATGATGCAGGTAGCTCCTTCAGTTCCTATACATCACATTATAAGCATACAACGAAAACATTGCCACCTTAGTTAATCTCAGAAAAGTTCAAGTGCAAATAGATTTTTTTTTAAAAACATTGCCACCTTGATATCATAGAATGGAGTTCTCCACAAGACAATGTCTAGATTTCCATCTAAAGACGACGACGTTTCCAATGTCTCCTTGACAACTCCAATCAGCTGACGCATTTCATACTCTACCTCTTCTTCGATAAACAAATCAGTAGCTTTCACCTGTTCATATCCTCAGCTTAAAATTCAACAAAAACGAGTATGATATTCCGTGCTCTTGTTTTTAAATGTAAGATAGAAACTAACCTCTTTTACAAGCTCGTTGATGATATTTTCCGCGCTGCCGAATCGAACCATCAAATTAGAGCCTTGTTCCTTCAAAGAGTTCCTCAAATCTTCCAATGCGAAGAGAAGTAGTTCCAGCATATCATCAGAATAACCTGAACACAGTCAAAACGACTTCGAATTTCAAAAACTCACGAGAAATTCGATATTTACTGATCTAATCACGAACTCATAAAATTCAAACTAGAAAAGGGGGAAAGGAATAAAGAACATACGAGAGACAATGCGGTGATCGAAGACGTAGAGCGGGAGAAGAAAACGGTGCGTTTGAGCGGCGGCGGCGAGGCCGGGGTGATCATGGAGGCGGAGATCGTGTTTGAACCAGAGAATGGCGGAGCGAGAGCGAGCGTTGGTAGCAGCAGAGAAGGAGCAAACGAAGGAAGGGCGGCGAGGGATTGAGCGAGGAGAAAAGAAGTGAAACGGCGATGAAGGGAAAGAGAGGAGAGCCATGGTGGAGCGGTGGCGTCCATTAAAGTTAGAAGAGAAAGGTAGTATTAATTAGGAAAGAAAAAGGGGGGAATACTTCCACCATTGGTAGGGTTTTGGCAAGAGTTGTGGCGGAGGAAAATTTTGGGAGAATTTCATTTTTCATTTTAGTAATTATTTTTGTGGAGGAGGAAGAATGGAATCTAGAAGGGGGAAAAAAACTGAGCAAAAGTGGACACTGCCTCAGTTTGGTAAAGGGCGCGTGATGTATTTTCCTCCGGCGCGTGAGCGACTAGGCGGTAATTCCGATATAACTCGTTAAGTCTGACGACAAACTGTCATAACTGATTTTAAATAGGGATAAAATTCGCCCAAAGTCCCTTTTATTTTCGATCTGTTTGATTTTGGTGACCCGTCAATTTGATGATTAGGAATTTAGGAGTGTAAATGAACAGAGCATTCGACGAACTGTTCGTATAACGTTCGTTTATGTTTGTTTATTAAGCTAAATAAACGAGTGTGAATAAATTTTTTATGTTCGTTTAATAAACGAACGAACACGAACAGATGTGTGTTCAGTTTGTTTATGTTCACGAACAAGCACGTTTATAAGCTTGTTTATAGGCTCGTTTATAAGTTTGTTTGTAAGCTATTTTATAGGATAAAAATACTCGTGGATGTATCTAAACACTACTTTTTGTTGTGTTGCTAAGTATTTTATATAAATACATATTGAAATGTAAGTTTTATTTTGTTGCTTTTGTTTTATTTATTTATTTATTGTTAATTTAGTTAACTTTTTTTAATATATAAACGAACATGTTCGCGAACACTTAAATGAACACATTCGCGAACACTTAAACGAACACGTTCATGAACACTAAACAAACGAACACGAAAACCTTCAAAAATAAACAAACGAACACGAACACAACATTAAAAATTTAAACGAACACGTACCGAACATGAACACCTTTAAAAATAAACAAATGAGCACAAACATAGTCTTGTTCGTTCAAGCTCAGTTCATTTACACCCTTATTGATGATATGACACATTAAAAATAGTAAATTTTTAATTTGACCCCTACACTTTAGATAAAATATCAATTTAACTCATGAACTCTTTTAACTCACTTTGCTGCCGCTCACTGTCGGCGCTGCTCCTGCTAGTGATGGTTCCGACCACCTCCGTCCCCCTCTATCCACCCTCCTCCTTTTATCTCCTTCCCAAAATATATGGAGTTCTTTGAAATAAAAATCATTTAAATTATGCCTAAATTTTAAAAGGTGACATAGAAGCATCTTGTTTCACATAAACACTCGTATTTGACACTCGCGTTTGAGAGGCTACGATAGGGTAATTAGTAGCCTCTCAGACGTGAGTGTCAAATACGAGCATCAACATCTAATCATCTATATTATTATCGAGTTTAGAATCGTATTTTAAATATACTTATCATTTTCTATGAATGTCAAAGATTGTTTAGGCACACGCGTACGTACACGAACGAGCATAGGTACAGCCTGCTTCTGGATTTAGCAGCAAAAATGTGTGAAGAGCCATTCAGGCTTCTGGTGAGTATTGTTGATAGCATCATTTGTTTTGTTTGCTGTCCTGCATTAGGGTTATCATTTGTAATCCCCTGCTTCTTTATAAATTTACTACAGAATGATATTTGTGTTCCTGTAATGTAGCTATGCTGGATTCACAGTCTCATGAGAAGAGAATTGAACCGGCAAAAAGTCCGGTAAACGATCTTGGTCTGCATCAATACTTTCAAAAACCAAGCACCCTTTTTTCGTTCACCCGAAAACTTTGAACAGTTGGATCCTTTTGCAGGCATTTTCATCTCCATTCTAATGGACTGTTTGCAAACATAATGTTCTATATGAAATACAAGTAACGAATGACCGGTAAGTTTTAAATCCGTTTGCAGCTACGGCATTCTACGACTGCGTGCGCGTAACCTTGGATTGATCACAGAAAAGCTCAAGCCCTATTGCAGAGTACATGCCTCCATATCCTGAGGGTAGCCTGGTAGGTAGGCACCAAATGAATGATATATTCGATAAACTTATGTCGCTCCGACTCTTCGAAAGGAATCACGAGTTATTCCGTGGACCGTCCAACAGTATTTTGATCATGTCTCGTCAGGATTCAACTCCACATGCTGTTGCAAGTTTCAAATGCAGTATGTTCACTCTTTTTAGGTCTCATTTTTTTCCTGCCTGCACAAGAAGAATCTCTACTTCCACTGTTGCCCATCTGTAGGAAATTCCATGTACATTTTGCAGACATGTTTTCGGTATCGAGTCGAGTCTCGAACATTAGTACACAAAGATGGATGCTGTTTTTATCCATTGTTCTGCAACTGTAAACAACAAAATCTACATGCCATACTGCTGCAGAGTGCATTCAATTTTATTGAGCCTACCATTTCATATTAGAAGCAAACATTTATAGCCATTATCGTTTGTTCTGGTAAGATATTAATACCATTAGTTAATGGGCAGGCACTTGCTGTTACATTGATAACTGACAATAATTGTTCGTCGAAGAATCGACAATCGACAATCGTTTGTTACGTAGTCGAAACATCGATACCGATCCCGATCGGAATGGAATTTTTCCAGGAAAATTGGGATGGAAGCACGAAAACAATGTAATTTGGTATAGGGAAATAGTGTATTAGGAAAATCAAACTTATTACTACAAAAGTACATATTTAACAAGCTTAACTAACTTAACTAATCCATTCATCAACCAAAACCCAGACCCAAACAAAAACTGTAACAAACAGACACGACAAGGGAAACACAAGTTTCAAAAATATAACAGAAATTGAAAATTATTACTGATCAAGTGCATTAGGCCCGGTACAGTAGCTCACGATATGGTTCCAGACCCACTGAACCAAGTATTTCCGTCGGATCCCATTCATGTTATACGTGGCACCATCTCTATCGTTCAATAACTGACCCGTGTACGACCCACCACCTCCGGTTCCGTAAATGCCCTCGCATAGATCCGCTATTTCCACCGGAGCCACCGGGTCTTGCCCGGCGTACCAAGCGTTCACCAGTGGGTTCGATGCCAGCTCGGCAACCTCGTGTCCGATGACGCTTATCATCCCGTCGACACCCACGTCGCCGTTGGGTGACTTCAACGGCTTTAACCCCGGCATGAATGTCGGTACGGCGAACGGGTAAGCGCAGGTTCCCGGGCAAAGCTTGGCGGAGTTGCCCACCCATGCGTACGGGAGCGTGTACCCCACGATTGACGGGAATGTGAAGTAGTGGAACCCGCAAACTTGGCCGCAAAAATCCTGGACGTACACGTCGTCGGATGTGAGAAGAAGATAGAGCCCGCTCTTTGGATTTATCGGCAACGGCTTCGTACGGGCTGTCACCGCGCTTTTTATCACGGACTGTATCGATAAGCGCGTGAGTGACTTCCCGTGGGAGTAAAAACGGTCGTTTTTCTCCTCACCCAAAAGCACCGTACGGGAAATGTTGGCCCCGGTTTGGTCCGTGTAGAGCTGGACCGTTTTCCACCACCCGGCCACCGATGGGTGCTTGGAATCAACGGCGGAGATGGAGTTGATGAACTCACGGATAATCTTCTTCTGGGATTTCTGCCACCGGCCGTACCAGATTGGGTGCACGGTGATATTAGCGGTAAGAACCGGTCCCATGTGGTATCTCATTTTAACAAACTCCGACGAGCCCTCGTATTTTTTGGAGCCACCGTACATTAAATCGGAGCTGTTGGGTTTCAACCACGGACGATATCCGATGACCGGAGTTGCCACCACCACCAGCGTAGCAACCGCAACGAGGCTGAACAGCACCGGTCCACGGTGCATTTTTAAAACTGGGGGTTTAAGAAA
The DNA here is from genome assembly GCA_958450335.1 of Hibiscus tridactylites. Lineage (NCBI taxonomy): Eukaryota > Viridiplantae > Streptophyta > Magnoliopsida > Malvales > Malvaceae > Hibiscus > Hibiscus tridactylites. The sequence continues at coordinate 111,549,119 of OY288266.1, read as the reverse complement.
GTGAGAGAAAAATTGAAATGTGAGACGGTGATTACTGATTACACGCTTTATATATACAGAGACACACAGGGGAAGAGGGAGACGGAATTTGAATTTAAAAATAATGTAAAAAAAGTTTTTTTTTTTTTTTAAAGTAAAAAAAAAAAGGGGGATTATAATTGCTGCAGCTGCATTGAGTTGCGGGTAATGGAGGACAGATAGATTCTTTAAAGTGAAGAGTGAAGAGAGGTGAAGTGGGCCCCCCTAAGGGGTCAGAGTGGGGACACTTGATCATCATCATCATTGATCTAAAGAGCGCGGGAAAACGGTGGATGAGGGTACTTTAGTGATTTAGCTATAAGCCACAAGTCCACAACTCCATCTTTGTCTCTGTGTGGCTTAGCCACGTGGCTAAAACGGATCAGATTCAGGTGCTGGTGCTGATGTGTATGTAACCATGCGACCATAAATTAATAAAATTATGATCATAAATAATTCGATTTTTTAAAATAAGATTTAAATTCAAAGACTTATATGATTTTATGTCTTGTATTAATAGAAATTTATCTTAATAATAACCTAACAATTAATTTTAGTAAAAAAATAATATTTATTTTAAAAATTCAAATTCAATCATTATGATCGTAAAATGTGTATATAATATAAAATAATTAAATATATGTATAAATAAATATTATCTCGAAATCTTCGAAATCTTTAAACTATTAAAATATTATGTTAATAATAGGTTAGTATTAGCATATTACATGAAACAACTTAAAATTTGAAAGCTCACCTCTTGTTGTCCTAGTGGTAAATGATGATGTATATCATTCAGGTGACCCGATTTGAATACTAATTATGCACGGTGTGTGTCTTATTAAAAAAGATTGAGGAAGTTTAACAAACACTATCTTTATATCACGTCGTTAATAAAAATGTTAATCAACTGATGGTAAAATGTCTTAAATTGTTGTGGTAAAACTGGATGGCAGTGCGCACTAACATAACAATGTTATATAGACAAATGTGCCGACTTGACAGAATGAAACATTAGTTAAAATATAGTTTAATAAAGTTATAGAAAATATAAAGCTATTTATTACTAGTTGACTAGCCGTTTTATCAATGAATGGGCCATTTTTTATATGAAATGAAACATTGAGAGTTAAAGTGCTTAAAAAATAATATAGGCCATAATGATTATACAAACGAACATTAAAATACAATTTTTAATATTAGCCCCTTTTATATATGTTCACAGACAGAACTCGATGTTATGTGTTAGAAGATCATAAATTTATAAAAATATTAATTTATTATCATATTATTTTATGATTTTATACTTTTTACAATAGCTAAATCGAAATTTTATAATTTTAATACGATCAAAATGTGGTTTTACATATGAATGACTACTCATTGTAGTAGTTGGGAGTGTAATTTTAGAGCACACAACCTCATTTAACTCCATGCGTATGATTGGTTTTTATTTGCATTTAAAACATTTATCGCGATTGTTGCATGATTATCTTCCTTATCACTTATATGCATGTGTTCCAATTAAGAGTATTCATTTATAACAACAATACTTATATATTACACCAACAGTACCTAACGGTTCAAGTGACAATAAATTTTATCTTTTAAATAAAGTCTTGAGTTAAAATTCTAAAATAACATATTTTTTCGTAATAGATATATTTTTAATCTTTACCCGACATTCATCAAAGGTTTAATTAACCCAACAACCAAAAAGACACCAACATAAATGTTTAAGTTATTGTATGTGTTATCATCGACCATTTAATCTAACAATTATTACTACAAAGTACACTTATAAGATTGGAATAGGTAAATAGAAGTTTGGTGGTAATTTGTGTCAGCAAATCGAATAAAAATTACGGCGATTAACCAATCGGGCTAATCAATTTGTTTGAAGCATGTAGTTTTTTTTTTCAAAAAATAATACAAAAAGAGCAAATGTTTTTAATAACTCTTTTTTTCCGGAAATTTTTAAATGGGTTCGGCTCACTACGTAATTTTTTGTCCAGCCGATAAATAAGGTCTACCCATCTTTTTTTTTACAAGGTGCATATTTAAAGTGGGTGATTATTTGAAAGTTATCGTAAGATGGAAGAACCTTATTGACTAGGACCACGAATGACGTGATAAGTTGAGTTCATCTAATACTTACACCTTTTCTCCACTTTCCTTTGTATGGATATATGTTTTTGTAATGTGTTTTTTAATTATCGATACTTAATTTAAGTTTTGCTATATGCAGTCTTAAAAGTTGTAAATAAAAATAAAATTAATATATATTAATAATGTTTTATTTTGCTTTTGAATCGTATCTACTCTTGAAAAGTTATATTATATTAATTTAGGATGTTTAATATAATTAAACTTAAAGTATAAAACAATAAATCTTACACCTTTTAAGTGACTCTTTATTAAAATTTATCTAGTTCTTATTGACAATCCTTAAAGTTGCATATAAAAATTAAAGATTTATTTAAATTAAAATAAGTCAAAATTATTACGATGACATTACTTTCAACTTTATTTAATCAAGGCTAGATTATAAAATAAGTGTCCAAAATATACTTCTTTTCTGTAATAGGTGTCTAAATTATTTTTTGGCTGAAATAGGTGTCTAAACTTTCATTTTTATTTTATTTTAAAGTCAATTTTACCACCTACTTAGGCATCTATTTCAACAAAAAATAAATGTTTAAGCACCTATTTCAACCAAAAACTACTTTAAACTTCTATTGTAAAAAAATTATATAATTTGGACGGTTATTTTATAATTAATTCTTTGTTCTATTCACAATTGATTAATTTTGTAACAAGTGGACACGTTTCGTGTGGTTCTTTTACGATTACACCCCCAGTTCTGGCCATTTTTTGCTGTACAAAATTGAAACGACTGACTGACCGGGACCCCTTTTTACGTCTCCATATGAGGGAACCATCCTTTAAAGGATCAAAGGGGCATTCATGGAATTTCAGACACTTGGGACGAGTGCTTTGGTACATTGGGATGGCCTACGTTGGGGGAAAAAGGCCAAAATGGGAAGCAAAAATATAAATATTTTGCTAAAGAAAGAAGATAGGGGGAAAAGAAAGTAACACAAGCGTCATAGTCATAGGTATTAGGTGCCTATAAATTAGTCCTATCCTATCCCTTCTAGGTAAAATGTTTCATGGGTCATGGGTCTACCTTTTTTTATAACCCGACCCCTCCATGTCTACTTATTGACCCTAATAATAAAAATTTTATGATAGAAGTCTAGGGGTGGGCAAGATCGGGTACCCGGCCAATTTGTCTAGAATTGGTCCCAGTTCCGGTCTCGGTAACCACCGGTTTCTGAAAATTAGAATCAGTCTCGGTCCCAATTAGACTGGGTCCAAAATTTTAAGAACCGGTCCCGGTACTAGTGGGAACCGGTACCAATACCGGGTACCCGGTCAATTAGTCTATTATTAATGAAATTTGAACAGCAGGGGAAAAAATTTCAATCATCAATAATAATATTAAATAACAAAGTCGGAATATTGTAGGCTTGAAGGAGTCATATTCTTAATATTTATACACAAAGAGAAATAAAGGAGTCATATTCTTTTTCTAAGCTCTCTTAGCCATCCGTTTCACTCATCCAACGATCCAAAAAACGTGTAAAACTTAAAGAACTTTACATTGTGTAAACGGATTCTATTATATATATATATATCCTATCTCATATAATTTGCTATATAGAGTTTTTAATATTTTAATGTAATTATATGATAGTATATGTTTTTTATTTTTAGCATTTAATGTCGAATTTTGTGAATGAAAAAAATAAGGACGATTTGTTGTTAATAAAGATTTAATTCAACTGAACTTAAACCGTAATTATATAGTATTGAGGAGTTTAGAAAAAGATTTAATATTAAGGGGTCGCTCTCGAAAAGAAGGCTTGTTTTATGCATTTATCTTACATTGTAGATGACAGCTTAAAGGGGATTTTCCCCACCTACTACTTAGACATTTCCCTCTATACACTCAGTCAACACTACTTTGCTTTGTTTTTTTAAATATTCTCTACATCAAAATAAGGGAAAAGGGGTTGGAGTCTCCTATAGTATTAATCTCTTATTTAATATAAGAGATAAGATATATTTACGCATAATATAAAATTTATAGTTTTATATATTTTTTGGATTGTTAGATGGGTGAAATGGATGACTAAGATTAATTTTTTATTTTTTTTTTCAAGTGATAATCTTTACATAACTCGTTGTTAATCTTAGTCATTCATTTCATCTGTCCAAAGATCCAAAAAAATGTATAAAAGTTAAAAACTCCTACACTGTGTAATTGGATCATATCCCTATATATATGGACAAGTCTGCCACGCTCGACGAGCATCGATGAGCATCATTTGAAAGATTAAAAATATAAAGGACTCACCGTATAATTATAAGTTATTTAAAAAACAAAAGGTAAATTAATTAAAATATATTGTTTTATTTTTCTTTTAAACATAGATTGAAATACCTATCTACCCCTAAATTATAAAACCCTAATTTTTGTTTATTTGAAATTCAAGCCGCCACCGCCACATCCATTTAAAAATCCATTATGTAACTGGATCCTATCCCTATATATAAATAGAGAGAGGGGGTATAATTCACCTACATAGTATGTAAAACTCATAGTTTTACATGTTTTTTGGATCGTTAGATATGTGACCCACTGTTAATTTTAGCCATTTATTTCACCCATCCAAAGATTTAAAAAAGTGTAAAAGTTGAAAACTCTTAATTTTACACTAATCTATTGTCATTGGAGGGGAGGAATAGATGAATAAGATTAAACACTCATATTTTATTTCTCCTTAAAATCTCTTTATTTTCAATTTTTTATCTCATTCATTCATTCTACTCATTCAATAGTCATAAATTAGTGTAAAATTAAATGAATTTTATACCGTGAAATAAATCTTAACCCTATATATTGCTGATATAAAAAGAGCTGGTATTGATAGTTGATGAAGATTCACACAAACGTGATAAAAATCGTTTAAATTTATTCTATTAAGTTTGAAGAGAAATGGGGATTTCGAGAAAAAAAAAATTGAGAGTTTATAATATTGAAGTGTTCTTTTAAGTCTTTTTATGAGTGGAAAGACTTAGGTAGACGATAAACAATTGATATGAGTTTTTTTTTTGACATTAATTGATATGAGTTTTTTTGAACATACGTCTTATTAAAGAAGTTAATAGTTAACTCATTGTAAGCTTCAATACGTATATTATTAAACATGATTAAGAGTTTAATCTTCGCTTTTTAAGTATAAAACAATTTTAATCTAAGACTTATAAGTATTCTCTATATAATCACGAGAATGTGAAAAATTAATTATTACTTATATTTTAATAATAACAGTCGTATTAAGCAGAGACGGAGCTAGGATTTGAAGTTGAGAGGGGCAAAACATAAATTTTGAAAGGTGTGAGGGGCAAATTTACAATTATCCTAATTTTTTTTTTTAAAAATATAAAAAATTAAAAGTTAAAAAAAATTCCCCCTACCGGGGGCCACAGCCCCTCCCATTAGAGGTGTGGCTCCGACCCTGGTATTAAGCATGCAAGAAACCAATATCCATAAAAGGAAAATAGTCTAATCAATACCTTATTAAGTAAGTATTTACACAAACTTACTTCAATTTTTTTAGGGATAACTATATTTTTAGTACTCCATCTTTATCCGTTTTCTTATTTTAGTACCCTACTTATTTTTTTGGCAAAATAGTGCTTAACGTTATATTTTGTTCCTATTTTAGTACCCTGCCGTTAAAAAATTAACGAAAGGTTGACTAGGAGAGAGAAAATCACACGTGTGCTTTTTTCATGATTTTTGTTTACGTGACATGCTGAGTCGGAGAGAAAAAATGATGTGGCAGCATGCCACATGTGATTTCTCTCTCCTAGTCAGCCTTCTGTTAATCTTTTAACGGCATGGTACAAAAATAGAAACAAAACGTAACATTAAATATTATTTTATCAAAAAAAATAGAAAAATAGGTAAAAGTGAGGTACTAAAAATGTAATTATTTCGTTTTTTTTATTTAACAACAATTTCGGTCACCGTCAGTTTGAATATTTTTCAAATTAAACTTCGTACCTTTCAAATTCAGGATAAAATATTTTAATTTCACCTCTTTCATTATGAAATCCTAACTTGTATCCCAAAATGCATGGAAATTCACTTTTTCATATCACCAACTTGTGACGTCGTTTTCCATAGAATATCATAAAATGTCAAAACCATTCATTTTCGTCCTTGATTCTTCTGCTACAATCCATGGAATTAGAGGGAAAACAACTTCATATACAATCTAAATTCTATACTTTAATAATGTAATAAAAGTACTTCAATTATGTGGATGGAAACGAATTTAAAAAATGGTAGCTGGCAGATAGAAAATAGCTAAACAAGTACTCACATAGGATTTAAAAAATCATTATCCCAATTTAGATGCCATCAAAATATGAACTGTCCACGAAAATGAAGCTTAGCAAAACAAAAGAGCTTATAGGTTTAATTCTAGATTTCATCCGTTTACTTTGCAAATATTAAGAAATTAGTCACTTAATTTTAAGAAGTCAATAGACAACAATGTTTAATAAAAGCTTATATTTTATGTGAGAATTAGGATAGAATAATTGTTCGATTACCAAAATGTAGGGGTGAATAAAACTTGACTCGATTCAAAAAAAATTAAATAAAGTTTCAGTTGTAAAATGAAACTCGAATAACTTAAAAAATTTAGTAATTAGTGGATTGGTTTTCAAGTTCGATTTGAGTATCTTAACTTTGTCTGATATATGTATATAGCGTATGAACATTTATGAAAGAATATGTGCGCGCGCGTGCGTGCGTGCAAATATCTCATTTGCTTTGTGGCGGTTACAAAAAAATTTCTACGTTCTTCTTGTTCGTGATAATTCTTTTTCTCCGGGGGCGGCCTTTGGCCGTTTTGTATATAGATATAATTCATCTTTGTTGATGAATATTTTATTTTCAAGTTCTTTTTTTGCTTCACCATATTTTTTTCACATATGTTTTTATGGCAGTTCATTCGTTTGCTTTTATGAAAGTTATAGTCTGTCTTTTGAGAATTTAACGTTCGAGTGATGAGTATCAACGAGTGTTCTTGTTAGCGAAGGAGGTTGATCTGTATATGCTTATGATTCTCTTTTGTGGTTGTGACAATAACAAGTAACGAGAGAATTTGCTTTCTTTATAGAGCACTCTGGTGAAAGTAGTTGTTTGCTGGATTTCATCAAAAAGATTATTCAAATCCTTCTGAAAGCGATAAGTTTTGTATTTTAATGTCTTTCACACCCTTAAAAATTTATTGTATTTATTTTTACACATTAGATTTTCAATGTTTGTGGTGTGATACCTTTGTAATCCTATCACTTTGAATATAATTCAGTTTATTTTATAAAAAATATATATGCAAATCGTAAATAATTATAAAAAATCGTTTAAACTGAAATCAATTGGTACCATAACATTATAAACATTTACAATTAATTTTAAACATAAATTAGAACAACTCAACTCGTAAATTAAGCTTTTCTCGAAGAATCAATATTTGGCACGGTTCCACACGCGCTAAGCCCGACCGTATGGTAGTCAAATAGAGGGTGATGGCAGAGCATGTAAGCCAATGACCCGCCAAAACCCCCAAGTTTCGGCGCCGCTGTCAGCCGAAAGAAGATAAATTTGTAATGTATATGAGGCGCGTGAGATTTTTCGGTGGAACGCACGCGTGAAAAGGGGAGGTGAAATCACATTCGAAACAAAGCAAAAATTGAAGGTCCACGAAAGTAGTTTGATTGCTTTCAGTGGGGTCCATAGCAAGGGAAAAAAATGAGTCGCTCTCAATCTGAGCTGTAAGATGGCTACTGGCTGGCTGGCTGGCTCGCCTGTCTTGATTTAGAGCCGCGCAAATTACTCCGTGATTACCCATTCATTCCCCTATCCTATCCGACTATTGTTCGAATTCCACCTCCCACTTGTGTTTTGACATATTCGGCTCATGACCTTTGTCGCTTCGATTCGTACTTTAAATTTAAACGATTTTAGAAGAAGAACTCGAATTTTTACATGTGAACCGGAATTAAATTTTGATCATACTCTGTTTCGAAGCCGGGTGAGCGAGTACTTGAACATATTTAATACCAAAAGGAAGTATAAATATTACGAAGAACTAAAGTGATGACGACCTGTTAAGTATGACTCATATAGTGTAAAATGACAGATGCTAGAGCGGAGTGGGTGTGAGCAAGAGCATCTGTCCATCAAAAGAGTACTCGAGTTTTCGGTAGACTCGAATTAAGTCGGTTAGGGTGCGGGGGCGAAGGCCCCGCGGTACGGTACGGGGTATCTTTGTAATTGTACGGGTATAATTACTTATATGAGTAGAAATCTATTTTAAGTAAGAGATCTTATTGAATAAAGTTTCTTGGTGGTTGTGTATTCATATCTATAAATAGATGTGTTATTTATAACATAATGACCATCGATTGAATAAAAGAAAACAACCGCTCTTTGTTCCCCTAAGACGTAAGCACATTACTGAACCTCGTTAAATTTTTTCTATTTTTACTTGTTTAATTTTTTTCGTTTCTCGTGTGCACAACACTGCCAAAAAAACACTTTGGCAAAACGCCATATATAGTTTATCGCCTAAACTGTTTTGTCAACTTAATGCTCGTGCAAGTGTCAAGATCGAAGAATTAACGCTCTCCCATGCCCATATGTACCTAACATCTACATTCGTAGGCTTAAAATGCTACAACCTTAACCGTTCTTATTGAAATCATTTGGTCCTAACTTTATTATATTTATGGTCCAAGATTTTATGGTATCCAAGTAATCGTACGAGTTTTTACGGTGGTGGTAGAAGCTTTTGTTATTAGGCTGAGACTCTCTTTGGCCTCTCTTAATGGTTTTTCTAATGTTATTCTTGAGGCAGATTGTCAAATTGTTATTGGACGGGTGGACTTAGACTCCTTGTCTGATTGGGCCTCATCAGCTATCGAAGGGACATCCGGTCGAAAGTTGTGTCTTTTGCTTCTTGCTCCTTTTCTTTTGTTCTTAGATCCTGTAATCAAGCGGCGAATTGACTTGTAAAACTTGCTAAAAATGTTCAGAGAGAATATCTTCAGGGTCCCTCTTTTTCCTACAACTTGATTTGTACTTGTAATCTTGTTTTGGTGAAATGATATTCTCTCTTTGTTGACAAAAAAAAGTAATCGTACGAGTTTTACAGAACCTCAATATGAGACGACTGTTTCAATTCAATTTTTTTTAAATTTTAACATCAACATTCGAACATCTAATAAAAAATTTAACGTTCTATCTAGGGGTGGGCAAAAAACCCGATTACCCGGTCCCAGACCCGGTGAATTTTTATCCGATATTGGTTCCGGTGGGACCGGGACTGGATCTAAAATTTAGGTCCCGACTGCAACCGGGACTGGATCCTACTTTTTTGGACCCGGTACCCGGTGGGTACCCAGTATTGGTCTGGTACTAAATGACGTTGAAGAGGTTGAACGCAACTGAAGGCGCTCCTTTATTTCTCTTTGTGTATAAATATTAAGAATATGACTCGTTCAAATTTCATATTCCGACCAATACTCGTTCAAATAAAGGAGCGCCTTCAGTTGCGTTCAACCTCTTCAACGTCATTTAGTACCAGACCAATACTGGGTACCCACCGGGTACCGGGTCCAAAAAAGTAGGATCCAGTCCCGGTTGCAGTCGGGACCTAAATTTTAGATCCAGTCCCGGTCCCACCGGAACCAATATCGGATAAAAATTCACCGGGTCTGGGACCGGGTAATCGGGTTTTTTGCCCACCCCTAGATAGAACGTTAAATTTTTTATTAGATGTTCGAATGTTGATGTTAAAATTTAAAAAAAATTGAATTGAAACAGTCGTCTCATATTGAGGTTCTGTAAAACTCGTACGATTACTTTTTTTTGTCAACAAAGAGAGAATATCATTTCACCAAAACAAGATTACAAGTACAAATCAAGTTGTAGGAAAAAGAGGGACCCTGAAGATATTCTCTCTGAACATTTTTAGCAAGTTTTACAAGTCAATTCGCCGCTTGATTACAGGATCTAAGAACAAAAGAAAAGGAGCAAGAAGCAAAAGACACAACTTTCGACCGGATGTCCCTTCGATAGCTGATGAGGCCCAATCAGACAAGGAGTCTAAGTCCACCCGTCTAATAACAATTTGACAATCTGCCTCAAGAATAACATTAGAAAAACCATTAAGAGAGGCCAAAGAGAGTCTCAGCCTAATAACAAAAGCTTCTACCACCACCGTAAAAACTCGTACGATTACTTGGATACCATAAAATCTTGGACCATAAATATAATAAAGTTAGGACCAAATGATTTCAATAAGAACGGTTAAGGTTGTAGCATTTTAAGCCTACGAATGTAGATGTTAGGTACATATGGGCATGGGAGAGCGTTAATTCTTCGATCTTGACACTTGCACGAGCATTAAGTTGACAAAACAGTTTAGGCGATAAACTATATATGGCGTTTTGCCAAAGTGTTTTTTTGGCAGTGTTGTGCACACGAGAAACGAAAAAAATTAAACAAGTAAAAATAGAAAAAATTTAACGAGGTTCAGTAATGTGCTTACGTCTTAGGGGAACAAAGAGCGGTTGTTTTCTTTTATTCAATCGATGGTCATTATGTTATAAATAACACATCTATTTATAGATATGAATACACAACCACCAAGAAACTTTATTCAATAAGATCTCTTACTTAAAATAGATTTCTACTCATATAAGTAATTATACCCGTACAATTACAAAGATACCCCGTACCGTACCGCGGGGCCTTCGCCCCCGCACCCTAACCGACTTAATTCGAGTCTACCGAAAACTCGAGTACTCTTTTGATGGACAGATGCTCTTGCTCACACCCACTCCGCTCTAGCATCTGTCATTTTACACTATATGAGTCATACTTAACAGGTCGTCATCACTTTAGTTCTTCGTAATATTTATACTTCCTTTTGGTATTAAATATGTTCAAGTACTCGCTCACCCGGCTTCGAAACAGAGTATGATCAAAATTCAATTCCGGTTCACATGTAAAAATTCGAGTTCTTCTTCTAAAATCGTTTAAATTTAAAGTACGAATCGAAGCGACAAAGGTCATGAGCCGAATATGTCAAAACACAAGTGGGAGGTGGAATTCGAACAATAGTCGGATAGGATAGGGGAATGAATGGGTAATCACGGAGTAATTTGCGCGGCTCTAAATCAAGACAGGCGAGCCAGCCAGCCAGCCAGTAGCCATCTTACAGCTCAGATTGAGAGCGACTCATTTTTTTCCCTTGCTATGGACCCCACTGAAAGCAATCAAACTACTTTCGTGGACCTTCAATTTTTGCTTTGTTTCGAATGTGATTTCACCTCCCCTTTTCACGCGTGCGTTCCACCGAAAAATCTCACGCGCCTCATATACATTACAAATTTATCTTCTTTCGGCTGACAGCGGCGCCGAAACTTGGGGGTTTTGGCGGGTCATTGGCTTACATGCTCTGCCATCACCCTCTATTTGACTACCATACGGTCGGGCTTAGCGCGTGTGGAACCGTGCCAAATATTGATTCTTCGAGAAAAGCTTAATTTACGAGTTGAGTTGTTCTAATTTATGTTTAAAATTAATTGTAAATGTTTATAATGTTATGGTACCAATTGATTTCAGTTTAAACGATTTTTTATAATTATTTACGATTTGCATATATATTTTTTATAAAATAAACTGAATTATATTCAAAGTGATAGGATTACAAAGGTATCACACCACAAACATTGAAAATCTAATGTGTAAAAATAAATACAATAAATTTTTAAGGGTGTGAAAGACATTAAAATACAAAACTTATCGCTTTCAGAAGGATTTGAATAATCTTTTTGATGAAATCCAGCAAACAACTACTTTCACCAGAGTGCTCTATAAAGAAAGCAAATTCTCTCGTTACTTGTTATTGTCACAACCACAAAAGAGAATCATAAGCATATACAGATCAACCTCCTTCGCTAACAAGAACACTCGTTGATACTCATCACTCGAACGTTAAATTCTCAAAAGACAGACTATAACTTTCATAAAAGCAAACGAATGAACTGCCATAAAAACATATGTGAAAAAAATATGGTGAAGCAAAAAAAGAACTTGAAAATAAAATATTCATCAACAAAGATGAATTATATCTATATACAAAACGGCCAAAGGCCGCCCCCGGAGAAAAAGAATTATCACGAACAAGAAGAACGTAGAAATTTTTTTGTAACCGCCACAAAGCAAATGAGATATTTGCACGCACGCACGCGCGCGCACATATTCTTTCATAAATGTTCATACGCTATATACATATATCAGACAAAGTTAAGATACTCAAATCGAACTTGAAAACCAATCCACTAATTACTAAATTTTTTAAGTTATTCGAGTTTCATTTTACAACTGAAACTTTATTTAATTTTTTTTGAATCGAGTCAAGTTTTATTCACCCCTACATTTTGGTAATCGAACAATTATTCTATCCTAATTCTCACATAAAATATAAGCTTTTATTAAACATTGTTGTCTATTGACTTCTTAAAATTAAGTGACTAATTTCTTAATATTTGCAAAGTAAACGGATGAAATCTAGAATTAAACCTATAAGCTCTTTTGTTTTGCTAAGCTTCATTTTCGTGGACAGTTCATATTTTGATGGCATCTAAATTGGGATAATGATTTTTTAAATCCTATGTGAGTACTTGTTTAGCTATTTTCTATCTGCCAGCTACCATTTTTTAAATTCGTTTCCATCCACATAATTGAAGTACTTTTATTACATTATTAAAGTATAGAATTTAGATTGTATATGAAGTTGTTTTCCCTCTAATTCCATGGATTGTAGCAGAAGAATCAAGGACGAAAATGAATGGTTTTGACATTTTATGATATTCTATGGAAAACGACGTCACAAGTTGGTGATATGAAAAAGTGAATTTCCATGCATTTTGGGATACAAGTTAGGATTTCATAATGAAAGAGGTGAAATTAAAATATTTTATCCTGAATTTGAAAGGTACGAAGTTTAATTTGAAAAATATTCAAACTGACGGTGACCGAAATTGTTGTTAAATAAAAAAAACGAAATAATTACATTTTTAGTACCTCACTTTTACCTATTTTTCTATTTTTTTTGATAAAATAATATTTAATGTTACGTTTTGTTTCTATTTTTGTACCATGCCGTTAAAAGATTAACAGAAGGCTGACTAGGAGAGAGAAATCACATGTGGCATGCTGCCACATCATTTTTTCTCTCCGACTCAGCATGTCACGTAAACAAAAATCATGAAAAAAGCACACGTGTGATTTTCTCTCTCCTAGTCAACCTTTCGTTAATTTTTTAACGGCAGGGTACTAAAATAGGAACAAAATATAACGTTAAGCACTATTTTGCCAAAAAAATAAGTAGGGTACTAAAATAAGAAAACGGATAAAGATGGAGTACTAAAAATATAGTTATCCCTAAAAAAATTGAAGTAAGTTTGTGTAAATACTTACTTAATAAGGTATTGATTAGACTATTTTCCTTTTATGGATATTGGTTTCTTGCATGCTTAATACCAGGGTCGGAGCCACACCTCTAATGGGAGGGGCTGTGGCCCCCGGTAGGGGGAATTTTTTTTAACTTTTAATTTTTTATATTTTTAAAAAAAAAAATTAGGATAATTGTAAATTTGCCCCTCACACCTTTCAAAATTTATGTTTTGCCCCTCTCAACTTCAAATCCTAGCTCCGTCTCTGCTTAATACGACTGTTATTATTAAAATATAAGTAATAATTAATTTTTCACATTCTCGTGATTATATAGAGAATACTTATAAGTCTTAGATTAAAATTGTTTTATACTTAAAAAGCGAAGATTAAACTCTTAATCATGTTTAATAATATACGTATTGAAGCTTACAATGAGTTAACTATTAACTTCTTTAATAAGACGTATGTTCAAAAAAACTCATATCAATTAATGTCAAAAAAAAAACTCATATCAATTGTTTATCGTCTACCTAAGTCTTTCCACTCATAAAAAGACTTAAAAGAACACTTCAATATTATAAACTCTCAATTTTTTTTTTCTCGAAATCCCCATTTCTCTTCAAACTTAATAGAATAAATTTAAACGATTTTTATCACGTTTGTGTGAATCTTCATCAACTATCAATACCAGCTCTTTTTATATCAGCAATATATAGGGTTAAGATTTATTTCACGGTATAAAATTCATTTAATTTTACACTAATTTATGACTATTGAATGAGTAGAATGAATGAATGAGATAAAAAATTGAAAATAAAGAGATTTTAAGGAGAAATAAAATATGAGTGTTTAATCTTATTCATCTATTCCTCCCCTCCAATGACAATAGATTAGTGTAAAATTAAGAGTTTTCAACTTTTACACTTTTTTAAATCTTTGGATGGGTGAAATAAATGGCTAAAATTAACAGTGGGTCACATATCTAACGATCCAAAAAACATGTAAAACTATGAGTTTTACATACTATGTAGGTGAATTATACCCCCTCTCTCTATTTATATATAGGGATAGGATCCAGTTACATAATGGATTTTTAAATGGATGTGGCGGTGGCGGCTTGAATTTCAAATAAACAAAAATTAGGGTTTTATAATTTAGGGGTAGATAGGTATTTCAATCTATGTTTAAAAGAAAAATAAAACAATATATTTTAATTAATTTACCTTTTGTTTTTTAAATAACTTATAATTATACGGTGAGTCCTTTATATTTTTAATCTTTCAAATGATGCTCATCGATGCTCGTCGAGCGTGGCAGACTTGTCCATATATATAGGGATATGATCCAATTACACAGTGTAGGAGTTTTTAACTTTTATACATTTTTTTGGATCTTTGGACAGATGAAATGAATGACTAAGATTAACAACGAGTTATGTAAAGATTATCACTTGAAAAAAAAAATAAAAAATTAATCTTAGTCATCCATTTCACCCATCTAACAATCCAAAAAATATATAAAACTATAAATTTTATATTATGCGTAAATATATCTTATCTCTTATATTAAATAAGAGATTAATACTATAGGAGACTCCAACCCCTTTTCCCTTATTTTGATGTAGAGAATATTTAAAAAAACAAAGCAAAGTAGTGTTGACTGAGTGTATAGAGGGAAATGTCTAAGTAGTAGGTGGGGAAAATCCCCTTTAAGCTGTCATCTACAATGTAAGATAAATGCATAAAACAAGCCTTCTTTTCGAGAGCGACCCCTTAATATTAAATCTTTTTCTAAACTCCTCAATACTATATAATTACGGTTTAAGTTCAGTTGAATTAAATCTTTATTAACAACAAATCGTCCTTATTTTTTTCATTCACAAAATTCGACATTAAATGCTAAAAATAAAAAACATATACTATCATATAATTACATTAAAATATTAAAAACTCTATATAGCAAATTATATGAGATAGGATATATATATATATAATAGAATCCGTTTACACAATGTAAAGTTCTTTAAGTTTTACACGTTTTTTGGATCGTTGGATGAGTGAAACGGATGGCTAAGAGAGCTTTACACTGTGTAACTGGATCTTAACTCATATAAATATATATATAGAGAGAGAGATAATCTCAGCCATCCATTTTCTCTATCCAACAATCCAAAAAACATATGAAACTTAAAAAAATTTATACAGTGAAAGTTAATCCTAACTCGTACATATATATATATATAGGTGCATGCATTTGTACATTCATTATGTACATCTTGTTAAGGCCGGTAAATAATTAAAGAAGGCAGGCAGTGAGGTGGAAAAGAGTAAGTATGGAATTAAATCTCATATGTATAAATATCTGGGAATGCAATTAATTTAGCCTCAGCCATTATATTGGTCCGTGTCCAAACAGTTAATCATCTCATAAAGTCAATCACTTTTATTTTGAAAAAAATCTAAAGCTTTGGTCCGACGAACACAGTTAAAATATTATTCTATTCGCATGAAATAATTTGTCTTAGGGGTTAAGGAAACAATTGTTCCTAGAAATTACAAGTTTGAGTACCAGCAGCTGTAGCAAGGTGATTGAGCATGCATTGTCAAATGGTTAAGAGCATGTATTCAAAACAGTTCAAATACACGTGTGAAAGACGTACCGTAACTCATCAAAACTCTATAAAACTGATATCAATATATTTTTATTTTTTCATAAGTTAAAGGAGATGTAATTCATCATCCTTGAGCACATTTTGCTATGTTTTTCTCTCTTGAAATTGAAGCTAAATGAGTGATGATTCAAATGTTTCAAAAAAGCTTAAAATTGTTGTACTATGATTCAACAAAAAGCTTGCCCTAAAAATGATGCATGTCAAGGTGAAATGATGGGGGAGAAATAATGATTGTGAATGAGAAAAAGAACCGAAAGAATTCACAAAATCAAAGATATGATTTTGTACTAGTTTTTTTGCATTTAGTGTTAAGAGACAAAACAAAAAGGGTTTTGGGGTCACATAATTAACTTGACAAAATGATTACAAACTAAAATCAACACTTTTTTCTCTTTTTATGTGAAAATGGTGTTGTTAAAGTGATTGAAAATTAATTTAAATGGTCTAACTTTTTATAAGTAAGATTAAAGGTTCGAATATTGATAATGTGAATGGAGTAAATTAAATCAAGAGAGTTGTTTATATAATAAATTTTTACAATATTCAATTCAAATTAGTTGAGTTGATTTATAAGTTGAATATTAATACTTATAAAATATTGGAAATTATACGTGAAACTATTTATTATTAATTAATTTATGGTAAATTGACTAAACATCTCAAATCTCAATTCTGATGGGGATTGCTTTCTTTCATTAAGAACTTTTAGGTAAGATGCTTCACCCCAAGTTATTTAATTTACAAAAGTACCATCTCCTCGTTTTTCAAGAATTTTTAATCTCTAAATTAGATATATACGTGGGTTCAAATAGGAAAGAAAAAGTTTGGTTAAGATTAGAGGTTTGTTTTATTATTTAATTAGGTAAATATTTATTTTTTTGGTAAAAAAGATAAATATTTAATTTTATAGTAATTTTCACAAAAATCATAAGCGAATCCAACCAATTAATTTTGAAATGAATAAAGTCAGAAAAATTTAAAATTAAAAGGTCTCAAAAAGTAGCTAAACCAAAAAAAAAATAAGTGGCCAATGTTTAATTTTATTAATTAAAAATGATGGGGTCCTAAAAGAATAATAAAATAGACAATTTTGAGAGGAACAAGGGTTTAACTGTAATAATTTTAAAACTATTTGGGCCTAAAATATAATTAAACCATAAGTTTTGGGGGCAATAGCATAGTAATTTTTTTGGCAAAAACATGGTAAAAAAAGTATGATGTCCAAGCTTTGGTTTCATTTTTTATAAAACAAAGAATTATGATAATTAGATCTGGAATGAACAGACAATTGAATTTGAAATCTATAATTCGTTAAAACTAAAAATTTGCAAATTATTAAAAACCAGAAATACTCAAAAATACCATAGAAAGACAAGCAAAGATAAAAATAAACAATATCAACATTAAAAAAGACATAAAAATACTACTTATATCAAAATAGCAAAAGCAATGGGCTCAAACATCTGCAATAATAACATCAACTTGCACACCGGGCTCCATAATAATTCAAAAACACGACTCGGTTCGAGTCATTAACTATTAACATACAACATAGGGTAAGGGCACAAATTGAAATTCCTGCATATGGATTGACCGGAAAAAATCACAAGGGACCTCACTGTGGCTGCTGCTGATGACCGCTATCAGTAACTTCTTTCATCTCGTCCGCATCCTCAAAGCGTTGATCATTGATTTGAAGCTGCAAGTTTTTTGCATAAATGGGATTGAATGATCACGAAAAGAGTATGGTAGATGCTACGTCTTGAAAGAAAGAAAAAAACTCACGGGAAGATAACACGAAAACAAGACGTATACACAACAAAGTTTTCCGTTCCAAAAGTTACTTTTAATCAAATTCAAAGCACTAGCATTGATCATGTAGACATACCTCGAGCACATTGCGAGATAGGTCATGATAACCGTTAGTATGACCGATTGTGTTTGTTGGATTCGGGGAGAAAGGCCACTCCAAGTCATCACTCTCTGGAGATACAATATGTAATTAGAGATTTACAGAACATGCAAGCATATAAAGGAAACCATTGAGAGGCATTCAAGAAAGTATCCACGTAGTCTATCCCATACCTCCAGCTCCATCTCCCAACTGATCAGCACTGAAAATCCAATTATGTCCTTCTTCTTCTTCTAAATCAAGAATAAGCAAAAAAGCAGTACAGCACAATTCAATCAGCGGATTAAAAAACGCCCGCACGACAGAAAATGGATTTTCAAATCAATAACTGGAACTCACCTTCAATAGGCTCCGGATTCAGTTCAGCACACTCGCAGAATACTTGAAACAGAGTATCCACTTTTTACAGAACAAATATATAAATGAGTCGGCATGTATTACCACTGAAGACAGAAATAATCATCTAAGAACTAGTAGAGGAAAAAAAACTGAATCATACACACATTGGCTAGCATCAGAAGGAATAAGCCTCATCTCTCTGATCTTGGATAAATCTAAAACCTCACTGCATTCTGAATCCGAGTCCTCAGACTCATCATCCACTTCATCATCTTGAGTATCAATCTTCAGACAAAAAGACATTAATCAGATAATGCATAAAGGGGATGAAAGAACATAAAAAATCATGGCATCAGCAGATACAAATGGAGGAAAAGGAAAAAGAGAGGCCTCTTAGTAAATGAGGAAAAAAAACATGTACTACAAGCGCTTAATGAGATTCAAAAACATTGAACATCACCACTGAAAATACACAGAAGTTATACAACTGCGTTTAATTTTGTTTCAACCTCGAATTTCAATGAGATTAGATTTTTTTCAACAAAAATCGAACAGCTAGAGGCACAAAAATCAAGCTATTGAATGCATGAGCATGAAAATAATCATAAAAATCGAAGAGCTTAACGAAAACAAAGGGGAATTAGTTTTCTAGGCAGACAAAAGAAATTCGAGGGAAAAAGAATAAGCAAACCTGTGTGTAAATACAGGGAGAAGAGTAGGCCTCGGGATCCCTTGAAACGGCGTGCAACGACAGAGACAAGAAATCAACGGCGTAGCCTTTTGCTCTGTCCAAATCACTCAGCCAAACAACTTGCCTACCGATCAAATGATATGATAAATTGCAAGTTCAAAACGCAATTCAAAATGATATGTTCAGAAACAATAGTTTTGAGTAATTGAAGGTAGATTTGAAGATACCTGGTGGTGATGTAGAGAGTGCCCGGAGATTCTGGGGCACGATTTCCGAGTGCAACGGAGACGGAAGGTTGGACGTGAACAAGCTCCTCGCCGTTATCCGTGTCCAGAACAGGCTCTCCGGCGCCGTTTTCGGCTCTCGCCGTGAACTGCCTAAGCCCTACCGCCATTATCACTGCTTTTGCTCTGGCTTGAGTTGGGTTTTTCTAGGGTTTTCAACTTTACTGCGTAGTGCAACTGAAACGGTTAATAATTATCGGCCTGGCATTGGTCGTTGATGTTAAAAAATTAATAGGAATGGGCCGTTGGGCTTGAGCCCATCGATTGAAGGCCCAGTATATAACGTGAATTCTATATAGTCGAATCTCTCCAGTTTTATTTTTCAGGATTTGATTTTTAAAAATAAATCTCGCAGTTCAATTGTCGACTTAAATCAAACACTTTAACAATTTATATACAATAAAATAATTAAAATAATTTTTTTTAACAATCTATAGGAAACAAATTAAAAACAATAATAATTCGAATTCATGTGATCACCGACAAGTGATTAAGTCGTTTGTTATTGAATTAGATACTACAAATGTTTATTATAAGGACAATTTTTTAATTTGATATGTTTTATTAATGATACTATGATTCAAACTTTGAAAGTATTTGTATAATGGGGCGAATGGTTGTCCCTCTCTCACAAGGGATGATAATATAATTTGAATTCAATTCGATTTGAAGAAAAAAAATCGATTCAAAATCGATGAAAAAAATTTGAATTTGAATTTAAATTAAAAAAAATGTCTAAGTCCTAATAGGGGGTGGAATATGGATATTGTCATGATTCAAATCTAATCCAAATTCATATGCCCGTTTGAACTGAGTAAACTACATAGAGGTCAGAACTTTATCGTTGCGGCTTAAGAATCGATATCGTGATTGGGTATCTATCTTCTCCAAATTTAAAATTTTATATTTTAAACATGTAATTATTCGCCCTTAATCACTCTGATTCATTTGATGAAAATTATTTGTTATTTTTATTTAAAGATGTTTGCTTGAGTTGTTACTTTAAAAAAGGGGGAAATTAATTGGATTCGAACTTTCGGATTTGAATTTTAGATATTTCATTGGATCGAACTCGTATTTATGTAATCATATTTGGATTCGGACTTAGATTTTTTTAGAAGTATGATTATTAATTAGATTGGACTTAGACTTTATAAAGTCCGATCCATTGCTATCCCTATCTCCCACCTCCTAAAGAAATATTTTTACCTTAAATTATATAATAAATTTTAAAATTTTATGGGGTTATTATAGGTTGGCCCCTCTACTTTTAAAAGAAATTATACTTTGCCCCTTCGAGTTAAAATTTCGACTTCGTCTTTGATCGTACATGAGATGATGGATCCATGTACATTGTAACTTAATGTAGCCACCTAAGCCGCATGAATTCATTTCAGCCTGGTTTAGACATGAAAGAGTCCATCTCCCCATCCAACTTCCATAACAAAGGTCGTTATAACTCATCAATGGTAGCTAGAGTGGTTGAGCTTCACATTTTTGGCTTCAACCCTTCTTTCTTCTTTTGTGCTATAGAAAAGCAAGATACTTGTTTGCTAAATTAGCTAAAGAACAGTTGCTTTGCTTTTTTGCATATAATTATGAGAGCCAAATTTTAAATTAGCTTTCGATTAACGTATCACTAGTGAAAAAATTCTTAAAAACCAACTTTCTCTTTCATCTTATAAGTTTAGGGAGGGTTGTTTTTCGACGGCTCTGACCTTATCGATGGTCGTCCGATCGATGTTATTTTCTTATTGTTCTTTTTTTTTCGTTCTACTCTTTTTTCTTTCTATTTTACTGTTATTTTTTCTCTTTTTCGATTTTTTTTTCTTTTTGGCGTTCGTCTTTCGCCGACTACTTCTTGATTTTTTTGTTGTAGAGCCTCTTCCCCTAGTGACCACAACACTGTTCGTGTTACGATTTTGTGAGAAGATATTGGGATGATCGGTGGGTTCGAGGGTGCGACACCTTACCTCCGGTTCTGTTAGATTTAATGTCAAAGGTCTTGACTTCCGTCACGCTTGGTGGTCTTTTTAACCCTGTTTTTTTTTTGTCTCCTCATGTCATCATCGCTTCCAGATCTTTCGTGATGACTCGAGTTGATTCTCTTCTTGCATGACTTTTAGTGCACCCATCTTTTGCGTCGTCAAAATTGGCATGCATGCCTAAGAGTGGCAGCTGGCTTGGTGTTTTCTCTCCCCCTCGTTATCATCTGTTTATGTCTTATTTTTGTTTTGTTCGTGTGTTGTTTTTCTTTTCTGCAATGTTCTCTTCTTCTTCCCATTGTTCCTTTTGTGTCTTTGTATGTTGTTATTTGTGTAATAATAAAAGATTTATATTAATCATAAACTAACATTAAAATTTCAATTTAAACCACTTGTAATTATTTTCATTTAATATTTTTTAGTCACTCGTATGATTTAGCTTGAACAAAGAAAATGATTATATATATATCACTTATTTTGAATATATTTTTACTTGAATTTTCTACTCGTATTTCTAATTTTAAGTTTTGATTTCCACTAATTTTCTTTATATTATACTTAATAAACGATATTTAAAACTCGTGTAATAATTAAATTTTTAACTAAATTAAGTAACTTGTTTAACTAAACATAAGATTAATGAATAATACGAGAACTCTAATACACCAAATAGCTTCAATGGGACGATTGAACAGAGATAACAAAAAGCTACTTTGGTGTGTGCTAAAGGTCTCGCAAAAGAAACCCGAACATGCATTGCACTTTAAACTAAAGCCATCAGCCCATATTCTTCTGCCCTAAAGGAATAATTTATTAATTATAAGGTATAAATATTTCCTTTGTACATATAAATGTTGGGTATAATGATAAATTGTTTTTTAATTTTAATGAAAAATTTAGACTAAACTTTGAAAATAACATTATTAAAATAATTATTTATGAAATTCAAACATAAATTATAAATCCGGCATGAAAAAAATGATTTTGTGACGACAAATGCACTTTTTTGTTTAACCACTTATTCTAATTTTTTGATTGACTAATCCAGATCGGATATTGTAAAATCTCGTTATGGGGTGATCTTTTCAATCCAATTGCTCCATTCACCTTACTTAATAATCTAATGCCTCATCGCACTAAACAAAATGTTAAGTATGGTATGGCTCATATACTGTAAAAGGACATATATTGGCAATTTTAACTAGGATTACAGTTGTTCTAATCCTTCGGGGAGTAGCATTTCTTATCCTAGTTAGAATAGGACTTGGATGTAGGGCTATATAAAGAGGCTTACTCTCACCTTATTAGGCACTTCAACAATTGTTCTTTAAGCTTTGCAGAGCAAGAACATCTATCCATCAAAGGAATACTCGAGTTTTCGGTGGGCTCGGGATTAAGTGGGTTGGGAGTGCGGGGCAAAGCCCCCACGATACGGTATGGTGTATCTTTGTAATTGTACCAGGTCTATAAATAGATGTATTATTTGTAACCTAAGGACCATAACAACCGCTCTTTGCTCCCCGAGATCGTAAGCACATTGTTGAACCTCGTTAAATCTCTTGTGTTTTTGCTTGTTTAATTTTTTTCTGTTTGTCGTATCCAGATCGGATACTGTAAAAGCTCGTTATGGGATGATCTTTTCAATCCAATTGCTCCGTTCACCTTGCTTAATAATCTAGTGCCTCGTCGCACTAAATATCGATAAATGCAGTTCATGCATGCACAAGTTTTTTTTTTTTTACATTGTTAGTTTCCTAGCCGCCAAACTGCTTTATCTCCTCTACCAAAGGAGATTCTCCTCAATTTGATGTTGACCTTAATAAAGCCTACATTTTTTTAAAAGTTGCCAACTTAGGCAAATCCTCATTGACATCCATTTCTAGCCAAATGTTGCACCCGGTGAAAAAAAATGCTCCACTAGTTCAATCTCTTTCGACTTTACTTAAAAGAAGTTTCTTTTCTTCTCACCACAATGATGCTGATGTACCATTGTTTAGCCACATAAATTTACCTAATTTTTTAGTACTTCTAATGGATTTGCTAAAAAAAAGAACTTTCAATCCAAGTTGTAGCCTCGTTCATCGGCGAAAGAAAATCAATAATTTCGTCGCAACGCCAACGAGATAGGTGTTGAGAAAGAATTCGACTTTGAAGATGCTAGAAGAAGATTAAGATTCATGGAGTTAGATATTGCAAAAGAACAATTTGGTGTAGGAGTTGTGTTTGATGTTGAAGGAAGATGTAACGACGGTAAATTTTTCGTGGAGTTCATCGACGTAGAGGCCTTTTTTACCTTGAAGATGGACGACATCAAAGATGCGGAAAAATGTAAGCGTTAGGGGTTTAAGAAGATGTTCTGAAATTGGGAAGACAACAAAATAGAATAGATTAAAGGGAATAAAACTAAGTTAGTAGTGACTAAATCGGTAAATATCGATTTTTTAGTCCTGATAAGATATATGATCCAAATTATCTGAAAAATAAAAAATATAAAAAATATCTAAATTTTTATATCAGATCAACGAATAAACAAATCAAAATCGATCGTATTTATAAAAAAATTGCACACCCTTATAAGTAGCTTACCCTATGAAAATATGGATAATTATTTGATACACTGGCGGTGAAAACTAAAAGTTTCCACAAGCGCCTTAATTTTAGGGTTTAGAGACTCAATGTAGGGTGTAGGGTTTAGGGGTTTAGGTTTAGTATATTAGAATTTAAGGATTGTGAATAGAATTTAGGGTTTAAGGGTTAAAATTTAGGGTTTATACGTTAAAACCTAAAGCTTCAACATATTACACTAAAACTTAAACCTTAAACTTTAAACCCTAAACCCTAAATCCTAACTCTAACCCCTAAACTCTAAACCCTTACACTCAAACCACTAAACTTCACATCCTAAACTAAGTCCCTAAAACTTAAAACTAACTAAGGCGGTTGTGGAAACTAAAATTTTCTACGGACAGTCTATTGGTTATAAATCCTGAAAATATTACCATGTATAAAATAAGCATTGCGCTTTGTTTGTCGCTCCACAAACTACGAAGAATCGAGAAAAAGGCTTAAAAAAAGGCTGGCCGCGACAGATAAACAAAAGTAAACGAAAGTAAGTTTGGAGAGCACCGCAGCAGCATAACCCATAGCACTGTTGGTCTACAAAAGGCTGCAACCGAACCAGATTCCACCAAGACCAAGACCTATGCATGCCTTAAAAGCAGCATTCCAGCACTGTTTTTTCCTCCTTTTCCCATGCATTTTTGTGTAATCCCAGATATTCTACAGTTTAAAACTCTTCATTTTCGGGTACCCCCAACTGCTAAACACTGTAACCTATACGGAACAATCCTATCTTTTTATCTTCCGATTGTTGGAGGGAGATGTCCGACAGAAAAAAAAAACATTGGCATCCAATGCTCAATTATTTTAGTAAAATCAAACTATGATCAACACATTGATTTTCGCCTCTTTGTTCCGTTTCTAAATCAACATTTTTATCATTGTGTTGATTATTTGGTTGTTGGGCTTTTATTTTTGTCTATGTTTTAGATTTATGTACTGTGATTCAACCTATTAAAAGGCAGTAGGGACAAATTTTTTTTACAAATACCTTAATTTTATGGTTTAATTTGATTTTGCAGTGGTAGGATTGATTTTTGATCATTGTGGTTTTATAGAATTGATTTTGTGTATAATTGATTTTAAAGTAACGTAATTTATGTTTGAGAGTTTTTTTCTTAAAAATCACGATTGTGTAAAAATATAGTGTAAAAATCACGACGAAACGCAAAAACAACTTCTACTTTGCTTTTCCCAAAATCACGTTTGAATTTTTAGATCTAAACATATTGACACAATAATCGATACATATTTTCTTGTTCACTCTAGATCTTTGGACCCCAAACGGAAAACCAAACATGCACTTAGAATTTTGAGTTTAGAGGTTATGAGCTTAGGTTTAGGGTATAGAATTTGATTGTTAAGATTACAATTTAGTGTTTTAGGTTAAAGTTTATAATTTAGCCTAATATGATTATGAGTTTAAGTTTTAACCTACAAACCTTATATTCTAACTACAATTCATCAATTCTAAACCACTAAACACAAACCCCTAACTTATAAACCATAAAATCTAATTATAAATCTTAAAAATTAAGGCGCTTGTGAAAACTTTTTGTTTCTACTGCATGTGTATAGAATAATTATCCTTTTTTATATTAGTTTTATTTTACTTTGTTTTAAAAAACCTAATAAGTGTCCGTTAGAAAAATAGATAGGAGACACGAGTTTAAATCGTTTTGTCTACAAAATGTATGCTCATTGTCAATGAGTTAAAAATATATATGAACAGATACTACACGAACATCATAATTGAATTCAATGGATTTTTCTCAACTGTATCCCGTTGTAGTAGTGTCGATAGAATCCAAATTTGTGATACCTGACGAAAGGTGGTCCTCTTATATATTTTTCTCATTTGGCCAAATCCCACTGTAAAATGACAAAGTTTTATTTTAGTCCCCACACTCTTTTTTAATTTTTTCCAATATGATTTTTCTTTTACCAGACCTAATGCTGTGCTTGAGCAAGCCACGATATGTCGGTCTCTTTACAGTTTACACCCGTCATGATTTGAGCCCCACTCCCCGTTAAATTTAAATTTTGATTAGCGAGATAATTGCTAACAAAACATATTCATGTAAAAAGATTAAAAAAATTAACCAAATCAGATTTAGCAACCGTAGAATCCTAATAATTTTAATTAATTAGACTTAAACCTCATAGATGTGCTTACTAACATTTTTCAGTTTGGTGCCTAATATTTATTCTGGACTACTTTGGTGCCTATTATTTTTTTTCTTCAAATTTTTTCGTGATAGACGTTAATTTTTTTTATTATCCAATAAAAACACGATACATGATATATTTCTGTATTTTTATTTTTTAAAAACAAAAAATCTTTAATTTATCTAAAAACTCCCAAATCAACCCTAAATCCTTAAATTCTCCCCCACCGATTCAATCACCAATGACCACCATTATCTTCGTAGGACCTCACGATTAAAAATTTCATCATCACATCATAAAAAACAGACGAATGAATCATCGGTTGCTCCGTCGATAAATATTCGACAAAAGAAAATCAATTATATTTTTGACCTACGATTAGAGAATAAAGAATGTCGAACGGTTGATAAGGCCATTATTATCCCATTAGAGAGTTGTGAAGAGTAATTAGAAGGCTTACATAAAAATTAAGTGCCCAAACTATACAATTTTTTTGTATTAAGCCTAATTAGAAAAGAAAAGAAAAAAAAAGCAGTGAGCCAACTAGCCAAGTGTGAGGAAATGTGAAAGTAGTGGAGTGGTGCAGTCATGTCAGATTCTGACCTTTCTGACACATATCGCACAATCCAAACAGAGGCAAACTAAAAAAATTAATGTAAAATTGTTGTTATTAAATTAAAGTTTCTACCACCAATCAAAAATTCAGAGCTGTGAACCAACCTCTTAAATTTATTATTATTATTATTATTTTGAATTTTGAATGTTTGTTTGTATTATCAACTGCGGACCTGCGGGTTCTCCTCCGCTGCCACCTTCTCATTTTGACCAGAATATCATCGACTTGATGGAGCTCATATCAATGGTTCATATTCATGGGGGTGACAATTAAGGCTCTAAATGAGACGAGATAAATCACGAGTTATTCGAGCTCGACTTGATCAAAGTTCGATCAATATTCAATTCGATTAAGTTCGACTCGAGCTCGAACTCGGCTCGAGTTTTTAATGAGTCGTGCTGAGCTACTTGATACTCGACTTGAAAATTAAAGTGAATTAAATGTAGGTTTGGTGTTTTTGGTTTTTATGTTATGTTAGTTTAATTTTTAATTTAACTTTCTTTATATTTTCATGGGTACTTTTTTTTTCTCCTACTAGGATTATGAGTTTTTAATGAGTCACATAAAAATATTTCTTTTGTATGATTATTATCATTATTATTAAGAACAATGTTGTAAATAAAATGCAATTTTGAATGAATAATCCTTTTTAAATTATTATTTGGGAAAATGACTCCCAAAAAATATTATTTGACAAAATGACCCCCAAACTTGCCACGTCGGTGAACCTCGCGTTGTTTGATATCGCGTTTTGCACAACGCGATTTTAGTCTACATAGCCTTGTTGTTTGTGTTAACGTGTATTTAATTTTTAAAAAAACCCCCATGACCTCGCGTCCTGTAGAACGCGATATCAAACCTCGCGTCCTACACAACGCGAGGTCTACCGACGTGGCAAGTTTGGGGGTCATCTTGCCAAATATTATTTTTTGAGAGCCAATTTCCCAAATAATAATTAAAAAGGAGTTTTTAAACTAAAATTGCCTAAATAAAATGATACAGATCGCGAGCTACTCGAGCTCGACTCGGTCAAAGCTCGATCAATACTCGAGCTCGGCTCGAATTCTTAACGACTCGAGTCGAACTCAATATACTCAAGCTCGAGTCAAATTCAAACTCGACTCGAATTCTTAACGAGTCAAGCCGAGCTTAGTACTACTCGAGCTCGACTCGGCTCGTTTACCCCTAGTGGCAATTGTCTTACGGTACAACGTTCGCAGGAGATCCCATCCTTCCAATCCGGGTAGTCTACTAACGTGGTCATCGTAAGTGCCGTAACAGACCATCCATAAACAACCACGTGGCGTACGTAGGCAGATTCTTTTTGGGTTCATTTGGATCGTATATTTATCCTCTTGAAAACAATACTACATTTTTTTTATCATAATATAAATTTTAAAACCAAGTCAAGTGAAGAAAAAAAATAAAATATAATAATTAAGCTTAATAAGCACTAATTATTTCCTTAATCTTATCTAACAGCTAGCCTTTTATAGGTTTCACATGTGAACTAAATATTTTTTCCCTAGAATTTCATGAAAGTTGTTAGTTTTGTCATTTATAATGGTGAAGTCTTGTGAGGAAAACCTCGCACATTTATTATTTAAATTTACATTATTTATGTGAATGTAGATTTAAATATTCGAATCTATTTTATATTACAAAATGAATAATATATTTGTTTTTAAGCGGATACAAAATTCAACTTTTAGTATATTTAGATTTGTATGAATTTAAATATCTGATGAATAAAAAATTAATTTTAATTCAAAAAACAATACTCGGGCAATTATGAACAAACTATCACGATGTCACTAAATTATTAACTCAATTCCAACAGTTAGATTAAAAATTGAATTTTGCACTAAAAATCTCATTTTAAATAAATGATCCCGCGCAAAGTTATTTAAAAGAATGACCCCAAAATCTTCTAATAAGGTGATCTCACTTTCTACAGAAGGCGAATTTCATGTTAAAAACACGAAAAATTAATTTTTTCATTAACTTACTCAACACGAACTCACATTTTGTAGAAAGCGAGATTTAGACTCGCATTTTGTAGAAAGCAAGATTCGAACTCGCATTTTGTAAAAAGCGAGGTTCGAATTTCTTTTTACAAAAAGCGAGTTTACCTTTCATTTTTCTAAATAACTCTGGGCGGAGGTCATTTATCTAAACAACTTTTTAAAATGAATTTTCATTTAAAATTACCTAAAAATATTGCCAATTAAATACATATTTCATCCATAAATTATTGTTTACGTCACATCATATTATGTACATAATACACATAAATGTTTGCATGTCAGTTAACAATATTGATCACAATTCTATTAATTATGAATAACATGATTAACATATGCTGATAATTTGTGGCTGAAATTAGTGTGTTCAAATGTTCAGGTTTAGAGACCAGTTTAAAATGAGACTCATAATTTAAAATCATATTAAAATGAGATAAAATTAAAATAAATAAAAATTTAAAATAAATATCATAATTTAATAACATACCGTACAATTAACTCGAAATAAAATAGTTAATAATATAGTTACAAAATATTACAACCATTTGCCAACTACTCTCTTTTAGAAATCTCTTTATCAGAAAAGAATGTAGAGACCGTCAGGGGTCAACCAAAGTCTCATCAATCTCAAAAACTACCTGCAAACCCACTCCCCATGATTCTTCACTACTTCAAAAACCCCAATAAATCCAACGGTTCACACTCTTTATCTTCTCCTTCATCTCTTTCCCTTTCATTTTTAGATCTTTTTTGTTGTATTTTACCCATTTTTTAAACTCACTTTTTAAGGATTACCCCTTTTTCTACTGAAGCAAAAGCATGGCCATCACTGCATCTTTGTCTCTTCTCTTTGTCCTACAAAGACTGACCAGAGAGAGCTGAAAAACAAAAAAAAGGATTTTTTTAAAACCCATTTTCTTCAAAAAACTTGTTTTAGGCTGAAAAATCTGAGAAACTGAAACCCCAAAAGCAATGGCTTCCATTTTGTTCAACCTTTGTGTCTTATGTTTCTTCTTCCTCCTCAAAACCCAGTGTTGTTTCAGTGCCAAAACTGAGCTGAAAGCGTTAATGGATGTCAAAGCTGGTTTAGACCCAGATAATAAGTATCTATCTTCATGGACTTTGAAAGGTGAACCTTGTGATGGTTCTTTTGAAGGCTTAGCATGTAACGACAAAGGCCAAGTAGCCAACATTTCTTTGCAAGGCAAAGGGTTGGCCGGAAAAATCTCGCCGGCGATTGCCGAGCTCAAGCACTTGACGGGGCTTTACTTGCATTACAACGCTTTGTACGGTGAAATCCCAAGAGAAGTAGCTAACTTGACTTTGCTCACTGATTTGTATTTGAACATGAATAATCTCTCCGGTGAGATTCCTGCTGAGGTTGCTGATATGGGGAACTTACAAGGTCAGTTTACTGTTTACTGTTTACTGCTCTGTTTCGTTTTGTTTTTTCATTGTCTTTAGCATGTTTTGAAACATGTTTTGTTGTTGTTGCATGTTACTTGTAGTGTTGCAGCTGTGTTATAACCAGTTGACAGGAAGCATACCCACAAAGTTGGGATCTTTGAAGAGGCTTAATGTTCTTGCTTTGCAGTCCAATCAATTAACTGGTGCAATCCCAGCGAGTTTAGGGGATTTGGGTACTTTAATGAGGCTTGATTTGAGTTTCAATGGTCTATTTGGTTCAATCCCCATGAAACTAGCTGATGCTCCTATGCTTGAAGTTCTGGACATTCGGAATAATTCGCTTTCCGGCAATGTTCCTCTTGGTAAATCATGTTTTACTTTGTTCTTGTTTGATTTTTGTGTGATTTTCAGTACACCATTTGATTGTGTTTTTCCCCTTGTTTGATCTAGCTCTCAAGAGACTGAATGATGGTTTCCTGTTCCAAAACAATCTCGGTTTATGCGGGTCGGGTTTTGAATCTCTGAACCCCTGTAATGCCACCGGACAAGGTAATCTGAGCAGACCGGAGGCGTATGGGGCAGCTGGTCTTTCTAGGGAAATACCAGAGACAGCAAATCTGCGGTTGTGTGAGCAAACTCAGTGCTCTAAGCCGGCGAAATCTCAAACTGGACCTATTCTTGCTGGCCTAGTTGTTTCCATGGTTGCATTATCTGCTATAGGGTTCTTCATGTTTAAACAATATCGTTGCCGAAAACTGAAGCTTCGTGACTCGATCGATGTTTCTAATAGCTGCCTTAGCACTGATCAAGCCAAGGGAGTTTGCAGGAAGAACGGTTCACCACTCGCTAGCCTCGAGTATGCTAGTGGTTGGGATCCTTTGGATGGCAGGAATATCAATGGCTTCACCCAAGATGTCCTTAAGAGCTTTAGGTTCAATTTAGAAGAGGTCGAGACGGCTACTCAGTACTTTTCGGAGGTAAATTTATTCGGGAAGAGTAACTTTTACACGACGTATAAAGGGTTCCTGAGGGATGGATCTGCTGCCGTGATTAAAAGGATCAGCAAAACGAGTTGCAAATCTGATGATGCAGAGTTCTTGAAGGGATTGAATGTTTTGGCGTCGTTGAAGCATGATAATTTGGTGCAGCTGAGAGGCTTTTGTTGCTCGAAGGCCCGGGGAGAGTGCTTCCTCGTTTACGATTTCGTCCCCAACGGGAATTTACTGCGGTATCTCGATGTGAAGGATGGTGATGGCATGGTCCTAGACTGGTCCACTAGAGTTTCCATTGTTAAAGGCATAGCCAAAGGTTGGTCTCTAGTTTTTGGCCTTAATCTATTGCATGGTTAAAGTGTGGTTCCTATTTGCTAAACTAGATTTGTTTGATTGTGTCTTGTTTTGGAACAGGGATAGCATACTTGCATGAGTACAAAGTGAACAAACCCGCACTTGTCCACCAAAACATTTCGGCCGAAAATGTGCTCATCGATCACCGGTTCAAACCGCTGCTTTCGGATTCCGGCTTGCACAACATCCTCACCATCGACATCGTCTTTGGAGCACTCAAGGCCAGTGCTGCCATGGGTTACCTAGCTCCTGAATACGCCAATACCGGTCGTTTCACCGAGAAGAGCGACGTCTATGCATTCGGGGTAGTTGTTTTCCAAGTCCTCTCCGGGAAGCAAAAGATCACCAGCTTGGTACGTTTGGGAGCCGAATCCTGTTGCAGGTTCCAAGACTTCATTGACCCTAACCTCCACGGTAGGTTCTTCGAATATGAAGTGGCTAAACTAGCTAGAATCGCGTGGCTTTGCACTCATGACTCTCCAATCGAAAGACCGTCCATGGAAGAAGTGGTCCAAGAACTCGGTAACTGCAGTAGCCGTCTCTAGTTGCATATGGTTCCCGTCTCTAGTTGCATATGGTTCCAAAGGTTTTTATTGCGACGATGTCGTCGCTAACTACTCACCGGGGATGAATGGGGCATGCTTTAAATTGTTGTGTCCATTTGCAAGGACAAGGCCTTAAAGAATTCTGTGTATTATTGCACCGTACTAATCGTATTTTCAGTCGATTTTCATGTGAATTTGACATCGGTTTCTTCGAAAATTTTACGACAGTGGTGGATTTTCTTTCATTAGCAACAAATGATTTACCAATCTTTGTTTTGAGTATGAATGAACGCATTTCCATGTTTTGGTTACTCCCGATCATTCGTATTGTGTTAATGAATACTCAACCAATCAAACGATCGACTCGTACGATCGAGCGAGTCGAACGGTAGCACTTTTTATGGCATATTGATATTTTTACAGTGCAAGAATGGGGAATGAAAGCCCTTAATTTGTAGACATGCTTTAGGTCCCATGGGACATTTATGGCGGATGTAATCCTTGGCAGTAAATAATGCCATTTTGACTGAGAGAGGCAAAATCATAGTATCAAACATACGATGTTTGCCTGTCTGTCCTTAAACATGGTGGAATATCATGAAGCAGAATGAATAATTTAGCTTCTGATTTACCGCCTATCACTATTTTTTCCCCTCTTTGCTTTGATTGTCAGCTTTCTTTCTGTTGTTCATCTTCAGGCTCAAAGTGGGGTTGGTAGAAATAATCATTTTGATCCATGTTCAGGCGAGAGGAAGTATTGAATGCGGCAACAATTCTTTACAATTTTTTATTGCAGTTGGGGACGCCGAAACTTGTGAGTGAAAATAAAAAAAAATTAGAGATGAAATTGAATTAGATTTGAATTTTAAAAAGAAACAGATTACAATAGATTCATATTTTAGCAAGTTACCAAAGTAGTAATTGTAATATTTATGAATTATTAATTTATAGTTTTGATGAGACCTTTATATTTATAAAGGGGATCTCTAAAGTAGGGGGTTTTTTGAGTTTCTCTTAGGTGCACGATAGCATGACTATAGTGCGCCTGTAGAGCTTTTTTCATTTCTTTCGTTTTCTCTTCGGTTTTTTCTTTGATTTTTACTTGATTTCCATTGTTTTTTCCTGATTCCCGTTTGAATCTCTTGTTCCTTTGTGGGTTTGGTGGTAATCGCGAAGATCTAGTTCCTTCTATTCTGAATTTGGTATTTTCATGGTGGATTTGGGTGCTGTGTCTTCAACATCGGCTCTCCCGGGAGGTTTAAAATCATCTGATTTTCCTCCATTGCTGGGTGGGAGTAAGGTAGGGGAAACAAGTGCTGAGGCAAGTGGAAGTAATGCACAGGATGTTGTTGCTGAGGTTCCGCTTGAAGCTGCGAAGAAGGAGTGAAATTTTTTGGACCAATCCTTAGAGTTTTTTCCGCCGGAGAAGAAGGATGGAAGGCGTTTCGTTCAACCTCCTCCTGCTGTTTTAAGTTCTGGGGCTGAGCAGTGGTCTAATGCGTTGATTGGGAATTTCCTGGGAAAGTCTCCTCCATTGGCAGTTTTTCAAAAAACGGCTGATCGTTTGTGGGGAAGAGATGGGTCTGTCACAATTCGATTTCTTGCGCCGAGTGTGTACATGATAAATTTTCCCTCTCAGAGAGTGAGGGACTGGGTGTTGGAAGCTGGTCCATGGCATATTCAACAGAAGGCAATAGTATTGAGGAAGTGGCGACCTGGTTTATTTTTGGAAGAACTAAAGCTAGATTCGGCTCCTATCTGGATTAAACTATGGCACGTTCCTTTGGAGTTATACTCGAAACAAGGGCTTAGCTATGTTGCCAGCGCTGTGGGGAAGCCGTTGTATTCTGATCGTGCTACAACCATGAAACAACAGTTAGAGTTCGCCAAGATATGTGTGGAAGTGAATGCAAAAGACGAGATTCCTACCTCTGTTCTGGTTGATCTTGGTGAGGAAAATCTGGTAAGTGTTACTGTGGAAGTTGTCTGGTCTCCTCCGATGTGTAGGAATTGTTGTATTTTTGGGCATTCTGATGATCATTGTAGGAAACTTGCTGCTACAACTGACGCTATCGTGGTTGAAGATCCTTCTGCGTCTAGTCAAGATGTTATTCCTTCAGTGGTAGGGGAAGGGGATGGGGTCAATTTGGCTCCTAATGACCCTGCTATGGACGTTGCAGACTTGACAGAGCCTTCTAAAGTTGAAGCTGGTCCGAAACCTGTGATGGTTGTCGATATGCCTGCTCCTCCGAGTCCTGTGGATAATATTGTTGATAGTGTGGCGTCAGCAAATAAATTCCAGGCCCTTGGTGTAGCAGAAGATATGGGAGTGAACCTAGAGGGGTTGGATCCTAATCGAGTAGAAGTTGGAGTGGAGAGCCCTAAGAAAAATAGGGTTGCTGCTGGCGGAGTTGCAGAGTTAATGCAGCAACTGAAGCCTAAAGTAAAGGAACAGAAGAAAAAAGGTAAAGGAAAGGGTGGAAAAGGCAATGGTAAGGCTGGAGGTAATTCCCCTTCTGTTTCATGTCTTTGATCTCTTGGAATGTAAGGGGTCTAAATGACCCTTTAAAACAGAATAATGTACTTAAGATGGTGAGATTGCATAGTATTGAGATCTTGTGTTTGTTGGAGACTCGGGTTCGTAAACCCAATGCTGATGTTATTTTTGGACATAAGTTTAGGGAGTGGAATGTCATTCATAATTATGACTATGCTTCAAATGGTCGAATATGAATTTTAAGCAAGGATTTCTGGAGTTTAAATGTGGTTTTCATGACTGATCAGGTTATTTGTTGTGATGTACGGCGAGGTGATACTTCTTTTTTGCTATCTGTGGTCTATGCTAGTAATGATAGGGAAGAAAGATCTATTTTATGGACTGACTTGGTTGAGTTTAAGGGTAGAGTTGGGTCCAAGCCTTGGGCTATTGTTGGGGACTTTAATGTCACTTTGTGTCCCCGGGAGAGTTCTGATTTTCAGGAGAGGCAAAGTATCTCTCGCGCTATGGAGGAGTTTCGAGATTGTATAGAATTGCTTGATGTGTTGGATCACCCTTTTACGGGGCCAGCTTACACTTGGTGTAATCTTCGAGATGAGAGACCTTTATCTAGGAAACTTGATAGAATCATGGTAAATCAAGCTTGGTTGCAATGTTTGCCGCACTCGATCGTTGCTTTTTTAGGCCCTGGATGTTCAGATCATAGTCCGGGGCATATGGTGTTTAAGGCTCCTTTACATAGTCCTCCGAAGCCATTTAAGTTTTTCAATTTTTGGATGGAGCATCCTGATTTTATGAAGATAGTGGAAGAGTCTTGGCAGCTTTCTGTTAGGGGTGATCCTCTGCAAGCTTTGTTTCTTAAGCTGAAAAGGCTGAAAATTCCATTGAAGGGTTTAAATAAAGATGTTTACAGTGATATTTCTAAGAGAGTGTCTGCTAAGAAATTTGAATTGGAGAATTTGCAAGCTGTTGTGTTGGAGAACCCTACTGCTGAAAGTATAGGGAGAGTAAAAGCAGCTAGTGTTGAGTTGAGGGCTTTGCTTAAGGCTGAAGAGATGTTCTTTAAGCAAAAATCCAGGGTCCAGTATATTCAGGATGGTGATCAAAACACTGCATTCTTCTTTCGGAAGGTAAAAATTAGAAACAAGGCACATACTATTTCTGTTTTGGAAGATAGTCAAGAGCAGAAGCTGCAAACTTTTGAAGACATTTCAAGTGAGCTGATTGGTTTTTTTTCAAGCTCTCTTGGGCAAGCTGATCAGAATGTCGAAGGTATCTCTGATGAGCTACTAAAGAAGATATTGGGTGTTCAGTTGAGTGCAGATATGTGTGCTGACTTAGTGGTTCTTGTATCTTCACAAGAGATAAAGGATGTAATTTTCTCAATGAAAGGGGATAAGGCACCAGGCCCTGATGGTTATACTGTAAAATTTTTTCAGGGAGCTTGGAATATTGTAGGGGAGGATGTAATTCGGGGAATTAAATATTTCTTTACTTCTTGTCGGCTGCCCACTGCTTTAAACTCTACAGTGATCACTCTTGTTCCAAAGATCGTGGCTCCAATTAGAGCTACTGACTTTCGACCAATCTCTCTGTGTAATGTGATTTACAAGTTTATCACAAAAATCATCACTAATAGGCTGAAGAAATGGCTTCATTTCCTAATTTTGCCTAATCAGGGAGCTTTTTTAACAGGAAGGGACATTGTAGATAATGTCTTATTGGCTCAAGAATTAGTGAATGGCTATGGTCGGAAGCATATGTCCCCGAGGTGTGCATTAAAGATTGATCTGCGAAAGGCATTTGACTCATTGGATTGGAGTTTTGTCTTGCAAGTTCTCAAAATTCTGGGTTTTCCTGAGATTTTCAGAAAGTGGATTGAGACATGTGTGATGAGCTCTCATTTTTCTATTAATTTGAATGGAGGGCTAATTGGCTATTTTGCGGGAGCAAGAGGGGTACGGCAGGGGACCCTCTGTCTCCATACTTATTTATTTTGGTTTTGAATGTGCTCTCATGTCTTTTGAATTCGGCAGGGCAATTTAATGTGTTTGGCTATCATCCAAAATGTAAGAAAATAGGGCTTACACATGTTTGCTTCGCAGATGATTTATTGGTATTCACCAAAGGAAATCTAGAATCTGTCTTGGGTGTTAAAAAGGTGTTAGAAATGTTTTATAAAATTTCTGGATTGCAGATTAACGAAGCAAAATGTGAGCTGTTTGCTGCAGGTGTGAGAGATACGGATCTTAGCTTAATTCTTGAGCAAACTGGTTTTTCTGGAGGTTCCTTGCCTGTTCGTTATTTAGGCGTGCCTTTAGTGACGAAAAATTTATCTTCTAGTGATTGTAAGGGCTTAGTGGAGAAAATTGTTAGCAAAATCCGAAGCTGGCCATCGAAATGTCTATCATTTGCAGGCCGTTTGCAACTAATTCAAGCGGTAGTGTTTAGTTTACAGAACTTTTGGTGCAGGATGTTTTTAATGCCTTCAAAAGTCTTGAAGAAAACTTCTCAGGTCTGTAATGCTTTTTTATGGAAAGGAACTGACACAAATGCAAAAGGAGCTCGGGTTGGTTGGGATGTAATCTGTCACCCTAAATGTGAGGGAGGTTTAGGGGTTAAAAATATTGTTGCATGGAATAAAGCATGCATGATCAGATGTTTGTGGTTGTTGATCACGCAAGCAGGGTCATTATGGGTTGCTTGGGTGAAGATGTATTTGTTGAAGAATAGCTCGGTGTGGAATGCCCCTGTTAGAACGACCCATAGTTGGGCATGGAGAAAGCTGTTAAAATTGAGAGCCGATCTTGCTTTGGTTGGCAACTTGCAAGGAAAATACAGAGCAAAAGAAGTTTGGAATGTTCTACGGCATCGACAACCTAAAGTTCTATGGCACAAAGTTGTTTGGGGGGGGGGGCCTTCGATACCCAAACATTCATTCATTTCATGGTTAGTTGTGCTTTATAGATTGCCAACTAGAAGCCGAATGAAGAAATGGGGATACCAAGAGGATACATGGTGTTTATTATGCGGATCAGCTTGCGAATCGAGAGATCATTTGTTTGGGGAGTGCTATTATGCGAGAAATCTGTGGGCGTTGCTCTTGCAAGGTTGTGGGGTAAGTTGTGTCCCTGATAGCTGGAATGAGAAGCTGTCTTGGGTCCAGTCGGCTGGTAAAGGGAGATCCTTGCGAGCAGTGATTATTAGGCTAGCATGGAATGCCTTGAACTATTATCTTTGGCAAGAGAGGAATGGCCGAATGCATGGTAAAAGGCCAAGGCTAGAGGCTGATATTTTTGATCTAGTAAAGTATAGTGTGAAGTGGAGAATTACAGGATGCAATAGATTCACTTTTACTGGTAATTGTATAGCTGAAAATTGGGATCTTTGTGAATAGTTCTGTTTTTTCTTATTTTGGTCTGTAAGTAAAGGGTAGACCATTGGTGGTTCTACTGGAGTCTTTGTAGTTTCTTTGAGGTTGCTTGGATGAATAAAGTGCCAATTTATCCAAAAAAAAAAAAATTTGATGATTTTTTACATTGGCCCAAGTCATGATCAGAGGAAATTTATTATTTAATAGAGTTTATTAATTTATAGAGGTTTTAGTGTATGTTTTTATATTAAAGAATTAGGTTTAAGATTTAGAGTTAAGATTTAATGTTAATGTCAAAGTTTAGAGAATTAGTGCCAGGGCGCACTTTTTTAAGATTTAATAATTTATAGTTTATGTTTTATAGTTTAAGATTTAAAATTAAGGTTTAAAATATAATTTTTTAGTGCTGAGTTATAAAAAGTACACCGAAAAAATATAAAATTTCTGTCCACTACAATACTATTGAGAGGGATTGTGGCTCCACACTCTAAATTTCAAAGGTAGTATTTGTTTATAGATATTCTTAACCCTTTGACAAAGCACATGTACCTTGTAGACATTGCGATTGAACCTGTGTCTCCTATGGTGAATATCATCCACTTTTTTACTGTGATACTTGTTGGGTTAAACTACATTATTCTTTAATCTAAACAAACTTTAATATTTATCTTATCTTGATTTATTGAACTAGAGAACTTCAACTAATATTCTACTTAATTATTAAAAGCAAATTAACTTCATTTAGCATTTTTCCTCTCCTTCTATATGCAATAATACAAATATCACATCCCATTGAAACTCTTGATTTCAATCGCATCTGGACTTCTACAATTAACGTAGGACTTTACAATATGTAAAAGTTGAGTGACTTGTTTCATGATTTGCTAATTTTCTGTAGTATGGACTAAAATGTAATTTAAGATATAATACAGGTATTTTTACAGTAATTTCACCACAAAGCAAAATACATATAAAATCACTCATTCACAAATGCCGGTAATTAACTACCTCGAGAGAAAAATAAATGGGGAATAAGTCTTGCGTATTTTGTGCCTGCGTCGAACAGGCGAATATCGGCGTGGTGGAGCGATTTGGCCGGTTCGAGAAGTTGGCGGAGCCTGGCCTCCACATATTTAACCCTTTCGCCGGTCAATATCTCGCCGGCATACTTTCCACCAGAATCTCCTCCCTTGATGTCCGCATCGAAACCAAAACTAAGGTAAAATTACGTATTCTCAGCTAATTCTATTCCACGCATTATTCCTTCTACTCTACATGAATAGGCCTAGCACTAGCAGAATTGAATTCGATTGATCTTAAATTTGTGTTTGATCAGTTTTCGTGTTTTTGGTGAGATATTTCAGTATTTCACAATATCGTTGACAGTTTTATTCGCTGTAGGGGAAGAAGAAAATAATAGATTTGAAATGTGCGGAAAGTATTTTTGAATTTCATGATTTTTCTCCATTTTTTCATGTTTTTGTTTCGAAGGCTTAGCCTAGACATTGCCACATTGGAGAATGGTAGGTAGTTGTTGTGATTCGAGCTCCAAATCTGTTGAACCTTGCCTTTTAAGAGTGATTATATGAACAGATTGTGGTAAGCCCTGGCTTCGATTTTTATATGAACAGATTTGAGCTCCAAATTACTGGTTGCCTTTTGATTTCAAGGGTTTATGAATTATGATTAGTCGGTACAATAAACAAACAAATAGCAATATGATTTAATAGTAATAGTATTCAATTTCTATGCTTAAAGTTAAACAGAAAACTCTATTTTTACACACACATACTAAAGGCAATTGCTTTGCTCGATTCAGTACGGAAGAATCCGAGTATGAAGATGAAATGTTACATTTTGTAGGACAATGTGTTTGTGCAATTGCTTTGCTCGATTCAATACAGAGTGGTTAAGGCACATGCTGATGATGCATTCTATGAGCTGCAAAATCCTGAAGAACAGATCCGGGCTTATGTGTTTGATGGTAATGTTCTTGCTCTTCTTTTTGCACTCTGCCTATAAGTATTCATGCTATTCATTTATTAGTTATCCTCCCCCATCTTCTCCCTTTTTGTTTTATTTCTGAGTACTAAACATTTCATTTCTTGGGGCAGTGGTTCGAGCTTTAGTTCCTAGAATGAATTTGGATGATCTCTTTGAACAAAAGGGCGAGGTTGCTAAAGCTGTTCTCGAGGAACTTGAGAAGGTACTATAATGCATTCTTTTTCTCTCATTCACCCCCCATTTAGTTAATTATTCAAGTGTGCTTAAATTATGTGCATAAAAAATATGTATAAGAGACATTTTGGTTCAGAAACAGCTCTGCTGGTGAGAAAAGATCCACTAATATGTCGGTGGTCGACTTGTTGCTTTCAACTTGTGTGTGTCAAAAAATAGATATTAGATAGTTAATGAAATGCATGCATACTCTGCTGTATATAGTGGTTTTATTCTTCTGGCTTGCATTTCCCATTACACAAATGCCTCAGGAGGAAGTCAGGAAGGGGAGCAAACATTTTGTTTTGTGAAATGCGAGATTTCGAATGCTACTAGATAAAATGTGATAACTTTATATCTAATTGCACTAGAGAGATTATGTTTCCATCTGATTTTTTTAATAAAAAGCTTTTCTCCCTAGCTGTTCTTGATTTTATCTTCTGTAAGGCTTCCTGCAAGTACAAAATCTGAAATCATGCATCAGGTGATTGGAGAGTATGGATATAGCATCGAGCACATATTGATGGTTGACATCATACCTGATCCTGCTGTTCGCGCGGCAATGAACGAGATAAATGCAGGTAAAATTAAATCCCAGTTTCTTTAAGAATCACTAGAACATGGTGCCAAGTAAATCAACGACCATGAGCCATTCATCTGAAGTTGAAAAAAGACCAAACTTCACCATGATTTTGTCTCCACAGCTCAAAGACTTCAGCTTGCGAGTGTGTACAGAGGTGAAGCTGAGAAGATTCTCCAAGTTAAAAGAGCAGAAGCTGAAGCCGAATCCAAGTACTTAGGCGGAGTCGGTGTGGCGAGGCAGCGCCAGGCAATCACAGATGGGTTGAGGGAGAACATATTGGACTTCTCTCACAAAGTGGAAGGCACCTCAGCCAAGGAGGTGATGGATCTTATCATGATCACACAGTACTTCGACACGATCAAGGACCTCGGCAACTCCTCAAAGAACACAACCGTGTTCATTCCACATGGACCCGGTCATGTTAGGGACATTGGTGAGCAGATCCGGAATGGGTTGATGGAGGCATCTAGTGCTCAACTAAATGTTGAATGAATATTAAGACAAACGATCTAACAGGTTGGTCTTTGTGTTTAGATTTGTTATGCTTAAGTTAAGCCGAAGTCTATTTGCTTTTGATGGACCTAATGACCTATGGCTCAGTCTTTGCAGGCCGTAGTGACCCAACACTTCTGGCCATTGGCAGTGGGTTCCAGGTGAAGGTCCATTTAATGCATTTCAGGGAGAAATTTGGAG
This sequence comes from Hibiscus tridactylites, assembly GCA_958450335.1. Taxonomy (NCBI): domain Eukaryota; kingdom Viridiplantae; phylum Streptophyta; class Magnoliopsida; order Malvales; family Malvaceae; genus Hibiscus; species Hibiscus tridactylites. Next base: position 111,507,515 of record OY288266.1, on the reverse strand, counting down.
AATAATCCAAATAAAAGTAAATATTTGAAATGTAGGGGATGTTGAAGAATATTTGGGGATATAAGTCATTTTCTACGGTATTCGGGGGATATAAGTCATTTTTTACAGTATTCGGGGGACCTCGCCATGTGTAAATGGCGAGGTCTAATTTTTTAATATTTTTTCTCAAACCTCGCCAAGTGTAGTTGGCGAGGTCCAATTTTTTAGTACTTTTTTCTCAAACCTCGCCATGTGCAGGTGGCGAGGTCTCCCGTAAACTGTAGAAAATGGCCTATATCTTTAAATATTTTTCAACATCCCTTATATTCTAGATATTGACTTTTATTTGGCCTAAAAATCTAACGGAGCCGCATTTCAGTGTCTTGGAGTTTTGGGCCATTGTAGTTTGATTTTTTTTTTCTAGGAAAATAAATTCGACACTAATTGTATGTAAGATTCTATGGTTGATTAAATTGATTTTATGTAATGTGTATAAAAAGTGGCCTTCACATCTCATATTTTCCCTCTAGATCAAGGTGTGGACTATGCTTTTTTGGAGGATTGGACAAATTTATAATGAGTTTTCATAGAAAATATCATTGTTATTTTAAAGATTATCGGAAGTCCAATCAAAGCTTTAGGAAGTTTTTAACCTGTAAAAAGGCTTTGGCCCATGCAACGTGGACCAATATAAAAACTGTCTCCTTTGAAATTCTAAATAAAAATATAAAATTATTTTGAAAGATACAAAAGAAAGTGTAATGATGAAATTAGGAGAATATTAAATTATTTTGTTTGTAATGAGTATATGAACCATCATTACCAGTAGGTAAATGTAGTTGGGACTTTGGTAGGTTTTGACTAATATTAATGGGTAATTTAATGATATTTTTAAAGGTTATATTTGGATGCATAAACTGTGTAAAAAAATTTACACGACCCTTTCATAAAATTTAAAACTTAAATCTTAAATTTTATCCCCTAAAATCTAAACTTTAAACTCTAAATTCTACACCCTATACACTAAACCCTAAACCCCAACATAAAATCTTAAACCCTAAAATTGAACACAAGCTTGTGTATAAAGTATTAGGTGAAATGATTTTTCTCTAATTTCCTCTATCTATTTATTTCATTCTTTATATTTTTATTACATTTAACTCTAAAATTTTTAATTTTTTTATCGAATTGACCTCATAAAACTATTGACCGACTAATATATATTTTTGGTATATCTACTAATCTTCGACTCATTGTTCAACTAATATGTATCAATTACTATAAAAACTATTATGAAAATAACTCTCTCAACCGAATTTGCTTAAAATTCAAACCTTACTTAAGAGGCTTAGCATACCATCTCGTCAATCCAATTGGTAGTTAGTTACACCCTATCTTCTTTTAATTTCAAATACTCTCAAACTCAATAGGTGCTTTAAGTTTAACCTTCCTTTACCCAATAATAATAATAAGAATATTAATAATAATTCTAGAATTTTTAAATTTATATAAATGAACAATATTTTTTATGATTACATGAGCCAACTAGACTAAATCAAGCAAAAAAAAAAAACGTTCAGGCTGGATTGGATGGAAATCATCTACCCATTTTCAGTGCCCCTACTTATGCCCTCATACTCAAAATTAGATTTAGGGTTTTAGGTTATGAGTTATGGTTATGGTTTAGGGTAGGATGTATTTTTTAAGGTATAAGGGGTAGGGTTTAGGATTTAGAATTTAGGGTTAGGGCTTGAAATTTAATTTTGTTATATTTTTTAGTGTTGGGACATAAATAGGGGCACTAAAAAGGGACAAATGATTTTTATCCGGCTGGATTACCCTGCTTAACTGGACAGGTTTGGCTCAAATTAACTTGCATAATAGCAGCCAATCCATTGAAAAATAAGAGAACCGAGAGAAGAGTAAAGGAGGAAAAAGATAAGGGTCCACAAAGCAATTAAGACCAATACCAATACCAATGGCAAATACAAATCAACATCATCTCACATTACAATAATAAATGGACCTCATTCTCTGTTTCAAAACCAAAAACAATCAACAACCATATAAGTGGTATGAAGGGGAAAAAAGAAAGAATGTTTAATCATGGAGTAAAGTTGAAAGTGTCAAGATTCTTGTACCAAAAAAACGAGGGTCCTCCTCTTGTCCTATGTACTAATGATTATACTTTTCTTAACAAAATTAGTGGGATGAACAATGAGGCCATACCATACAGGCGAAAGTAAAGAAAAAAAGCCGTCCGTCCCCCCGCCTCCCTAGTTGGTGAGCAGTTAACATTATTTGGCCTTGCCGACAGCTCCATCGTCCCTCCCTAAAATTCAAACGAAAAGGGTTTTTGAGAAATCTGCATTTGTACTCACCTGTGCTCTGCTGACTAAGAAGGTCTGGAGGGAGATGAGCCTAAAACCGTGTCTGAAGAGTGAGTGCTCCGGAGATCTTGTTTGAAGTTCAATATGGTTTTATCATCAATGGGGGAACTGCTGCAGCAATGGTCACACAGTTTTCCTGGGATTGTCAATCGATGGTGTATAACGAAGAGTGATACGATAATACTTAAGAAACCGAAGCATGGGACACCAAGGACTTGCCTTTTCACCTATTACTGGCATGGCACGGTTACAAAACATTGGGTATATTTGAACGTGTAACCTGCCAGAATCATAGTTGATTGCATTTTGACATTTTCATCTTCTAGTAACATTATTATCCCAAATAATATATTGATATTCATAGTTGATTGCATCATGCATGGATACATGCCCATGACAACAAAAATAGTAAACAGACTTTTGATATATGAAATTATATGAATACTACTGATACCACTAACCTGCTGAGATAGTCAACAAAGATCACAGAAATATAGAGCCTACGGAATCAGGTCAAGTTCGTTGTGATATCCCTATCGACCATTGTGTGCCTCCCGAAACCGACAGGCCTCTTTGCTCAAAACTTTGTAGTAGCTATATCTTACCGATAACCCTGCAAAAGTTTCAATATTCAATCTTGTCATTAAAAGTTTGAAAAAAAAAAGAAAGGGGTCCAGCCAGAAAGTAAGAATGCCTCCATAATTGGAATGTTTGAAAGACAAGCTACCGATAATGATGGGATTAAGCCAGCCAAAAGCAATAAAAATCTGATAGATAAACAAAGAGAGAGAAGGAAGAAGACCATTACTTCTTACTTTTCGTTGACTATGACGGGACAGACATCCACTCCTCATAGTAGGGTTCACACATTGGCGAAACCAGACAACCCTAGTCATATCTGCAGGAAGTGCCCTCCAGCAACAAAGATATGCTCTCAAGTTCATCCGAGGTTGACCCATTTGAGTGGAAACTAAAATCTGATTCAACACAAACTCAACTGATCCGAGCAAAGGCATATCTGCACCAACAATGATGCTTGTAAATTTCTTGACAAATTATATTTGCATTCTTTTGCGATAATCAACCTTCTAATAAAGTAAACTGCAGAGATTCTTATTACATGAAGCCCTCATTTTAATCACTAGCAGCTAGTTTAAGTCACCATTAACTTCACTTGGTCGAACATTCCGACAACAGAAGTCAGATGACTTATCATGGTTTATTCCGTAGAAAGAGAACTCTCAGAACTCTCAAATATTCGGATTACTAGTGATTAACTCCATGAAAATTGTTGCACTTCATTGAAAGTTTAGTATATATCATATTTATCCTAGAGACCAAAAGTAGAACATGTTGGGATGACAGAATTTTAGTTTTAGACAAACAAAACTTAGAGCATACCACATTTAGAATAAGATATGCATATTTAGGGTCGGATCGAGTATGAAGACAAAATATAATACCAGTCCATTTGTTTTAACTATTGCTAAAAATTTCCTTGCGGTAATTTTTTAAAATTGTAAAATCTTCCATTAAACTAAGGCTAGTAACTGTCCAAGTATTGTGAAAATATGATGAGAGAAAAAAAGACATGCATAAACTCATTAGTCATTAGGTAACAATTTATAGTTTGCAAATTAAAGAGGCAATTAAAAAAGAGCAGATGAGTTTATTATGCCTTCACTATGGACAAAAGAAAATGAAATCATGGGTGGGCAATAAAGTGATATTTCATTCCAATCATGCAATTATGAAATTCTAACAACTATTCTCTGGCTACTACATCACTATCTATATGTTTCCGGACTTAAAAGTAAAACAAAAGTAAAGATGGACCAAAAAAAATAGAAGACAATGAAGAAAGAATTTGATTGAATCCTAAAGTTTACAATTCTACAGGAGTTAAAAGAAAAGCATTACACTTATGGTGCATCTGTGAAAACTTCATTGAGGTTGTCATCCTCACGGCCAATCATGAATGGATCTGCATCCTTTTCTTCCTCGTTGGAGAAATCCCTCCTGCCAAGCTTTGAATGAGCTGCAACGAATATCATCTTCTGAGCCCTTTCGAGGCCTATCTGTGAGTGTCGGTGGACACAAATCCACTTCATCAAAGGCCAGTTATGTTTAAACCCACTTGATGTTGCATGTAGAAAGATAAGCCTCACTGCAACCTTTCCTAATGATTTGTATTCGCTAAGACATGTTTCCCAAACCAGCCTACTGCTCTGCGGGTTAGCAATTTTCATTTTTCCAGTCACGGAGTCTCGCTGTTTAACCTGAACAGCTTGGGCATATAGTGGCTCTAACCCTTCTGATCTCCATTTCATGAGCTCCATCAGTGCAACATGTGCTTCTTCCTTGGTAACCAAACGAATGATGAGCTCGTTAACATCCTTCTCTTGCTCATGAGTCAAAAACTTGAATGGTGGAAGGTATTTTCCGCTGGTATCCCGTATCAAGTAAAGTGGATCAAGTATAAATGCAGTTGACCATGCAGGGTGGTAGTTCTTTCTAAATCTCTTTTCAACAATTTTCTCGACGGGAGCTTCAGCAACGTTGAACTTGGTACACCACTCCTTCACTTTGACCCTCAACTCCTCCCAAAGAGGGAGGCATTGCCCAATCAGTGGCCTTTCCATCTCAATCTCATGAGCCATACTTTTGATCAACTTCACCAGCGCATAAACTGCCCCTAAATCATTCCAAAACCCTTCATTTTGGACAATCCCAGCAACTTCCCTTGCGATGGGATCCTCCATACAGATCCCCTTGTAAGAATCGTCCAATACGACCATCCGAAGCACTTGCGAACAGCTTAATATGTCCTCCATCATTGCGGAAACATGTGCAATATTACTGCTGCAATGACATTTGTTTAAAGGAACCCGTATCAACCCAGTACACTCAAGCTCCTGCATCCTATACTTTTGAAACCTGTTTCTAACTTGCAAGTTATTATTAACAAAACTTGCTATCTTTAAGGATTTCTCGCTGACGGTCCTGAAAAGGGGAAGCTCTTTGCTAAAATCCTTTATCAAACTAATAAAACCTTGAAGCTGACAAGATAGATTAACCATCCAATGATTCTGAATCTCCAAATTCCTCAATGCCTTTGCCTTATGGTCCGAAACGATTCCTACACATTTCTGAACACCACTACCGGATATCCCCACCACCGTCTCCCACAAGACCTCCTCAACATGCTCGGAAGTAACCGGTTCACCAGTAAAGACCGCCTTCTGGTACAAGCTGCTCCCGCTCGGAAGATTAACACTAAATTGAACAAAATTCTCCTCCACACAACTAGAGCTGGTAGTACTACTAGTACTAGTATAACTACTGCAACAACAATTTTTATTCTTCCACCCATCAGAAGCAACTTGAAAGAACATTGCATCCCTAATTCTAGCCTCGGATTCGATCTTCGCCTCGTGGAACTTATTATCAAGCCGAGCACCGGAGAGGTCCTGTCTCGAAATAGCCGGCATCCCAACCTGGTTAAGGAAAGCCTGAAACTTTGGGTGCTCGAGGCTAGAAAAGGAAACCGAGCCACAAGACTCATAGAACCACTCAGCTAATAAATCAAGTGCAGAATCTATCCGGCCCTTGCTTAAAGCTGGACCTGGGGAAATTTTAGGACTCTTGAGCTTCTTAACACTATCTTCCAACATTGCTAAGGCACACAAATCTTCTTTCCCACCAGATAAGGCCAAATGATGCTGAGTCAACCCAGCATTGTTGTTATTACTATGACTCGAGTAACCCAGAAAACGAGTGGACTCAACTATAGCCAACGAGTTGCTATTATTGCTATTATTAATATTATCATCGTTACCGTTACTACTTACTTGGTTTTGTAAAACAGAGATAGCCGCCGCCGGTGGACTTCGCTTTCGATGATTACGATGATACGAAACAGAAGAAGGGGAGGTCAACGAAGATATAGGCAAAGGAGACAACGACGGACCGGGTCTCAAACCGGAGCTGAAATTGGGGCAGGTGCCGCGTTTCAAATGCTCGGAAGCTGTCCGGGAGGGGTTCGAGGCGGAGAAAACGGCGTGGCAGAGGGAACACTTGAGTTTAACAGCTTTGGGGAGGCTGCTTTCCGGGTCCCGGACGAGGATGGGTTCGAGGTGAGCCCAGTACCAAGCTCCTTTGCCCTTGGTGGCCTTGGTTCGAACGGTGACGAGCCCTTCGTATCGCTTTCTGACGGCTTTGGCAGCCGGGTCTTCCGTGGAAGAAGATGAAGGGTCAGCCGACGGCAGAGAGACGGTGGAGGCCATCGGAGAGTTTATATATAATAAGGTGGCGATTGGGTTATTGGAAAGCGGCGTTTCGGTGTGTGGTGGTGGGGAGTGAAGACATGGGCATGGCTTGAAAGAGAGAATATTTGCAGAGGAAGAAGAAGAGAAGAAGAAACAAAGGGGGTATAAATGCAGGAAAAAGGAGAGGCCTTTGCCTATGATTGTAGTTGTGATGTCTAACTATTCATTCTTTCATTACATCAAAAATCATAACTTTAAGCTGTCCCTCACTGTTATGTCAAATTCAAATCTTAAATATCGAAATATTATAGGATTATATTCTTATGAAAAAGAAAATATGAGTTTTATTTTGATATATTAATAGAAGTTAAAAAAATATAATATAATTAGTTGATTATATTAGCTGATAGATGATTGTATTGGTTGATTTGATTAGCGGATTTGTATTAGCTGATTGTATAAAACTGTTTGGTAAAATTAACGGATAGCTGTTAGTTGTTTTATTATTTAAACAAGTAAAATGACATATAAGGACACAATTATATTCGATAATTGATTAGACATTTTATTAAATATTAATTATCAATATTTTATATCTATTAATATTAATTAAGTTATGAAAAATAGTTTTTAATATAACATTACTAAGCATATTTGAAGGATTTATATATTAATTTATTATTTATATATATTTTAATATAATTTAATTAACTATTAAATTTAAATACAAACATAAATGTTTGGGAATAAAAAGGAAAAAATAAAAAGCATTAGTTTATAAATGACACAAAGTAAATACATGAGGTTGAAGAATTAAAATAAAAATGGTTAAATTTAGGTTATTTGAAGATTTTTTTTTATAATTGTTAAGGATAAAAGGGTATTTTATAACTCTGTCTAAAATTCTAATTTCAAAAAGCTCTTATATGCAGTTTTTTCAAAATAGAGATTTCACTCCAATCTATCTTTACCAAACATCTAAATTAGTAATTTTGACCGGTCAAACCTCTAACTTTGGCTCAAACCTCTCTTTATCAAACAAGCATTCATCTATTGACTAACTAATTTGGATCAGGTACGGTAAAGGCTTTAATAAGGACGATCCCCACAACTCAATTGATTCATTCACAACGACATGACTTGAACCCTTGACTTTACTTAAGTGATATATATAGTGCATCATTACATTAGATCAACTGGTTGTTAGTAGTCTGGGTTATATTTGATACACAATATGAGTAAAAATATATAGAACCATTTCCATTTAAATTATACAATCTAAAATATAAATATCAAACCTTAACATCTTTAATTCTAAATCTTAAACCCTAACTTCTCAACCTAAATTTCTAAATTTTAATCTTAAACTAAACATTTAAACCCCCAAAATTATCAAACTTATATAAACTAAATTTTTTACATTCTGTCAAAAAAAATTCTCTTAAGAATTCAGGATTTAGGACCCAAAGCAATATTTAAAACATTGCTTGTGAAATTAAAATTTTACATGATTAATGTGTTAAATGCTAACCCATAAATAGAAATTTTTATCATATGTATATACACTAAATTGAAAAAATGAAAAAATAGGGAAGACATACTTTTTTTCTAGTTGGAGTTTTCCCTTAATAATCAATACTAGAATAAAAGTCAAGGTTGATACAAAACTACACCTAAGAGTATACGTGGATGGAAAAAAAAGAGTCTATAAAAAGTACTATTTTTGCTTCCATATTTGAGGGCATGATGCCTCATTCTCACCTTAAAGATGTAAATGGCCCTTTCCTAGACCAGAGTCCCTTCTAAAAGACTAAAATCAACTTTTTTTAATAAATAAATAAACTAAATTGTAATAAGATTTATAGTAGGGGTAACTATATATTTAGTACCTCACATATTTTAGCGTTACTGTTTTAGTACTTTACTTATTTTTTTGGCAAAATAATACTTAACGTTACGTTTTGTTTCTATTGTGATACACTTCCGTTAAAAAGTTAACGACATACTAAATAAGAGAGAGAAAATCACACGTGACCGGTTGCCACGTTATTTTCTCTCTCCTAGTCAACATGTCATGTTTACTAAAAACATAAAAACACATGGCATGCTGACTAGGAGAGAGAAAATCATGTTACTTGCTAGCATGCCACGTGTGTTTTTCTCTCTCCTGGCTAGCATGTCACGTGTGTTTTTCTCTTTCCTGGCTAGCATGTTGTTAATTTTTTTAACGGTGGTGTACCAAAATAGAAACAAAACGTAATTTATATATTATTTTATAAAAATAAAATAAGTAGGGTACTAAAACAGTAACGTGATAATGAGTAAGGTACTAAATGTGTAGTTATCACCTTAAAATATTACTTATAGTGAAATTTGTTGAGGGATTTCTTCACAAGTGTTGTTCGTCAAACAATTTAAAAACTGATTTATATATTATCCGAAGTTAAATTTTGTCTCTTGAATTTTACCAAACACCGATGAAAGAGTCTTGTATGCCTAAAACTGAGAATCGATTAAAAAAACAGAAGAGTTTGTGTTTGGTGGAGTTCGAACCTATGTCGTAACACATGTAGGACATTTAACGGGAGATAAGATCCCGACTTAGGACAAAACCGATTGTTGAAAGCTTAATCGACTACTCAATAGATATACAATTCGTAAACTTCGTTCGAATGAGTCGAAAAATTCCTTAACAAAAATTTGAGACTTATGATCTTATAATTATCTGTTGTATAAAAGTTAAATTCACTTTGGACCAAAAAAAATGACCCATTATAATTAATTTGAACCTTTGCCTTCTAATCATTGTTATCAAGATTCCTAATTTCGGAAGGCAAAAGTTTAACTCCTAACCTTTGTTAAATTTTACTATAAAATTTAACAATGTTCATAAGTATGCAATTATCTTTGTAATTGGATTACTTTGAAAAGAATACTAAAACTAAAAAGCTACAAATACAAATGTAATTAATAAGTAATCATGATGACAATGATAATTAGGTTACCAAAAATATTAGTAAAACATAATTAGGTTACTAAATGTGTAGTAATCATGATTACAAGTAGTATATGTTCTGCAGCTGTTGGTGTTTGAACTCGTGACCTCTAATAACAACAATCGTTCCTTTAACCTCTGATGCAAGTTGGTTCGTGCGATCCGCCCTTACTTCTCATTTCATTAAACCATAAAATTATTTATTATACGTGCACATGGTTTTAATCTTATGTATTTTGTTTAGTATGATGAAAATTCAACCACTGAATCTGATATTTTATTAAATTAATATTATATCAAGTAGTACTTTTGGACTGGCTTTATCTTTACGTTATTTAAGTTTGATTTTCTTTTTATAGGAAAAGAGATAATTCAACAAACTACTTTCTTCCACAACTAATAAAAGAAAAAAAAGTACACAAAACAAGTCAAAGCTGCTAGACTTTGGTTCAAAATTTCAAATAAAAATAGCGACTAACACTACAAAAAATTTACATATACCGACGTTCGGCTATACCGACGGACACAAGTCGTTGCTATAGATACTATATACTGACGGAAAACAACACTGTCGGTAAAAATTCTGATGTATACCGACGGATACAGAATTTGTCGGTATATATGTAATGTATACTGACGGAAAACAAAAATGCGTCGGTATAGCTGTAATATTTACCGACGATGTACTGAAACCGTCGATATAGGTAAACCATATACTGACGGTTTTTTTTGTGTGTCGGTATATGTGTAGTTTAGACTGACGGTTATTTGTGGCCGTCGATATAGGGGATTAAAATTTTTACACGTGATTTAATTGTTTTCGGATTCCTTCAAAAGTTAAAATCCCCAAATCAATTGTGAAAGTTAAAAAATCCCTAAATCCCCCTGCTCGTGCTCCTCCTCCTCGTGCTTCTCCTCGCTGTTCTCTTTGTCGCCGTCGGTCGTCCCTCAGGCTGTTCGGTCCCACCAACAAGCAAGCAACGAAGGTCAGTCTCTTTTCTCTCTTTAATCTGTAAGTTAGTTTAATCTGAGGTTTATCAGTGCTATTGTTTTTGTAAAAAGTGAAACAAAGTTTCATGTTTCTGTAAAAAGTGAAACAAAGTTTCATGTTTCTGGGTTTATCAGTGCTATTGTTTTTGTATCGATTCTCTCTTATTTATCAGTTGTGGATGCTTAGTCAGTCCATTGTATTAGGGAGAACTCTTTCTTATTTTAAAAAAACTTCTGAAAACCCATCTCAGCTTTAATCCCAACTCTGCCTGTTTCCCAGTTCACTCGACAAAGAGGACTGCTTGCACTCTCTGTTGTGGGGTTAGGTATTAGGTAAGCCTTGGCTTTCCATTTTCTTATTAAGTGACAGAATCGCCATAAGTTTTGTTGTTGTTAAAGTGAAAACATTGTCCTTTTGAGTTAAAAAGTGCAGTGTTTTGCAGTAAGGGGAAAAACATGGCTTCTGCATCAGAGATTGCAGCAAAGTTGAATCTTGCTCCACACATGAAGGTGGTTTCTTTGCTGAAACTTTCAGGGATAATTCGGTCATGCTTTCCAAATCTCAACTTCCTCCTCTATGTAAGCACTTTTTTGTGTACATGCCTTATCCATTGATTGTGAATTTGTGATGTGATTTAAAGATCAAATCTTTGAATCTGGGTAAATCTTAGCTTTATTTTTTTCATTCTGGGTTTATGATACCACTTTCTTGTTTGATTTATTTAGCAATTTGCTTTTCATGCTATCTGTTCTATATTTTGTTGATGTCGAATATCATTTGGAATTATTGTGATATTAGTGTACAAGATGCAGAAGTACTCATACATATATACAAGAAGCCTAAGATCTAGTTTATCTTGCAGAATGGGAGAAAAGAGGTTAATTGTGATTTTCTTACCCTTTTTTTTAGCCCAAAGCTCATTAATTTTGGTGAGAAGTTAGTAGGAAGCAGAAAATTTTGATTATCTGCATACCGTTTATAGTGTCTGTAAGGGAATTCTTCACACTTTGTAAAGCACACTCCATTGAAAATTACACCCCGATTGCCATTTGCCTTTAAATTGATTTCCTAGAAGTTTAAATAGCGGGGTTTGTATCTGCAGTTCATGAAAGCTCTGATTTTTTTTATTTATGAAATTGGTTTCTTTCCAGTTTCTAAGTATTATTATTCTGATTTTCTTACCCTTAGTTCATGAAAGAAATGGAGAATCAGTCTAGAGAAGAATATATTGGATCATTAAGAAGGTGAGATTAATGACTTGATCATCAGTCTATGGAATTGATGTGAATTCAGCGAAATATAGAGGTGTTGCTAGGTACTTTTATATATATTTCGTGAATTCAGCTACAATATTTCATTTCTCAAATGCGACATCCTTTATATTTGTTCCAAATCCTGTCGGATTTACTTGGTTTTCCATGTCGAACCAGCAGACATCATCATAATGGGAGATGGGAAGCTCGCATTGGAAGAATATTCGACAACAAGTACCTCTATCTCGGGACATATGGTTCGTATCAAACCCTTATGTTTTCTTCATCTGTCTTTTTTATTTGTTTTAATATTTTCCAAACCAAACTAGGCTATTTTAATAGGCATATTGCTTTCATTGCTTATGGCGTTTGTGTAATGGAAGCATAGCTGTTTTTTTTAATAGGACGGTCCACTAACATTTAAAAGCTATTTTAATTTCAACTTACGCAACATATTAGATTTATTAATCTATGATATCTATTCATTGACTTTTGCAGCCACACAAGAGAAAGCTGCCACTGCATATGATATGGCTGCTATTGAGTACCGGGGATTAAACGTTGTTACAAATTTTCATCTGAGTCGCTACATCAAATGGCTTAAACCCAATCAAACTGATACGGAATTTAATCCGAACCCGAATATAGACCCTAATAACGCAGCAGTAACAGTAACAAACCCTAGTCAAGAACTTAACCTGAGCTTCTTTAGCAACAGCAACGAGGACGACAACCTGCAGGTGCAAGCCTCCCTTGTCCCTAACGAAGCCTTTCTGACTCAACCAAGGCCTGTGAATGCCACACAAGAGATGATGGAGATGACATCCACGGTCGATCGGTGCCAGTTTTCAGTATTGAAGTTCAAAAATATTTGCTTGCATATTTCTTCTGGTTGCACTAGACTCGTAGGTACATATTTTGCTTATTATGTATTACATACTTTTTTACTTGAACATTAAATTGAATATTTTTTCTTTAAAAAATGAAATGATTTTTGTTTTAATAGTTTTATTAATTTTAATATTTAAAATAAAAAATATTAAATAAAAATAATGGAATGTATTAATAATTATTAATATTTAAAAAAACAAATAAATACCAATTATACCTATACTGACGGAATAACTGTCGGTATAAATATTTTATAGAGACCTTACATGATACATATACTGACGGACACAAGTGTCGGTAAAGATACGGATAGAACCTATACCGACAGACATAAGCGTCGGTAAAGATACGGATAGAACCTATATCGACGGATGTACCGTCAGTACAGATAGAACCTATACCGACGGACAAACCGTCAGTAAAAGCCGTAATATATACCGACGAATAAAATCCGTCGGAATATACACCCTAATTTGTCGGGGTAGCCAATACCTATACCTACGGTTGTGTCCGTCGGTATAGGGTCAGAATATCTATACCAACGGTTTCGTCTGTCGGTATAACTTTATACCGACAAGCGTACGTCGCCACGGCACTTTGTCTGTCGGAATTTCCTTTTTGTCCGTCGGTAAAAAGCTTTAGACCCTATACCGACGGATTTTTGGTGTTTTACTGACGGATTTGTGTCCGTCGGTATAGGGCATTTTTTTTGTAGTGTAAGATTTTTTAAAATATTAATTATTTCGTAACATTTTAAATTATATTCAAATTTCAAATTCTAAAACGATTTAATAGATTCATTAAAAACATTAAAATTCATAGTAAATTAGAAAATTTAATGATTTGCATGGATTAAAATGAAATTCAAGTTAAATTCTCATTAGTTGTGGTGGTCTATTATTCATTTAAAATCTAGTGATTTTGTGATTCCTTTAAAAAGATATTAACAAAAAAATTATATTTTTCTATCTTTTTTTTAAAATATAGTCTTGTGGCACTTAATATTTTTTTTCAAAATTTTTATTAAAAGTCACTTTAAATCAAATAACATTTTAAAGTTATCAAATTAGTTTATTAAAATAAAAATACTTTATACCATATTTTTGTGTTTCCTATTTTTCTTTTTTTATCAACCATTTCCATTCAGTTCAACGTAAATAAAACGGTGTAGATATAGAGTTATATGAAAACGTTGTCGTAAGTGTTAAAACCCCATTCACAACTGTTGTTTGTTATTCATTCTTCTTCGTTAACTAGGATTTCTTTAAGTAGTGGAGAAATTATTGTCGGTTTCCAAGATGCATTTAATAATAAAATTAATTTTTATCATTTAAATATATTAAATGTAACACCCCAATTTAGCCCTAATTTGAAAACCCTAATTATGAGAATTCCCAATTGTAAACCCTAGAATTTGGGGGAAAATTCGGAATTTAACCTAATCTGATTTGGGGACCAAATTTGAATAAATTGAAAGTTTAGTGGTTATATTGTTAGGCGGGCAAAACTTTGGACCCTCCTTTTGTAATTTGCCCATTTGGCTAGGGCAGATACTCTCTTTTGGTTATATTTGAATCTGTGCGCCGCTCTTGCTTCTAATAAAATAATATTAAAAATACTAAAGCTTATCAACCCTTTTCCCCACCGTTTCCGTCGAAGCTCCGATCAGGGGGCTAGCTTGGTCGTTCGTCGTTTCGCGGCCATCAGTGGCTTCTCTGTAGCCGTCCGATCAAAACCCGCCGTAGGGTGTTCCGTTCTCCGCCTCCCATCATCGAAACGATGAGCCGAAAGCTTCGACTCCTTGCTTTCCGCCGTCGTTGTCACCGGAAACGTTTGGGTTTCCTTCGAGAACTCTTGCCGCCGCCGTCCTCTGTGAACGCCGCTACAGTCTCGGGATTAGGGTGAGTTTTGGATCGAGTCCGTTGGGCTTCGGGGTTGTTGTCGCCGTCTTGTGACCATTGTCGGGCCGTGGCCGCCGTCGTATTGGTTGTGGCCGGTAAAGCTGTGGCCGTCGTTGGGTTCACGGGTTGCGTAGTGGGGGTTGGTGCGCCGCCGGGGACATGGTGTAGGGTTTGATATATTGGGGTTAGGGTTTTGCTGATTTGGGTGGTTGTTGGAGATGAACCGGACCGGTTGAGTTGGTGAACCGGACGGCTGGGCTGAACCGAACCGGACCAGTGGCTGATGCAACGATGACGTCATCCGCTGTTGCAGTGCTGATGCAACGATGATGTCATCTGCTGTTGCAGTGCTGATGCAGTCAATGATGACGTCATCACAGTCAATGATGACGTCAGCGTTGACTTTTGGTTGACTTTTTCGGCTGAGTCCACTCTAAAGTTTTTCGACGTTCCGGTTCCGTTGCCGCTGTCCGTTTCTTCAAATTCAGACCCGAAATGCTTTATGGATCGAGTTTATTTGTTAACCTCAGATTTTTGTAAGTGTTGCATCGGAATTTGACTCGGTTGTTTTGTGTTCAGGTGACGTGGATTCTGACCACGAGATTTTACCTCCTCCTCCGCCGGGCAGACCTCCGGTGGCACAGTCTTCGAGATCTGCTAGTAAGTTATCCGTTAAGCGTAATTATTCGAATGTGGCATAGTAGAAAGTCTTACATAGTGTTCTTGTTTTAGGAGCTGATTCTGTTCGACCTTCCGCTAGAGCTGAGCGTGGGAGACGTCACTATCGACGTTGACTATTTAGCTGCCTAAGGTGTGTTCTCTGTCTGTGCTACATGTATGTGTTACCTGATTGTGTGATCTGTATGAGAAATGTTTTGTGTTATCTTGCTCGGTTGATTGAGAAATATTTTATGTGTTATTCTGCTATGTTATCTGATAAATATTGCATGACCCGTCTGTATGTCATTCTGCTCTGTTATCTGATAAATAATGTATACTCGGATGCTATGATCATGTTATGTAACACATATCGGAATCGAACTATTTTGTACATGCATCTTAGTTATTTAACAAGATTGCATTCGGACTCTGAACTCGGATTACATGTCATATCATTGGGTTGGGATTTTGTACGGAGGAAGCTCAGCGACTTCATCCTTCGGGTTGAACTTCGCTTCGGATCAGTAGTTCCATCCTTCGGGATGAGTTCTGCTTCGGACATGGTGTTAAGGTGCAGAGTGGTTCAGGGGAACCTTACTCTTCGGACGGTGATGTAGTTGGGTGCATGTCATGTCATGATATCTGTATGCTCTGCTTGTATATTTCGGAATATCTGTAAATTCGTGATATGTTGTTTGACTGTTGGATTAACTTTTGTTATGCACTTTAGAGACACACTGAGCTTTATAGCTGACTCCCCCTTAGTATCTGTTTCAGATTCCAGACTTAGGTTTCGGTACTTGGAGGATCTCGTTCGAACATTATTTGATATTATTTATCAGTACGTTTTGTTCTAGACTTATATTTAATTATTTAAGTACTTTCGGATTTGGTTGTAAAAGTGGACTTTGGACATTTAATGTTTTTGGGGTTTGATAAACCATTTTAGCATGCTTGTTTTACTATGAAACATTTAAGGATATCTTTTATAATTGAATAATAATTTCGGCATAATTTTTATAAATAATCTTACTTGAGACGAAAGTCTCCAATTTGTCAATTTCAATTTGTTATAAACCCTTAGGTCAAAATAGGGGGTTACATTAAATGTATAATATAATATAAATACTAATTATAATATTCAAGTAGATGAGAAATTAGTGTCGGTTTCCATGATGCATTTAATTATTTCTTTTTTTAGTTTTTCTAAGTAGTGTAGGGTCAGTTTTCAAGACCAAGTTAATTTATCCCTGTTAGTGTTTGTATTTTACCTTGAATCAAGACCTTTGATGGATATATTCTTTTTAATAATAAAATTAACTTTTACCATTTAAACACTAAAAAATATTTTTCTACTTATTCTTTTTACTTTCAAGAATCCTTCTTGTTTTTTCTTTTCCTTTTTTTCATCTTTACAACTTCATCGCATCGCTTTCATACAATCATTCGAATGATCGTTCGAATCTGAGGACGACACTTGAATTGCCGATAATAGCATGGAATACCAGTTGAAATCGTCTTTTAATGACTATCTTTTTTAGAGAAATTATATGTATTTTTTCTATGTTAATCATTAATGGGATAATAACGAGAATAGTGGTATGTTATCGCCCCAATCGAACGTTACCCGATAAATTGCGGTCACAATTTGCCGTTTTGGTGTGAATCTGAATCTTATGATGATTTTCGACGATAACAATTTTGAAAGGCGACAATATCGCTATATAACAGCCGCAATCAAAGATTATATATATATATTGTATTTTAGCTCTTATAATTAAAAATGCCTTTTTTTGTTATTTTCAAGCTAAAGATTTATTACGAATTCAGTTTTAGCAACTTCACAATATTTAGATCTGTGAAGACTATGAATTTAAATTTCGGTTGCAGTAACATTTTTGGTTGTGTCGCGGTATTTGCGATTGCGACATAACATATGCTATTGTAGTCATAAAAAGTTAAAGTGTTTTTTAGTTAGAGTGCTTTCCAACACATATTATAAAACATAATAATTATATTTTTTTGTGAAAATCCTATTCTACTTCTACCTAGAGGGGGAGGGGGAAAACCTAGGTGAAAGCAACGCTCCTAAGGGGTCATGAACTCGAAACCTAAAGGGAAGGGAGTGGAGCAGGTAAGCGTGCTCTGACCACCAAGCCGTCCTCGCTTGCTCAACATAATAATAATAATAATTATAATTATAATTATAATTATAATCATAAAAGTTACTTTTAATGATTATAATTTTAAAGTGCTTTCCAATACTTACGAACTTATATTATTGAAATTAAAGAACTATATTAAACAAAAAATAAAGTTTTCACTATAAATTAGAAAAAATTCAAGGACTGAAATAACAAAAATAAAAAGTGACATGGGTGGAATGAAAATTAACCTATACCCTTAAAAACACGTTGCCATCTCATAATTTAAAATATAAATCATTTGCCCCTTTTCGGTACCCCTATGTATTGCAACCACACTAAAAATTAGGTTTAATGTTTAATGTTAGCAGTTGTAGTTAGAGTTTAAGAAATTTAGGGTATGATATATTTTTTAAGGTATATGGTGTAACATTTAGGATTTAAAATTTAAGGTTATGACTTATAATTTAATTTTTTAGTGTTAGGGCATAAAAAGATACCGAAAAATACATATTTTTTATCCTATAATTTAACTTTTATTTATGGGTCAAACCCCAATAGATTTCAATTAAAAATTCTTAACGAGCCCTTTTTTTTATCATAACCCAATAATTTTTTAATGATAATAAAATAAGATTTATAATAGGGTAAACTACTGCAGGGGTCACTTTCGTTTCCCGTTTGTACATATTTAGTCATCACTTTTGAAAAGTGTCAATAAGTGGTCATCTGCGTTTTCGATGTGTAAAGACTTGGTCACTCCGACGTTATAGTATGTTAGTCCCTTAACGGATTGCTGATGTGGCGGAATTAATTAACGAAAAAAATAAGGGTAAATTACTGCAATAGCCATTAAAATTTATCTCATATACATTTTTCTCCTCAATTTAAAAAGTAAACATTATAGTCACTAATAAAAAAGTTTTTTTTTATAATTTCACCCTTAAATTTTTAAAAAAAATTATTTTGAATTTTTGAGTCGAGTTTATGAAATTATGAGTCGAGTATTTTCACATCAAACCAAAAAATTTAATTTTTTCGAGTCAAGTCGAGTGTTGCACTTCCCTACATACAAACACGGATTAAAATTAAAAATTATATTTCTTCCCTACACACAAACCTAAGTTAGTGAACATCTTATCTTGCTTAAAGGACCTAGTATCTCATTCTACTAGAATAAAAATATGTTCAATATAACATTTCCTTCTGTTTGGGTAGAGATGACAATGGGTCGAGCTTTTAGTAGACCCAAACCTGACTCGACAATAACACAACAAAATATTACTTCGATCCGCCCCCTTTTAAAATACATTTACACGCTCTTAATTCAAACCGAAAATAAAATTAAAATTTTGATTTGTATCCAATCCAACCACTGTTTAGAGAAAAAATCAATCCCAAAACCATTTTTTCAAAATACGATCCTATAAAATTGATAGAATCGAACTTATTGAATTTGGATAAAATTATCATCTTGTGCTAATAAAAACTAATAACTATATTAATGATGATCAGGTAAATATTCAGATGTTTGAGCGAGTATTTAACTTGAACTGAATTTAATTTTTGGAGATGTTTTTGGAAGGAATATTTACTTTCGTATTCCCCATGGGCTGTAATCAGTGAAGGGAAGTGCAACACTCGACTTGACTCGAAAAAATTAAATTTTTTGGTTTGATGTGAAAATACTCGACTCATAATTTCATAAACTCGACTCAAAAATTCAAAATAAAGTTTGAATTATAAAATAGAAATTCCAATAACTCGAATTTTTTAGTAGTTAGTAAAATAAATTTTTAAGTTCGAGTTATTAAATATGAGCAATTTGGGCACCTAAGTTTCAAAGGGTATACTTTGGGCACCTATTTTTCATCTAAGCATTTATAATATTATTGTACTAATTGATTGTAAAGTTTTAGGATTGAAAAATAAATTTTTAAAAATTTAAGGGTGAAATTATAAAGAAACATTTTTATTAGTGACTATAATGTTTATTTTTTTAAATTGAGGAGAAAAAAAATACATGAGATAAATTTTAATGGCTATTGCAGTAATTTACCCTTATTTTTTCGTTAATTAATTCCGCCACATCTTCAATCCGTTAGGGGACTAACGGACTATAATGTCGGAGTGACTAAGTCTTTACACATCGAAAACGTAAATGACCACTTATTGACACTTTTCAAAAGTAGTGACTAAATTTGTACAAACGAAAAACGAAAGTGACCCTGCAGTAGTTTAACCTTTATAATATTAATGACAAAACTTAAATCCCACTTTATTCTTCGTTTACTCTTTGGCTTTCAAAACCTAAAAGGGTTGTTTTCTCGCCGTCGTCATCAGACCAGCATCTAGAGCCGCGCGATTTCACCTCTTGTCGTCGGAACGCCGTCAATCCCCTCTCCTCAACGTCGACCAATCCTCTCCCTGTAAGTCATCAGCTCGCCTCCTTTTACACTCTTTCGTCACCCTTATCGCTACTAGTGTGATTCCGCGTCCCACCGTTGTTTTCGCCGATAACGGTTTCGGCCGGCGGCATTACCGCTAAATAGCGGTCGCGGGCCGTTTTTTGAAACCCTGCCTTTGTCGCTCATATGCTTTTGAATTTTCCATTTGTTTTACATGGGAATAAAGTTAGTGTTTTTTCTTTAATAAAAAACCCAATCCTATTTGCATCCTTACGAGTTGCTACCTTTTGATTTTGCCCCATTTTGTATGGCAGATTTTCGCGCCATGGGGCTGCGAAGCAAAGATTTAAGCTTCGTACAAGCTGAGAATGCAGTGGAAGATGATGTAATGAGTGATCATAGTGAGGAAGAAGAGTCTGAATCCGAGTCGGAATCAGAGCAGGAAGACATGAAGTTGGCGGAGCCATCGAAGACCGCTGTATACAATCGAGAAGGCCTCGTTGAGAAACTCGAAGACTTTAGCTGGCCGGAAAACGTCGACTGGATGCACAAGCTTTCTCTTGATATTGATCAAGAGAAAGAGGTGGATGTGAACGATGACTTAGCGAGAGAGCTTGCTTTCTACACACAGGCGTTGGAGGCGACTAGGCTGGCTTTTGATAAGTTTCAGTCTATAGGGCTGCCGTTCCTTAGGCCACCGGACTATTATGCGGAGATGGTTAAGACGGATGATCATATGCAGAAGGTGAAGGGCAAGCTCTTGGAGCAGAAGAGGCAGATCGAAGAGGCCGAAGAGAGGAGGAAAGCAAGGGAGGCCAAGAGGATTGCTAAAGAGGTTCAAGCTGAGAAGTTGAAAGAAAGAGCTAAGCAGAAGAAACAAGGGATTGAGGAAGTTAAGAAGTGGAGGAAGCAAAGGCAGCAGAGCGGCTTCAAAGACGGAAAAGATAGTATGCCGGACTTGGGGTTTGAAGACGGGAAAGCATTCGAGAGGTCGAGCAAGAAAAGGCCAGGGGTGTCTCCGGGTGATCGATCCGGAGGGAAGGCAAAGCAAGGTGGTGTAAAGGGTAATAACAAGAATACGAAAAACAGGGAGTTCCGGAATTCGAAGTTCGGGTTCGGAGGAAGGAAAGGTATGAAGAAGCAAAACACTTCGGAAACGACGAATGATGTTCTTGCCTTCAATAAAGGCAGTGTTGCAGGAAACAAGAGAAGGAAAAGGTGATGTTAGCTAGGACCAGCAATTTTGTTAAGCATTTGCTTCAATTTTAAGTTGTTTCTTCTTTAATTATGTTTTGGATACATCTTTAAGCTGTTTTTAATACATTTTTTGTGCAATGGCTACATTAATTTCTTATCTTGATACTGTGAGAGGGATTTGATATGATAGTAACTAAGAACCAAGATCAAGGACTCGATAACGTAGTCGCTATATTAAGTACTCGGGTTCGAAATTACACCATACACCGCAAATAAAGCCGGATGCGGACTTAACCATTAGAAATTCTACCTAAGCCTTACAAGACAGTGCAATTAGGGGATGAAAACCTTCATGATCTAAACCTACTTTCCGGTTTCCCCTCGGTAAGAAGATAAAGAGGTTATATTGGTTCGGGACGGCATAAACGATTTGTGTTCGTATAAAATGAAACAATGATGATTAATCAGAGCTTTGAGCTTACATATCCTATAAACTGGAAACCTCACTGTGACATACTATGGTCTTCTGATTCGTCTCTGGTTGAAGATGACTTGTTGTCGATAGCAGAATTTGTATAGCCCTGGATAGGGTTCAAAGTACCTAAACCGCCTCCGTTGAACGGAGAGGTGAGAATTGGCATGACTCCGCCATAGGACACCTTAACCTCTGCAGGCATTGTCGGCAAAGTGACATGGCTCACAACTGCTGCCGCAGGTTCGGTTCTCTGTTTCTTGTGATTCTGTTCCTGCTGGTGACCTGGTATGAAACTGCCGACAACTACCTGTTCACCCGAAACCGATTGAGAAAGAAGGTATTAGAGACAGTAATCCTTGAACATATGCTACTATTTTCCAACTGGTCAGGCGGCAACATTTTACGTCGACCGCATACGGAAACCTTGTGTACAATTTGTGCCTAATTGAAAGTTCTTAACCATTTAATCACCTGCACAGGACCAGCAGCTATCAACAGACCAGCAAGTCCCCCTCCGAGAACGCGACCATCAGGGCCTGCCAATGAAATACTCATCCCACCAGATCTACTCTTCGTTACGCCGTTGCTAGTAGGCATAAATGAACCGGACATGGAAAGGATCTCAAAACGTCCCTGGACAAGAAAATATGAAAGCGACTCGACAAGGAGGAGAAGGAAAAGCTCGAGGAAAATGGACACACCTCATAAGTCAGAGTACCGCCCGACGAAGTAGGTTGACGAAGGGTAACGTTCGAAACAGATCCGTTCGCTGAGAGAATGCAGATAGCATGAGCTCCTTGCTGAGAAAATGACATCACCTTCATTGTAACATCCTATATCAATCATACCAAAAGCATATCAATCACATATATTGAAGTTCATTCTGTTTAAAATTTCAAAACTCAGATTATGTTACTAGTGCATACCTCACCAGCATTAACAGTGATTATATGAGGTGTGAAATTCGCCCCGACGAAATGCGCGATTTTGTCGCCTATACGAAGCATTCGAATCAGTAAACGAATCGATAAATCTCTTATAAGCATATCAATTTCATGTTAACTAAACAGAGTATAAAAAAAACCAGTCTCATTCTGGTATTTTGCTGGTGCTGCCCAAGAACTCTGGACAAAAAGAGAGATTCTGCTAGTATTGCAAAATCAGCTTGTCTGACTCAATCTCCACCGTTGATTCCATATATGGACTAGAATCAGATAAAATGGTCCCACTCCCATTACAGAAATCAGATCCTATTTCAATTCAAAGCTCATAAATTCAAGATACCTGGGCTGCTGTCGAGCTCAAACTTATGTGGCTTTTTGACTGAGTCAACTCGTCGTCCTCTTCCCTGTTTCCACGGGGGGAACTCTCCCGCCAGAGGGATCGAAGACGATATCGGCATCGGTGACAATGTGACCGCCAAAGATCCATCCGGTGCGTATTTTCTTGGTCTGCCTCTTTTTTTCTTCGTCTCCGAGGCGGCGGCGCTCGCCGGAGGAGAAATAGGCCCCGCTCTGGGTGCCACGTGGTATCCATCTGGAGCTTCATATCCTTTCACTGTGACCCCAGGCATAGGTCCCTCGTTGTCTCCCATATATGTTACAGTTGATTTTGGAAATATAAATGATCAAAAACAGAAAACAAAACTTGAGCTCAATCACAGAGTAGAAGAAGAAGAAGAGAACTTAGATTAAAAATTCAAAAATCAAAAGAAACCCAGTTTTGGGAGCAGTAAACTGAATTTACTTCTTCTACAATCACAGTTTTTTTAGCGTAAATCTTCAACATTTCTGAGAAGAAACAAGCTTGAAAACGCTAAAAAAATCAACAAAAAGAATGCGAACTTTTAGGCATGAGGTAAGAATTTGTTCAGCGAACAAGAATTTAGGGTTTTGCAGGAAAAAGGAAGATAATGAAGTAGAAAAAAATTGAATAATAATAATAATTTAATATTGGGAAATTAATTAATAATTAGTACTATTTAATTACAAAATTCAAATTGGTTAAGAAAATGGTTCACGTCCGTCATGGAAATTTAATAAAAAATATTTTTTGGAAATTTAAAATATTATTTAACAATTTAGTTAAAATTATAATATCCAATATATTTATGTACTTTATATTTTAAAAACACTTAAATCAAAAATAATACTCCAATTTCTTCATCTTTTATTTATTAATCTAATAATTTAGTTCAAATAATAAAATATTTCTCTTTCTAATTTTTGGTATATTATGAACTGTGAAGAGCTATTCATGCCCTTTACCAACTACAAACAGTATCGTACAATGTAATTTTAAAAAGAGAATTTATATTCGAATATTGAAAATAATATTATTTAGAGAGACAATACCGAAAATGTACGGTTTGTACAGATATAAAAAATTTATTGTTGATACCGATCATGATTGCAAACATAACATATACCGGAATTTTATTTCAGTTGGAATCAACAAGCATATTTTGAAACCGATAACTTTCAAAAACCATATAAATATCCAACATGCTTTGCTAAAAGCATTAATAAAAATAGACCAGATTTGTTTTTCCCGGAAAGAGTGATTTTTCCCAGGAAAATAGCTCTGTCAATATTACAATATGCTACGACGGGTAATTTATCACCCAGACTCTCTTCTCCAAGGACAAAAAAGAATACATGTAAGTGTATAGATTTCACTCTTTTCATATATCTAACAGAACTGAATACATTACTGTTTTCTATAACAGAAGCACAATCATACGTGGCTTGCCGGATTCAAACACGTACCGATCTTACGACGACGAGTATTGGTCGCCCTCGAATTCTCTTCTTATAGTTTCGAGCACGAGTTCATTCCAGGTATCAACAGGACCTGGCATGCACCAGTGCAAGCAATCTTGAGGAGGAGGCTTACCGTCTGGACCGCGTTTCGTCATCTTATTCGGATCAGGGCTCCTATACGGGCCAGGATGCCCATCGTGGCGATACCCGAAGATTCGGGTAATGTCCATCAACCTCAACTTGGACTTGTTTGTTGCCTTCTTAGCAGCATGATCGAAACCTAACACCTGTTTTTCGTGCATTACATTGGTAAAACCATTCTCCACCAATTCACTAGGTGCAAGAGGCTTTTCCTTTCCGGTACACGATCCGCCTGTATTCCAAGCCCCACCCTCGTAATGATCGGGAGAATAGGTACGTACGATAGTCAGGCCGGTGTAATTAGGATGTGTAAGAATTGAAGACAGAACTGTCTCAACAGATATTCTGAATGCTTCAACATTGTTGACCTTCATAGGACGAGATTGATCTGGCCACCATAGTTGTCCTCCCACAATCTTGTTGTTCAAGATATAGACAGATTGTTTGGCAAACCAGTGGCCAGAAGAAATGACAATTACATCAATCTTTGGGATGAATTCCATGAATTTATCATCGGGAGCATCGAGATGAAGCTTGGTAACACCCTCCGGAGCAAAGTCAAAATTTTCAGTAGTTTCTTGGACAAGCCAAGAGGACCATATCCGGACAATCATTACAGATGTCGACTTGAAATACCATCGTTGCATTCTTCGGTTTCCTCGGTTTTTCGGAACTTCAACCTAAAATTATAGCATAATGTTTTTCATGCGAAACCATTCCAAAAATAGAAATCAAAAGATCAATCTATCCTAAGAGAAAGATGAACACAATTGAAACCTAGTTCCTTACCCTTAAGGTGCAGAGTGTAAACTACTAAAATATTTGCTAATGGTATAATATTCGAAACCAGGAGCCTATCACGAAGCTACAAACAACAGATTATGGAATCAAGACAATGCCCTAAGAAAAATTATGGTGAAAAATTGCAACCCCAGATTTTAAAGTGGGACAATTATTTTTCTTGAGAAATAACTTGCACTTTAAGAATGTAGATACTTACCTGCCAGAGAAGACACAACATTGATTCCATCTGATTTCGAGCAACAGAATCACCAATGAAAGCAAGAGTTTTCCCTCTCATCAGCTCCAGAAACTTCTTGGCATCAAATCTGGGGAGTTCACATTTAGAGGGTTTCCAACGCCAATTCTCATATTCCTTGTCGGGCCGCCCATTACCCCGGCAATTCTGCATCTGTGTTATGATAGGGCAAGAGTTGTTGGTGTATGAAGGTCCCTGTGGATCATAGAACCACTTTCCATTGTATAGGTCACAGCCTAGAGAGTAAACAATCAAAATGAGAACCAGAATCTCCCTGTGGTTCAAGAGACTTTATGCTATAATATGGGGGGCTAAAACAAAGCAAGACTTGAGACTTGAACAAATTTGGTACTATTCTTGACAAATAGACCATGTAACAGCAAGCTACCAGGTTAAAGCCAAAGCATAAACAAGCAAATACACAAGGCATCCACAGGTAAAGTAGATCGAAAACCGGGTGTCAATGAAAAACAAGTGTAAAAGGAATACTACCTGAATCAACAGAATTGCTCTCAGATGCATTGCGAGACGCAAAACTAGAATCACCCGCGCTGTTTTCTGTTGCTCTAGACGACAGTTTTGAAAGCACTACAGGTTTCTCCTGCATCTCATTATTTTTTGACTCAGCCGAATCTTTGCCACTAGATGACAGTTCTACATTAGACTCAGATGACAGTGAATCCTTATCAAAAGATCTGGCGGATACTCGCGCACTTTCATCACTACCAACAACAGAAGAACGATTCGAACTCCTCGCAGGCAGTTCTACGTTTGACACAGACAACGAATTGCTATAACTGTAATCTACATTCTTATCAGCACTTTGATCAATGATAGTATATGCAGGCAAAACTATTTTCCTATCAACATAAAAATACCCTCTAACAGCTGAACCAAGTGGATACGGAACGAAAAGCCAAGAAGCAAAAATCAAGAACATTGCTAGTATCAGAACTGAGGCTGCAACCGAGGTAAGGCCCCGCGGCATTGCAGCCATTTTAGCAGAGCCTCTCAGGGAAGCCAATGTCATGGTTTCCTTATCAAGTAAATTCCTATAAAGAACCGTGTAACATCAGAATCTGTGAAGATCAACCAACTAACTACCTAGCTACGATTGAAATGGTCGTTCGATGAATCCGAAAAACTTCTAAATTAGTAGTAATTAAATCCAACTAAATAGATTTACAAGCTCAAACCGGCTTTTCTTTGCATGTTCTTCCCTGATTGAAACCTTGTGCTAACTCCAGTTATCGAATGATTCGAATTCCAGAACAGCAACATTGCTTCGAGAGACATGAAAATCTCCTCTATCCTGACAACAACAAGATGAATCTTACTTGAAAATGGAATAAAAATAACAACAAGCGTGATTAGAGTAATTATTTCTTAAATTTGGAAATTCACGTCTAAAAAGGAAACTCTTAAATCTCCAATAATTAAGGAAATAGTATAAATCTATGATTATGAAATCGGAAAAAGAAACTTTTAAGTTTGACTATAATCACATATTCACATTATTATTCATTAATCAAATCAAACATCTAAAATAAGCTCTCCATTAATCAACATCCAAAAGAGAGAAAAACCACTAAATTAGATTTGAATGCTGCAGATATAGAAATTATGAAGAAAAAATAACAGTTATTCAACTTCGAACTTACAGTATCGGTGAAATAGAAAGGAGAATGTCGCCATGTCGGAATCGAATGGTGGAATTTTCTAGCTCGATCTTAGAGAAAGCGAAAGCAGCTCGGATAAAGAGAGAAAATCTGGGATCTGGTGAAAAAAAAAATGAAGGAATTTTTATATTCTGTTGGCTGTTGCCGGTAAATGTTTAAAATAAAAGGGTTAATTCAATTAACGTCCTCAAACTGTATCTTAGATTTTGAATTGGCCCGCAATTTTCAAAACATCTGAAGCGATTATTCAAATAAAAGATATCGGACCAATAAAGTCCTTTTTTCAACTCAATTATCAACTTGAGCGATAAACGATTACTCAAATTTGACGTGATTTAAAACATATATAAATCAAAATTTAAAGGGTAATCTTCACCCGTGGTCCTTTTTGTTTAAGTTTTGTTTTATTTTGGTCACCTAAATTTAAAAAATACTATTATTGTCACTTACATTCGAAAACGTTTCTGTTTTGGTCACTGGATCATTAACTTCCTTTAGTTAAAAATAATAATTTTTAATTTAACTCTCAAACTTTTAAAATTTTATTTTTCATTATCTCCCCAAAATAACAATATTGTATCTTACCCTGTCAAAACAATCCTAAGACTTCCATGCTCCACAATCCACGCATCGTCTAGAACCACTAAATATCTCTTTTCTTCCAAGAATTCATGCATCAATATTTATAGGGTGGATAAAATTGGGTACCCGACCAATTTGTCCAAAATTTATCTCAGTTCCGGTAACTCAATGGCTGAAAATTGGAAGTAGTCCCGATCCCAGTCAGACCGGGTCCAAGATTCTAAGAACCAGCCCCAGTACTAGTGGCAACCGATACTAGTACTGGATACTCGGTCAATTACTAATAAAATTTGAGCAACGGAAAAAAAAATTCCAAGCATCAATAATAATATTAAATAACAAAATCATAATATGCATACATCAAGAGAAAGAATAAATTAAATAACTCTATTTATTACAAGCAAGACCATCAGAAAGTTTAATATGAAAAAATAAAGTTGGTCACGACCACGTTAAGCCTTGGTTTGACCTACCAAATCCCAAATCAAAGTGCTATCAGTTCTGAAATCTCTCTTTGACTCGAAATGAACGCAGTGCAGTTGAGCCAACCCTTTATTATTATTATTATTATTATTATTATTATTATTATTATTTGTTCAAAGGCGAGCCTAACTTCTTATAACTCAGAAAGTGGTGCAGGTCGGAGGTTTGGTAATATAGCAAAACTCTTCTAATCCACTTAACACCCATCGGTATAAAGGAAGACATTGCGTTCAAAGACGGATGAAGAACTGACCATCGGAGCTATTTCGGAATGGCGGAGAAGGATGCTAATAAAAGGAGAATCCGGCAGCCACCTTCGGTTCCGTTCCTATGGGAAGTGAGGCCTGGAATAGCAAAGAAAGATTGGAAGCCACTGCCTTCTTCAGTTACTATCACATTACCACGTCCAACTCCAACTCCGATCAAGCTTATAGCTTCTGTACCCTTTAATTGGGAGGAAAAGCCCGGTACACCGCTGCACAGCTTCTCCCAAGCTCCGGCGGAACCGACGACTGTGTCCCCATCAGAATTGTTCATGACTCTGCCTCCACCTCCATCTTATTTTAATGGCTGCAACAACAATGATGACCAAGGCGACGGCGGAGATGAAACAGACGATTCCTTTAGCTCAGCTCCATCCACAGATAACGGCGGTGACCATCTGGAAACGCTTTCCTCACCGGCTTCGGAAACTGATAGTACGAGCAGCTATGCAACCGGCGCGGCAAGCCTTGTAGGGGCTTCTTTCTTGGAATGCCTTTTTCCACTGCTTTCGCCTAGTTCTGGTTTCCTGGAAACCGGCAGGTGTCCTGAGCAGGGGTCTCGAGCTCAAAGGGATTTTGGTCGTGAGAGTAATAACAGTGTAGTCATAAGGAGGCCGCCAACACTTGGAGAGCTGATAATGATGAGCAGGAGGAGAAGTTATCAAAGAAAGGCTGCTCAAATAAGCGAGAACAATATATCCATGGTAATTCTAGATTTTCCTACTCTGTGTTTCGCCATTTCTTATTGGCTTATTAAGCTGCAATAGAACAACGGGAAGTATGCCTAAAATTCAAAACGATAAATATTCTATACACATCGTGGAATCTGAAAGTTTCCACTTTCCACTAGGGATGGGTATTATACCTGGACCCGACCGGTTCCAACCCGACCCGGTTCGGTCGGGTCGGATTTTATAATAAAAAAAGTTTGGGTTCGGGTTTAGGGTAAAAAATATTCGACCCGACCCAGGACTAATAGTGTAATTTTCCCTAATTTTTTAGGATATTTATAATAATACCCCTCTTTATATATATATTTTATAATTAAGTCCTTAAAATTGATTTTTATTTATCATTTAGTCCTTTAAATTATAATTTTTTTTATAATTAAGTCCCTTAAAATTATTATGTTTACAATTAAGTCCCTTAAAATTAATTTATTTTATATAGTTCGGGTGGGGTCGGGTCGGAGACGGTTTTAATATATTTATTTTCGAGTCGGGTCAAGTTTTTTGAAGAAAAATTTCTGGTCGGGTCATGTGCGAGTTTAGGGTGCCTATTTTTGGGTCGGGTTCGGGTGGGTCAAAAACCCGACCCGTGCCCATCCCTAGTTTCCACAAGCGCCTTAGTTTTAGGGTATATGGAGTTAGTTTAGGGTATATGGTTTAGGGGTTTAGGTGTAAGGAGTTAGAATTTAAGAATAGTTGTTTCAATTCAAGGTTTAAGGTTATAATTTAAGATTTATAGGTTAAAACCTAAATCCTCATCATATTACCTTAAAAACTAAACCCTAAACTATAAACCTTAAATTATAACCCTAAACCTTAAATTAAAACAACTATTCTTAAATTCTAAACCCCTACACCTAAACCACTAAACCATATACACTAAACTAACTTCCTATACCCTAAAACTAAGGCGCTTGTGGAAACTTTCAATTTTCACCCGTATATTAATCCAATTCAAAATAGGAAAAAGGAGCAAAATTTATGAATTCAAATGATCAGCTTTTGGAAAAGGCTTAGAAAGAAAGAAGTTGTAATTTGCTAAAGATCTGCAAATGAGATTCTACTCTTGCCTGAATGAAACTATGACAGGAATTTCTGAAGGAAAGAGCTACTGGATGCTGCATCTTTGGAACTGACCAACCAAGACTGAAATTCTTCTAGAAGAGACCAAGAGGGCAATTCTGCTTCACCACCCTAAAACCAGTACATCAAGAAGCCTTCAGAAAATTAGGATTTAAATGATTTTACAAGCCTGGAATGTAAAACTGTAGTGTAATCGAGTCATCTGTGTTGAAGATCCAACTTAGTAATTGTGCATGCCAACATCCTTAAATTATCGTTTATACCACACCATATTATTACAGAATACACATCATTGTTTCATGACAATTAACCATTTTATAACAGTTTTTATTAACATAAGATGTGATTAGCATATATTGATAATTTGGGGATTAAATTAGAACGTTAAATTTTTTAGGATCAACTCAAAATATAGCCATAATTTGAGGATAAAACTAGAATGTTTAAAAGTTTAAGGACCAATTTAAAATGAAAGTCATAGATTGAGGATAAAATTGAAATGTTTTAAAGTTTTAGGACTAATTTAGAATGAATTTCATAGTTTGGGGAAGTGTGATGCAATTAACGTTTTTTTTAAATACTGCTATTTTGAAAGTTATAAAATGACTATTAAACTTTTAATTGTCAATAGTTGTCATTAAATGTGACAAATTAAATTAATGAGTAATCTCTCATTTATTCGTTCAATTGTAATAAAAATTTGAACTCAACAAGCGATCTCAGTAAAAAAGTATATGATGTTCATCTTGTGAGACTTATGTTCAATCGTTTTGTCTGCAAGATATGTGTGCATTGTCAAATAGTTAAGAATATGTATGAACATATACTATATTGTAATCACCTTCAGACTATTCAGAAAAAATTATAACTGAAATTTATTTAAATATCTTTCTAATATTTTTTAAACAAGGATTTCAAATAAAAATAAACAATTCAGATTTTTTCAAAGAATATACTAAAATTTATTTTTTGAAATTATAAAAGTATTTCTAATTCTAATTTCATGCTTTTTAAAATCCTTGTGATATGATCCTCTTATTAGTGAATAATAATTTATTAAATTATTTGTTGATATGACAAATAATACATTATTAGTTGATATGAAGTTACATACTGTTATATGAGCAACAATTGTAGATTGCTATTTAACTAACAATTTTTTATTCTAAGATGTTATTTTAACTAAAATTCAAATGTAGTTGGTTGAAATAGTTAAAACATAAAATTAAAATAATCATTTAGTCAAGCACGAATGTCCAAAATTATGTTGGGAAACATTTTACAACAATATTTTATTTTGAATATTAAATTCTTTAAGGGTAAACTACATTAAATGATCATTGAAAATTAAGTTTTTTTCACCACTAAAATTTGAAAAAAGTTACGTTTCGGCCACTAACATTTTTATTTTATAACAAAATAGCCACTCAGCCGTTAATCTTCATTAACTAAAACGTGTCATCATATTATTAGAGGATATTAAATTGTTTAGTTAACTATTGAGTGACTATTTTTTATAAAACTAAAATATTAAAAATTGAAACATAACATTTCAAACTTTAATGGTAAAAAAATAAATTTAATCAAACTTGAAGTAATCATTTATATAGTTTACTCATTCTGCTGCTATAATATTATCATTATTTGAAAAATACTGGTCATACATAGAGGAAAGAAAACAATAAAATAATGCCACCAAATAAAAGACTTGGAACCCGGGCTAACAACCCACCAACACAAGGCCCAAGAAATAAATAAATAAATAAAGGCATAAAGCCCCAAAAAATGTTTATAATATTTTGACCGAAAAGTGATTTTAACTTTTTTTTTTATTAATTTAACCATTAACGTTTTATTTTGGATCAAAATGGTCACTCTACATATGAAAACTGTTAGTCAACTGGCGATAAACAACTTAAAATGACTTGACAGAATGACGCGTCAGAAAAAAATATATATTATATTTTATACAACTTTATAAAAATATCGTGGTTGAAAATTTTATTTTAATAATAAATCAGGAAATTTAGAAAAATAAATAAAAATTTAATTACAATAAATTTAAATAAATTTTTCTTTAAGATATCGTGGTTGAAAATTTTATTTTATGATATGGGGTTTATTTTTTATTTCACGATTTAATGTAGTAATTGTTATAGTGGTTCGAAAGTCGGTTGAAAGGGATGTAATTTCACTTTTCTATAAAAAAAAGACTACATGTTGTTTTGGCACGAAAGTCAATGTTAGTCTGCTCCTCATACCACAATAACACTAAAATCCACATGTTTTTCGATCACTTTTAAAATCACTTTGGTAATGACCCCATATTATAAAATACAAAATTCAATCACAATAATCCAGTAAAAAAATCGTTTCGAAATTATCAACATCCTAAAATACAATTAAACTCCCACTAACTTCCACCTAATGACCTACACCTGCTCTTATATTTATTTCGGATAAAAATTCTCTGCCCTTTTTCGGTGCTCTACTTATATCTCAACACTAAAAAACACTACAAAATTAAATTCTAAGCCCTAACCCTAAATTTTAAATCATAAACCCTACATTCTATACCCTAAAAAAATACACCTTACCTTAAATTTTTTAAACCCTAACCTAGAACCTTAAACTCTAAACCCTAAACTTATTTTTGAACATGTAAACATAATTAAGGGCACCAAAAAGAGACAGAAGATTTACGCCCATTTATTTCTTATCTGAGCTCGCTTAAAATTCTCGACAGACCTTACTCACTCAACTCATACACTTGTCTTGCTCAATTTCTTCCTCAAACAGCATATGCTACATGTTATTTCCAGGCATGTTTTAAAACATCATGTATTTCTTCACTGTTGCATCATTGTCAACCACCTTAATTTGTTGTTGTTTATGTCAACTACCCGACCAGCATCTTTATTGTTAAGTGTTTATTTCGATTTGATTTTTGAAAGTCGGTTCCTCTAAATCTTGAAGATTTAACTGTTTCTGATTTCTGACGGAAAATATGATTTATGATTGTTAGGATTGAATTCAGATTTCATTGCGATAATGGATATTAACGTTTGAACAGGGCTGAAAATTGCAGATATAAAACCAGTTTCCATCCCTTTGCTCGATAAAAAAAATGGAGGATCTTGATGAGCAAAGGGTGTGGCTTGAATCACCATTGGTAAATTCTGAACAGAGATTTGGCAAAAATGAAATCCTTGCAGAGATGAAGAAGCAGCTGATGTTAGCAGGCCCTCTTGTGTCTGTTAATTTCTTGATATTCGCTCTGCAGCTTATCTCGGTAATGTTCGTTGGTCATCTCGGAAACCTTGCTCTTTCCGGTGCTTCCATGGCGTCTTCGTTTGCCTCGGTCACCGGTTTTAGCTTGCTGGTAAGACAGTTTGATCAATTCAGTCTTCGAATGTCGTTGTAGAATCGACGGCTTTTCATTCGAGTTATTATAATTGTTTGCCCCTTATGACTGTTAGAAAGGAATGGCAAGTGCATTGGATACATTCTGCGGTCAGTTTGATCAATTCAGTCTTTGAATGTCATTGTAGAATCGACGGCTTTTAAGGCGTCGATTCCGTAATGACATTCGAAGACGACAGTTTCATTGGAGTTATTATAATTTTCTGCTCCTTATGACTGTTAGAAAGGAATGGCAAGTGCATTGGATACATTCTGCGGTCAGTTTGATCAATTCAGTCTTTAAATATCGTTGTAGAATCGACGGCTTTTAAGGCGTCGATTCCGTAATGACATTCGAAGACGACAATTTCATTCGAATTATTATAATTTTCTGCCCCTTGTGACTATTAGAAAGGAATGGCAAGTGCATTGGATACATTCTGCCGTCAGTTTGATCAATTCAGGCTTTGAATGTCGTAGAACCGACGGCTTAAAAGCCGTCGATTCCGTAACGACATTCGAAGACGATAATTTCATTTGAGTTATTATAATTTTCTGCCCTTTGTGACTATCAGAAAGGAATGGCAAGTGCATTGGATACATTCTGCGGTCAGTCCTATGGAGCAAAACAATACCACATGCTCGGAATTCACTTGCAAGGGGCCTTGATTGTTTTGTTACTGGCTAGCATTCCCCTAGCCTTTATCTGGGCCAATGCTGCTCCCATCCTTTTGTTCTTCGGACAGGATCCGCAGATATCGGCCGAAGCCGGACGGTACGCTCGGTTCATGCTGCCGAGCATTTTCGGTTTCGCGGTCCAGGAGTGTCATGTCAGGTTCTTACAAACCCAAAACAATGTTGTTCCGATGATGGTTATCTCGGGATTCACAACATTACTGCATATACTCGTTTGTTGGATTCTGGTGTTCAAGTCTGGCCTGGGAAACAAAGGGGCTGCTTTGGCAAACGCCTTCTCCTACTGGATGAACGCTTTACTTCTAACACTGTATGTCCGAATTTCTCCCTCTTGTAAGAATACTTGGACAGGTTACTCCATGGAAGCCTTCTCTGGTGTCCCCAAGTTCTTGAAATTATCGATCCCTTCGGCTATAATGCTCGGGTCGGGTGATTAATCTTCGTGTTCCCTTATAAGTTTAGCTTCATGTTCTTGTAATTAATGACGATTTCGAGTTATCCGAGCTGACATGTCTTGGAACAGGTTGGAAATCTGGTCGTTCGAGATGATGGTTCTGTTATCTGGTCTCCTCCCCAATCCTGAGCTTGAAACATCAGTTCTGGCAATCAGGTTTATATTCCATAATCCATCCTTTTGTTTATGTTATTGGCTCTGTCGAGAGCCCTCCGAACTGGTTTACAGAGTCGAGGCAGAAGTTTTGTTTCACAGTTCTGTCGAGAACCTTAACAGAGTTCTCGACAGACGAGAAACAAAATTTTAAATTTCGGATATTTTTTATGTTAATGTCTCGATTCTGTAAACTAGACACGAGAGCTCTCGACAATGATGTCATTAATATCATTGACCAATTGTGAGATTGATACTTTCAGCCTCAATACATGTGCAACGATTTATATGATACCTCTTGGGCTTAGTGCTGCAGTGAGGTGAGTTCAAGTTATTTTTTCTCCTTTTTCTTCTTAATTCCTCTGTTCTTATGGTATTTTTTTTCCTTCCCTAATCAGCACAAGATCTTCCAATGAACTCGGAGCCGGGCGGCCACGAGCTGCTTATCTCGCAGTTTGTGTTACAGTGTCGATGGTGGTCATCGAAGGAATCGTCATGGGCACTATCATGATTTCGTGTCGAAAAATGTGGGGCTATCTCTACAGCAAAGACGAGCAAGTGGTGAAATATGTAGGAGAAATGCTGCTGCTCATTGCTGCCTCCCATCTTATTGATGGTATTCAATCTGTGCTTACAGGTTAGTTATTCGTTATTCGACACTCGATACATATCCTTATTCGTTACTCGATACATATTATACACAATCAATGCATCGAATATAAATTTATAAATACATATATTGCAGGGGTTGCTAGAGGATGTGGTTGGCAGAAAATCGGGGCCATAATTAATCTGGGTGCTTATCATCTTATCGGTATCCCTTCTTCGATCATACTAGCTTTTGTTTATCATCTCGGAGGGAAGGTAATATTTTATTTTCATTATTTTCAAAGTATTTTTAAAAAAATAAAAGATATAAACGTTAAGATTTAAATTTCGGACATACTAAATATACGAATAATATGATTAATTGTATTTTGATTATTGTTCACAGGGACTTTGGACAGGACTAATAGTGGCACTTTTTGTCCAAGCATCATGTTTAGCCATAGTAACTCTGAGAACCAAATGGGAAGAAGAAGTAATTAAAATTTCGAGTTAATTTATATAATTAAGTCCGATGATGTCACATTATCAAAATATTTTAATGCATTAATTAGGAGTAATTTATATTTGTTTTTTTTTTGCAGGCAAAGAAAGCTATTACTAGAGCAACAAATCACCCCTGCTTATAATTTAAAGGATATTGAACGCTTAAATATACTTTATTTTACATTTTCTTGTACATTGTAACAAAGGTATCTCAATTACAAATTTTAAGAGGTTTTTTTATCTTAAATTTATTATGTGTTTTCTACACGAGGTTAATATATTAATTATTTAAAATTTTCTATATGGAATAATAAAACAATGTTAGGTGCTTGACTTTCATTTAATTCAAAGTGAATCAAGTATTTCCAAAACAATGCCGCCGAAAACAAACGGGAAAAGTGGTGATTTACGGATAAAAATTCTCTGCTCCTTGATTTACTTAAAAATCACATTTCTGAACACCTTGCCTCGTCCCTATCCCTAACGTGCAATTAGGAACATTATCAGACATCTCAGGAATTACATCCGTGGAGATGTAGTGCTGCACGACCACCACCGATGCATTCAAGGCGAAGTTCGACGACACCAATGTATCCCCTAACGCTCCGAGCTCCGGACAAGTACCCCAATCCGACAGTCCTTCGGTCACCGGAGACTTAAATTCCCCTTGCCTTCTCCCCACCACGTACAAATCGAACACATTGTCGCCTAATGTCCTGATCCCTGCTATAGTTTCTTCTCCGTTGTGGACCGTCATTTCGGTGAAATGTATCCCGCTATTGTTCGCCACCTTCGACTTGAAATCCTCTATGTTTTCGTCGTCAATCAGCTTTTCCCGGTTAATGCTGGCGTTACTTTGTAGGTTTGGGTCGGTTGAATGTTGTCCGGGGAGAAATCTAGCCACAGTTAGGTTTACGTTGGGGTGACCGGCCATCCTAGAAGCATAGGCTAATGCCTCACGGTCATCAGGGCCGCCTACGTATAACATGGCGATTTGCCGAATGTAGTTTCCGGAGGATTTATCTTGTGAATCGAAGACTTTCGAGCTGATCCCTCGGTCGACGAGTATGGCGACGGAGCACGGCGTGCTCATCAGCACATTGTTGTTCACGTTTACATAATTGGAGTTGGCGGTTCCCATGTGACCATCGGCTTTCACTTCCTTATGGAACGGTAGGACAATTAGGTTGACACATTTATCTTCCGCAAGGCTACATATGTCAACATGCATGGTGGCATAAGGGGATATGACCGACATCGTATACACCGTCACCGCCCCGTCATCGTTCGCCTTCTCGAAATTCTCGAACGCTTGGATAATGTTAGTAGTCTCCGTTTTCGCGCGGTTGAAACGTCCGCCCTCGTCCTGGTTCCCGTCATTGTGCACGATGAGCATCGCCGTACTAGCTCGTTTCGAGAGTTCAATGAGATGGGTACCGAAGACGGACAGAGGAGACTCATTGGTGCCATGGGAAAGCTTGAGAAGACTAAGCGTTCCCATTACATTCCGCATCGAGTGGACACATGCCAGAATCCGTAGCTCCGTGTCCGGCGCCGACCCTTTGATGCTCCGATTCAAGTTCTTCAAAATTTTCCTCGACGGCTTGTTAACCAATGAAATTAATGGTTCGATCAAACAAGACATCACAAGCAACACGAGAATCATCAAAGGAAATGTCTGCTGGTTCAATGCCTGCAGCATACACAATCATTCGAAACCGAAGGGTTGATAGACTCGACACGAACTCGACACGAACACGAAATCGAACAAAAATAGAAAAAAAAAAGAGAGGAAGAAGATATATACCCCTATGTTGCGGCCTGTATTAAGAATGATGAGGGCCAACACACCTTTGGTATTCATAATCAACCCGAGGATCAAACTGTCTGTAACCGACATCTTGTAGTGTAATGAAACAAGGGAAACACTAACAACCTTTGCAGCCCAAGAGCAGACAACGACAATAACCACCATGACCAAAGATGTTTTTCCGAACATATACGGGAGATCGGTTCGGAGTCCGTTGATATAGAAGAAGAGCGGCATCAAAATACCCGTCACGAAATAGTTAAGCTTCTCGACAACCTTGTTCCTCACCGTCTCGTCTTTCGGTAAAATAACACCGAACATGAAAGCGCCGACGATGGAATTCGAGCCGCAAGCATCGGTGGTGAGCCCGAATAGAAGAATCCCCGCCATGATGAACCAAACCGTCGTGTCGCTGATGACTTCACCTTTCGAAGCACGGTTGATCATCCAAGCGATGGCCGGCCGGAGCGCGAACACGCAAATAAGAACAAAAACAACCGTGGAGAGTATGGTTTTGTATTTCTGTCCGTTGAAGATTGATATCGCGATGATGAGGAGAAGCCAGGAGAACAAGTCGGAGAGAATGGCGGAACTCATGGCTATTCTCCCGATGTTCGTGCGGAGGAGCTTGAGATCGGCGAGGATCCGGGTGAGATCCGGGAAGTTGGTGGATGTCAACGCTATGGCCCAGAACAACGACCCCCGTCTATCGAAATCTGCCGAGTCTCTTATCGCCATGAAATACAAGCCGAAACCGAGAAGAAGCGGGAACATAATTCCGGCGGCGGTGACACTAATCACCTGAGCTCCGGATTGCAAAATAAGTGAAAAATCCATCTCTATCCCGATCAAAAACATATAATACGTCAACGCCAAGTTCGCAAACGTCTCCAGCACCATTGTTGTTTTATGCGGGAAGATATACTTCATCGAGAAATTAGTTTCTGCAAACAAGGTCGGGCCTAACACCACGCCGCACTGCATGCATGCACATGAAAAACCAATATAATCAATACACCAATATAGGGACGGAGCCAGGATTTGAAGTTAGGGGTCAAAACATAAATTTTGAAAGTTGGGGTAAATCCACAATTATCCCAATTTTTCAAGAAAAATATAAAGAATCAAAGGGTAAAAAAAAAATTGGGAAAACTACACCGATGGTACCTAAACTATTACCGTTTTCCCATTTTGGTCCCTAAACTATGTTTTTCGGCAAAACCGTCCTTTCTGTTACATAGTTCTCCTGTTTTGGTCCCCCGACGTTAAATAGCTAACTGCTTTGCTGACGTGGCATTTTTTAAATATTTTTTAATCATTTCTCTCCTCTCTTAAAAAAATGTCACGTCAGCAAAACCGTTAGGTATTTAACGTCGGGGACCAAAAGAGGAAGATTATGTAATAAAAGGGACGATTTTGTCGAAAAACATAGTTTGAGGACCAAAATAAAAAAATGGTAATAATTTGGGGACTACCGGTGTAGTTTTCCCAAAAAAAATTCCCCGATCTCATTGGAGCTGTGGCTCCGTCCCTCCGTCCCTGCACGTATACATTCGTTTGAAATTTAATCCGTCTCCTCGTAGTTCGATACTTACGAGGATATGGGCGACGATGGGAGGCTGGCGAATGGGGCGGAGGAGGAACAACAGGAGGCGGTCGAGGAGGAGGACGACGAAAAGCTGAGTAAGCAAGAAAGGGAGAGAAGTATTCAAGGAGCTGTGATCTCGCCATAGAGGATCATTGGTTGAATTCTTGACGTAAAAACATGCTTCGACGACTTCATTTGTTTTCTTTATGACGTAGTAATCATTGGAATCATTCATGTTGACGCGGCGGGCGGCGACGCCGATCTTCCGATGATTCAAGGATTCAAAGTTTAACAAAGCCGGCCAGCATGGGAAATTATTCAAATACAAAGAATTAAGGGGTGGTGGTGGTGGGGAATTAAGTTTAATATCGTTAATTTATTGTTTATATTTGGTATTTGCTACCCTGTTTTCCTACGGTCTCGGGTATTTCCTCTTCATTTGTCAACCATTATTTTGACTGTATAAAACTAAAATATTACAACAACAATAGTTAAAATTCGGTAATTTACTTTTAAAAAAATCAATTTTAAAAGGTTTAGTTTTTATAATTTAACCGAGACTGTTGTATATTCATGTCGTGTTTTTTGTTTTAGTGACAAAATTAGGATGGATATTTTTAGACGCATCAAAAAAAGTTATTAATTAACTTTTTTGTGTTTTATAATAATTGAATATTACAATTGAATTGTATGAAAATATAATCACTACCTTAATAACTACAGCTGAGTGTAATTACAAGTTTTTTTTTTGTCTTTTATAATAATTCAAATTAAGTAATTATTCAATACTTATTGTTTGGTTGAAGGAAAAATATTGAATAATTTAATTAAAAAAATGATCAGATTGATATAATATTTGAATGAAGAGGTTTTATTTTATTTTTTAAATTATAAATAAAACGGTTGAATGTGTAAATATAGATGACTAAATACATTATTATGTCTTTTTTATTAACTGTTGATACATCAACGTTAAATTTTTAACGACACTGAATTAAATTATTCTTTTTTTAATCGGTGTTTATTTTTTAATTTTTCATAGTTAAAAGGCTTAACAAAAGAGTCATGTAATCAGGGATTATTTATATAATTTACCTTATTCTTTTTAATGAAAAATACGGGTTGTAATATTAAAATTAACAATCAGCACGTGACATTGGATGAATCGGTGGACTGATGTGTGTTTAGAGGCCTAAAATCTAAATTTGACGGGAATTTTGGCCTCGGACGTCTTGTCCACATGTAGGGGTGGGGTGGGCATTGTTGGGTACCTGGTTTTCGGGTACCCGGTTCATCCGTGTACCTCATTAAGCGGCCCGTGTCTCGGCCTATTATATTCGGGTACTCGTAAAATTCAGTTACCGGGTACCCGATTCCTTTTTTTAATTCTAAAATTAAAAAAAATCACATATTAAACACAAAAATATTTTTAAAAAATTAAACTTAAAACTTAACAGAATATAATACAAACATAGAAAAAATTTAGAGATTTAAACTTAATTTTAGAGTAAAAATATTAAGAAACATAAAATAAAAATATAATTTAAATATAAAAAATATATATTATATTTTATCGGGTCGGGTACCCAGTAAGGGGAAACTCCCGGCCCGTGTACCGAGAAATTTGTCGGGTTGGGTAATTTTTTTTCGAAAATTACTCGGCATTTTAGGTTCGGGTCGTCGGGTCGGGTATTTTTGCCCACCCCTACCCGTATGTTTAGATCCAAAATCAATTATGGACCCCAAACGTGATTCTGGGAAAAACGAGATAGAAGTAGATTTTGCGTTCCGTCGTGATTTTTACACTATATTTTTATACAATCGTCATTTTAAGAAGAAAAAAATACCCCAAACATAAATTATGTTACATTAAAATCAATTTTACACAAAATTAATTATATAAAATCATATTAATTTAAAATAAATTCAGGTAAACAACAAAAACATTGGTTATTGAAGTAATGCAATTCACGATGCATTAATTAATGATGATAAGCCCTATTCAAAAAATTGTTATAAATATAATTCTTTTAATCTACTTTATTTTATTTATTATATTAAGATATAAATTTTTTATTTTACTTGAACAATCTAACGTCCCATTTAATTAGACAACTAATTAAAATATTATAAGCCAAACTTTCATTTATGCATTCAATATCTTAACATGGTTCAAAGTTTTGGTGCATTGCACCAACAAATAATATGATATAATTATTATTAATAATTTACTCCCAATCTTTTACGTCTTGCATACTATATAATATATACACACACCTAGTACTTGATCCGTCGATCATGTCATTCTTTACCGACTATAAACAAAACATATGAGCTTCATGCGGCGATGTTTAAGGAGGCTTAAATAAAATTCAAATGCATTTGAACTCGATAAGTGATCGTAATAAAAAACAGATGTTATTTATCTCAAGAGACTTGAGTTGAATCGTTATGTTTATAAGGTGTGTGCATTGTTAAAGAGTTAAAGAATATGCAGTGACGGGGTCACATATTGTTTAGAGTTGACCCCACTTGATTTGTTATGGTATTAAATTTTCAGAGAGTTAAATTGGATTTTCAAGGAGTCAGTATAAAAATTATCATAGAAATATTAAAATTAACCTTACTTGATTTGTTTGGGTATGTGGTTAAAAATATTTATATTGTAGTGGTATGAGAATTCTCGTACCTCAAAGTCTACTCTGACCCCACTATATGAAAGTCCTGAATCCATCGCTAAAAATATGTATGAACAAATACTAACTATTAACTTGAAATCACTTTTAAACTATTAAAAAAGTGTATCATTTTAAAAAATAAAAGGAAATTTGTGTAAATTATATGCTTAATTATTTTAATTTTAATTTAATATATTAATTATTTTATTTTTGTAGAAATTCACTATTTGACTGAATAGTCAAATATACTTATATTAGCCCATCTTATATGGTTGAAATATCAACATTTCTCTTGAAAAATGTAATATATATTAATTTAATAAAAAATTAATTCGTATGTGTATTGGAATCTCAAAATAATTTGGTGGGAACCCCGGAGGGAAATTCTGATATTGGAACTCCTTCAACCACTTATATGTCATTTCGTGTCTCTATCTTGTCGGTGGATCAAACATCAATGCCAAATTTTCGCTTTTGCAAAAATATTATAATCATAATTATTTTAACATGTTTTTTATCTAAGAATTGTAGATTTAATTTTTATATTGTAATTTAATTAATTTGAGTTTTTGTAATTTTCAAATTTTAAATGTAAATTTCAACTTAAATAAAATTTAAGTAACAATTAAAAAATGTATACTCATAAAAAATTAAAATTGTTAAATTCATGTTATAATTGCAGAATAAACATATAAAGAGATATAAGTAAACATTTATTAAAATCATGCATTATAATTTTGAACCACCGAAAATGTTCGAAAATAAACTTGATATCTAATCCTTCAGTCTATTTTAATGCATTTTCTTTTAGAATAGCCATTGAATTTTTATTAAAATTATAAAAATAAATATTACAATTACAAGTTACAATGCCTCTAGGAAAGAAAATAATGAGAATAATACACAAAAATTCTTATAACCTAAAAATAAAGAGAAGTGAATATTTCTATAGAGATAAGCATACAATCAAAATCTAGAAGTTTTTTCGAATCTCATTGTCTCTATCTAATCGAGACGCATAACAGGTGAAAAAGGAATGGTGAGCGACCCAAACTATCAGGCCGAATGTTCTACTACACAGGACTGATTACATCGGTAAACAAAGAAAAGCATGTCACAAGGACAGAGAAAAACACGTGTCACAAGGACAGAGGAAACACGTGCCACAAATACAGAGATTCTTATTTAAATAAAAATAATAATAAATTCGATAATCAAAAACAAATAATAAAATTAATTGTCGACCACCAATCAAAGAAGAAAAAAATTACAGTCGATAATAAAAAAATGATGAGCGACGACACATAATTAAAGATTATTTTAATGTACTTTAGTACTATTTCATTAATATTTCTTACTTTGTAATTTTTATTTGTTTATGTAAATGGCTAACTACGATATCTGGTATGATAATTTTTAATTTAAAATTAACAATCCAAGTATTTTTATAAGAATTTATTTTTTAAAAAAAATTATAAAAATCCTAAAATTAGTATCAAATAGGACAATTAAAAAAATAAGGAAAAAAATCAAGTGTCAATCAGTGAAGATTTTCACACTCTGTCGGTTGCCCTCGCAGTCGCAGCCAGTATTCCAAGCCACGTGTCTTTCTTCCGTATATATATACAAAGACAAATTACGCAAGCTTCCTTCCACGGTCTTCGACTGCAGTAAAAGACTTCATTCCGCCGCTTCAAAACCGCCATTGCCGCCTCAAATCCCACTGCTCTGCTCACAACCGCTGCCGGAAGCTCCCCGAAAGCGGCTGTCCCAACAAGAGATCTTCATGCTTCCGTCATACTCCCCGAAATCCTCCTCTTCTCCCAAGAAAACGACAACCCTTGAATTGAACTCAATCGAGCGCAAAAACTCATCGGAATCTTTCTGTTCACAGAGTTCCATCTTTTTCCCCAACATTAATCGCTTATGGCTACTTCTTTTAATCATTTCACTGCAAATAATCCTCCTCCTCATGGCTCGCCGCTTAAAACCCGCCGACATTTCGATTTCCTCCGCCCTTTCACCGCCCGATCGGTGTTCGTCGGGTCGGATATTTGTTTACACCCTACCGGCTTTTTTCAACCGAGAGTTGTTAGATAACTGTGCCGATTTAGACCCGTGGCATTCGCGTTGCGAGGCTTTGTCAAACGACGGGTTCGGGAGGAAAGCGACCGGATTATCCGGCGTCGTCCCGGAGGGTTTGGTTCCAGCTTGGTACTGGACCGATCAGTTCGCCATGGAAGTTATTTACCACAACCGTATTTTGAACCACGAGTGTCGTACGACGGAACCGGATTCGGCGACGGCGTTTTTCATACCGTTTTACGCGGGTCTCGCCGTCGGGAAGTACTTGTGGCTCGGGTATAGCTCGAGAGATCGTGATCGGTACTGCGAGATGTTGTTGACGTGGCTGCAAGATCAACCGTACTGGAACCGTTCCGACGGCTGGGATCATTTCATGACAATGGGGCGTATCACGTGGGATTTCCGGCGGTCGGAGAACGAAGACTGGGGGTCCAGCTGTCTCTACATGCCGGGTTTGAGGAACATCACGCGTCTTTTGATTGAACGAAACCCTTGGGACTATTTCGATGTCGGCGTGCCATACCCCACCGGATTCCACCCGAGATCGGATTCCGACGTCGTCCAATGGCAGGACTTCGTTCGCAACCGCCGCCGTAAATCCCTCTTTTGCTTCGCCGGAGCACCGCGCAGCA
Organism: Hibiscus tridactylites; assembly: GCA_958450335.1. Classification (NCBI taxonomy): domain Eukaryota; kingdom Viridiplantae; phylum Streptophyta; class Magnoliopsida; order Malvales; family Malvaceae; genus Hibiscus; species Hibiscus tridactylites. The sequence goes on along the minus strand of OY288266.1, from coordinate 111,462,613 downwards.
CAATCAAGAACGATTTCAGAGGCTTACTGCTCAGCCAATGCAACAATTCTTCGGGCTCCTGCCGAGCCGTGAATTGCGCCGGTACACGCTGCTCCAACGGCACCACCGTGATCCTCGAGACGTTTCTGGATTCCCATTTTTGCTTGCAGCCGAGAGGCGATAGTTTCACCCGCCGGTCCGTTTTCGACTGCATGATCGCCGGATCGATCCCGGTGTTCTTCTGGCACCGAACGGCTTATCTCCAGTACCAATGGTTCCTACCCAATGATCCCAAAACTTACTCTGTTTTCATCCACCGGAACCTAGTGAAAAACGGCACATCGATCAAAACCGTACTCGAAACCTACAGCACTGAACAGGTGAATCAAATGAGGGAGAAAGTGATTCAAAATATTCCCAAACTTGTTTATGCAAAACCCGGAAAGGGTTTGAAGAACACAAAGGATGCATTCGATGTCGCCATTGATGGAGTTCTACAGAGAATCAAGGAACAAGAACAGCCCGGATTCAAGTGGAAACGATGATAGGATTATACATACGGAATTATAAAAGTTCCCAAAGTACGTAGATTCTTTCCTTTTTCTTTTTGCAGGGGAGGGCATGATTATTCTTTCCCTGACATTGTTGTATTTGTATTATTTTATACAATGATAATATATCATATATCATATATGATTATTTATGAATAATAAATTCTATTAGAAATGCAAATCTTTGTCGGATCTGCAACACTCTAATGTGATTACAAGTAGTATATATTTTAGATATACTTTCAACTATTTGATAATGTATGCTCAATCACCCTGCTGTAGCTGCTAGTAGTCGAACTCGTGACCTCTAGAAGAACAATCGTTCCCTTAACATTGAGTCAAGTTGATTCCTTCATGTGACATTAATGTATACATATAATATGTTTGTGTGTGTGCTTTTACCAGGATTTAATATAATATGTAAATTATAATTGCCATGAGGATCCTGTTGAGATTTGAGAAAAGTGTTTGGTTGGTGATGACATTTTACAAAAGAACTGGATGAAATTTTTGGGTAAAATTGTGCATATAGGCAAAAAGAAAATTGTATGTCAAATTTTTTTAGGGGAATAAGCTATTTCAAGAATTAATTTGGCGAATAGGCCAAAAGTTACAGCAACTCGCCATGTGCTGTTGGTGGTGTTGGACCTCGCTAGGTGCAAATGGCGTGGTGTTGTTCACCTGCATGTGCCATACAGGCACGTCAGGAAACATGCACATCAGGGAAGAGTTGAGGAGCTGAGCCGTCCACGCTGGAATCTTGCCTCCAACAGGATCACGCCAGGAGGCGGAGACGAGGTCTAGAGAACACTAGCTGCATGTGGCGAGGTGTTGTTGCCACTGTAGAAATTGACCTAATTTCCTAATTTTCGGCTAACTCACCCCATCCCCTAAATAATAAACTAAAATTGGCCTATATGCCCAATTTTGCCGAGATTTTCGAATCTAATAAGAAAACATTAAACAATTGGAGGAATGGTTGTTGTTGGATTGTTTCAAAAAAAAAAAGATTGCTGTTGGAGTTCTTTTCAGCCCCCACATTTAACTTAATATATGGAGCAAGCCGAGAAACCATTTCTATATACGACGCGGAGGCATGGGCTGAGAAACCCTTTGAATTTTGTTGCTGGTTGGTTGGTTGGGTGGATCTATGGGAAATTTAAGTCGAAAGGGACAACTCTTTAGCCAGCTATTAATAGACTACTAATGGGCAATGGCATGAAAAGTGTTTGCTCCAAGAAATTGGGGATATAGCAGCTTTGTCTTCAAGAAATTTTTTAAAATTCGTGTCTTATCCAAAAGGTTAAAAATAAATATAAATAAAAGTAAAAATATTTAAATTATCACTCAACTTTGCTCCATGATATATTTTGGTTACTTAACTTTTAAAATGCTCAATTTTATTACTGTACTTTAAACATTGACATATTTTGGTTATTCTGCCATTAAAGCTCTAACACTGTTCTGACGTGAAAATAAAAAATAATAATAAAATTAAACCCTCCCTACCACACCCTCCTCTCCATTTCACTCACTGGTACCGTTCTTCATAAACTCGGGGCTTAGAACTCGTGTTAGGTAGTTAATTTATCAAATAATTAACTTACAAGAAGGATCTCTCAGCATCTTTGTCGAAACTCAAATTTGATCTTCTTCAACCTTGAGATAAACTCACTGAGAATATCCAGTTTGGTGTTACAAATTGACAATCATTAGTTCAACTTCTTTTAGCTAGAAATAGCTTTACTGGGAGTTTTTAATCAAATCTTTGCAAGTTGGTTAATTTATCTGCAGTGGCAATATATCAGTTGCATTGGGTGCCCTCAAACCCAAAGGAAAACAAAGGAAATCAAAACATATCATAGCCAAAAAGAAAAGAGAAATTTGAACTTAAATTTAAAAGAGGAGAAAATTTTACCTTATCGTTTCGGCTCTGTTGACCGGAACGTCGGACGATAAATCTCAACGATCATTCGAAGTGCTTTAGTGAGAATATCAACATACCTTGGTTTTAGGTCATTTCGACGATGTACGGTGACGAATTGCGCTCCCAAAACGAGAAGGTTTTGCATTATTTTGGATCATTTGAGTGTGATTTTTAGAAAAGTAAATTAGTAGAAAGCAAAGGGAGAAGAGAAGGAGTCGGCCGGTAATTTTGGTTCGCTAAAAAATTCACCGGAGCGGTGTTAAGTGGTTGCTGGTAAAGGTGAGAAAGGGATAGGGTGAAGATTGTCGGTGAAGGTGAGGGAACATATGAGTTTTTTTTATTTAATTAAGTGTACTAAAATATTATTATAAATAGTTTTTATTTTCACGTCATAACAGTGTTAAAAATTTAACGGTAGCATGACCAAAATAGGTCAATGTTTAAAATTCAATACTAAAATTGAACATTTTAAAAGTTGAGTGATAATCTAAGTATTTTACCCTACAAACAAGTACTATATTATAGTCATTCAGACTATTAAATAATTTTGGTCATAGCTACGGAAACAAGAAAAAATAGCTTAAAATTCATAAAAGTGTTTATATATAGTGATATTAATTTTTTTCATAAATATAATAAATATATATATATATACCGAAGTGGGAAATTTCTAACAAATACTCGAACCCGCCTCGACTTCATGCTTTTCACGCCCCGTCTCGATCCCTAAAATTTTAAAAAAATATCTGATCGGGTCGGGTTGACACACCCCAGATTGGGGTTAGGGTCGAGTAACTTTGCCATTCCTATTTGATCGTTTAAATTCAATTCTCATATATTGAGTTAAATATAATTCTTTTCAAATACCCATAATAAAATAAAAAAAATGATTTATTATAATATTTTGGCGTTTTATTTCTTAATTTAAGAATAGTACACATTTTTTTTACAAATACATGTTTTTATTTTATATTTTATAAATTTAAAATTCAAAAAGTTGGTTTAAGTCTATTTTTTTATCGGTCCAATCCAAATTGAAACAGATCCAACGATCCAAATCGAATCCATCTCGGAAAAATAAAATAAAAAGCCTTGTTTTTGCTCTTCCCGCGTTTAACTGCCATTTGCACTGAGAGAAACAGACTCCCTCGCTGAGACATTCTCGCATTGTTTGTTTTCTACACAGATCTTCAAGACTTTTGATTTCTTTTATTATTATTATTCAAAGCTTTTGATTTTCAGTTCCTAACATTCTGAATCGAAAACATGCCTTCTCTACCTTTATCTGATCTAAAAAACAAGAAAGAAGAGAAAAAAACGAAGAAAAAAATCGCTCTAAAAAATCCAGAAATCGAGAAAAAAGTGAAGAAACCGAAGGAGCCTAAGATCAAGGAAGAAGAAAACGATTTCGAGCTAAAGAATATTAAGAAGAAACGAAAGGCGTCGGAGCTCCACTTGGAAGAGGATAGCGAGACTAGCTCGGAGATCGTTGAGCCGGTAGATGTGAAGGTGAAGGTGAAATTGAAATTGAAGGAGAAAAAGAAGAAGAAAAACAAAGCCAAGGTGGAGGAAGAGGAAGAAGACGACGACGACGATGACGATGGAGGTGAAATTGAGGATCCGAATGCGATTTCGAGGTTTCGGATCTCGGAAGCGGTTAGGAAGAAACTCGAGTCGAAGGGGATTGAGTCGTTGTTTCCTATTCAGGCCATGACTTTCAATGTTATTCTTGATGGCACTGATTTGGTTGGCCGCGCTCGTACTGGCCAGGTGAGATCTTCGTTTTATTGAAAATTGATTGCACTTTCGATTTTGCCGCTAATTTATGATCTAATTTTACAATTGTATACGTTTTTTTTATATAAGTGATGATATAGAATTGAGTAATCTCAGAATTCTATTAATATGATTTATGGAGGGACCTTTTTGTTAAAAAAATTTATATGAAATGCTTGATTTAAATCATTTTCTTCATTTGCCTGGTTTTGAAGTTTGACTGTGAATCTGTGATTGATGCATCATGGCTGAAACTTGAAAGCTTGTTGGCTTTGGTGGAGATCTGTTTAATTCAATTCAAAGTTCAAACCATTGTTGTGTGACTTCTTGAAGAAGTTATCTTCTTAAGTAGGTCATCAACGTTGTTAGCTATATTGTGCAGGGTAAGACACTGGCCTTTGTGTTGCCTATATTGGAGTCTCTAACCAACGGGGCTGCAAAAGCATCAAGAAAGACTGGCTATGGCAGGGCACCAAGTGTTCTGGTCCTTTTACCAACTAGAGAATTGGCTAAACAGGTATATATATAGCGCCAGCCGCCACTGATCTAATTCTCCGGACATCGGATTCTTTGATAGTGCCTTTTTGTTTGTGAAGTTTATTGTAATTAACCCGTTTGTTTCTAGGTTTTTGAAGACTTTGAAGTTTATGGCGAGGTGTCAGGGTTGACATCAGGCTGTTTATATGGAGGAGCCCCCTACCACACCCAAGAGATGAAACTCAAGAGGGGAGTTGATATAGTTGTTGGGACGCCTGGCCGCATAAAGGTGACCTGTTCTTGATATTCATCGAAGAGGTTTTGTTAGTTTTAGAGATGTCATAAAATTCAATATCTATTCTGTTTAAATACTTTTGGTATTTGATTATGTCAAATGTCCTGGTGCAAATGCTTCAGGATCACATAGAGAGGGGGAATATTCACTTAGGTTCATTGAAATTTCGAGTTCTTGATGAGGCAGATGAAATGTTGAGAATGGGATTTGTTGATGATGTTGAGATTATATTAGGTATGCATTTTTCTGACTGCTCTTTTATTTCTATCCCCTTATGTGATGTAGTTTTCTCCACTTCCATATAATTAGATATGTAGAACACATTAGAAGGTCGTGCACGGATGGAAATCCTCTGCCCTTTTTCGGTGTTTTTTAGTGTTGGGTATAAGTAGGGGCATTGAAAAGGGACAGATGATTTTTATCCAGTCGTGCACCGGCATAGTTGTACACTTGTACTAATAGTCTTGTACCTTTATTCCAATTATTGACACCATTTATACCTGCGTGCATCACTCTACTGTCTGATTTACTTACGGTAACTTGTTACTTTTCCAGGCAAGGTAGATGATGCAAGTAAAGTTCAGACACTTCTTTTTAGTGCCACCTTGCCGGACTGGGTGAAGGGTGTATGTTTCTTTCCTGTTTTCATGCATTGTAGTATTTTAGTGCCACCTTGCCGGACTTGGATTTCTTTCTCTTCACTTACATTTTTAATCATGAACTCTGTTCCTTTTCACTGCCAGATTGCAACAAGATTTCTTAAAACAAGTAAGAAGACTGTTGATCTCGTTGGTAATGAGAAGATGAAAGCTAGTACTAGTGTTAGGCATATTGTCTTACCCTGTTCTAAGTCAGCAAGATCACAGCTGATCCCAGATATTATTCGTTGTTATAGCAGGTTGATTTATAGTTTTAAAATAATTTACTGCGATGATTTAGATTACATTTGACGATTTAGATTACATTTGATGATTCAGCGGTGGCCGGACTATTATATTCACCGAGACTAAAGATTCTGCTTCTGAGTTTTCCAGCTTGTTGCCCGGATCCCGGGCTTTGCACGGGGACATACAGCAGGCCCAACGTGAGGTAGAGTCTGACGGAGTCAGGATTTGGGGTTGGGGGCAAAACTAATCCTGTTGTTTCACAATTTCTCAGTTTTGGTATAATGCTTGCAGGTCACCCTTAATAGTTTCCGGTCGGGCAAGTTCATGACATTAGTCGCTACAAATGTGGCAGCACGGGGATTAGATATCAATGATGTTCAGTTAATTATCCAGGTACATTTGGATACACATGTTTTACAGAAGTTTGTGATGTGTTAGTGATTCCATAATGTTTAACATTATTTCCATTACAGTGTGAGCCTCCACGTGATGTAGAAGCATATATTCATCGGTCTGGACGAACAGGGAGAGCAGGTATACCCTAAGTTTGCTCTTCTTTTTTTGTAAATTGGAAATGATACCGACAAGTTAATAAAATTTCAGGCAATACTGGAGTTGCTGTCATGCTTTTTGATCCTAAAAGGTCAAGCATATCTAAAATAGAAAGAGAATCTGGTGTGAAATTTGAGCATATATCCGCTCCCCGGCCTGTTGATGTTGCTAAATCGGCTGGTGTAGAAGCGGCGAAAATAATAACAGAAGTCTCAGACAGGTATACTTGTAACTTGCTAATGAAGTTATTTTCTCTCTTCTTTGTAAGTTGTCAACTCAGATTTTAACCCATATGAGATTGCAGCGTAATTCCTGCCTTTAAGTCTGTTGCTCGGGAGTTATTGGCAACTTCTGGTCTATCAGCAGAAGATCTACTTGCCAAAGCACTAGCCAAGGCTGCAGTGAGTTTTCATCCTCATCCACACTGGACCTTTTGATTCTTTTCATATTATGAATCTTACTTTAATGAGAGCAGGGTTTTAAATAGCGGTCGCGGCGTCGCATTTTCGGGCAAAAGCGGCTGAATTGCAGCGATCGCGGACCGTTATTACCCCAATCGCGGTTTTAGACGACGGCGCAACCCCTATATCGCAACCGATATCGCGGTCGCGGTCCGCTTTTTAAATCACTGAATGAGAATTTAACTGTGGTTTCCACCATTGCATGATTTTTCAGGGCTATTCTGAAATAAAGAGTAGGTCCCTTCTAACATCTATGGAGAACCATGTTACATTGCATCTTGAAGCTGGAAAACCTATTTACACGCTTTCGTAAGTTCATGAAACTTTTTTCATTTGTCCATCTTTGTATAACCACCGGTATCTAAATAATTAAATGATTAATTCGGATCGGAATACTACAAGTCTATCACGGGAACAACTCTCTGAACCGGATTCATTTTTCCTTACTTTATTTTTCTTGTATTAGGTATGTTTTTGGTGTGTTGAAAAGATTCTTGCCGGAGGAGAAGGTTCAGTCAGTTCAGGGTCTGACCCTTACGGCTGATGGAATGGGTGCAGTCTTTGATATTGCAGAAGAAGACGTGGAAAAATTTCTTGCTGGTATTCTCCCCCTACTTCATGGTTTAATTGGTGATTGTATTTAGGGACCAGGCTACAATTTCAATGGGAGGGGCTGTGGCCCTTCTTTACTATGTGATATTTTATATTTTTTTTAAAAAATTGAAATAATTGTGAATTTGCCCCCCAACCTTTTAAAATTTATGTTTTACTCTCGAACTTCGAATCCTAGCTCGTCCCTGATTGTATTGAGTCATTTGCACTTGATATGTTATTCCTTTGTTGTTCCCTAGTCATCATCTCTTGCCTTTTCAGGTGCTGAAAATGCAGCTAATGTTACATTAGTGGTGATGAAGAAAAAATTGCCACGTTTACAAGAGAGAGACCAGTCGAGAGGGAGATTCGGCGGTGGACGGGGTGGTTTTGGTGATCGAAGCGGTGGCGGCGGCGGCGGTAGGTTCTCTGGCGGCAGAGGTGGCCGAGGAGGATTTTCTGATAGAAGGAATGATAGATTTTCAGGTGGTGGCGGCGGCGGTGGCAGTGGTCGAGGCCGTTACAATAACAAGAAATGGTGAGGGCTTCCCTGAATCTATCCGAGTGATTTCAGCCTGGCTTTGTAGGCAAAAATCTGTCAATCTCTATTTTATTTATATCGTTATTTAGTGTTTCTCTCGGGGATGTTTTTGTTCAAGTAGTCCCCGCGTTTCTTATGTGTTGGTGAAGGTGTGAGAATTACATATCTAAATATGTATTCTTTGCCTCCAATCATAACATAGAACAGAGAAAAATATATGAGGATTTTAAATAAAAACTAATAATATCTTAATAATAATATATCGTTATGCTAAGATAAAAATAGTTTATGTATGATAAAATCCGAACATAAAATCTCAATTCTCAACGTTGTTATTATAATCTAGACTACGATACTTCAAGTTTATATTAAAATTATCGAGTCACGAGTGATATATTAATTTGTTTATTCATTGATTTTTGTATAATAAAGTATACAATAAACGTGTATTATACTACATGTATACTGATTTAAATAAAGATTTTTCCATCTAGAAAGTAGAAATGTATAAAGTCAACTAGGAAGTAATCCGTTCATTATTTTAATCATCGATGATAATATCGGACGGTAAAGATTGATTTCCCTCGTGTGAATGCAACTAAGTGGGGTTACCGTTGTGCAAAGCTACAGTACCAAAAACTTGAACCCAAATTTTTTTGGTAAAATGACACAAGATGCCCCTAACGTTTGTATGTTTTGTCATTTGGCTCCTTATTCATTTTTTGGTTCAAATATGCCCCAACGTTTGCTTGATTTGTCATTTGGCCCTCTATTCTTTCTTTTGGTCCAAATATGCCCCCAATGTTTCATTCATAGTTCAAATATGCTCGCGTTGGATGTAAACTGTTAATTAACTGACGGTCAACGGCTTATAAATTTTTTTAACATGGCATCAGTAGATCTTAATACGTGGCAAGTCCAGTCAGCGTCAGCTGTTGAACGTCAGTTGACTGACAGTTTCCATCTAATATGAGCATATTTGGACCAAATTGAAATGTTGGGGGCATATTTGGACTACGAATGAAACGTTGGGGGGCATATTTGGACCAAAAGAAAGAATACAGAGCCAAATGACAAAACAAACGGCATATTTAGACCAAAAAAAAGAATAGGGGAGCAAATGACAAAACATACAAACGTTGGGGCATAAACATTTATATTAAATTTGTGCGTGAACTAATACATTAGTGAAAAAAATTCTCAAACCGCTACTTTATGCTGACATGATATTTCAATAATCAATCATATTATGATACGTGACGCTTAATGTTGCTCGAATTTTTTTGCTGGTCTTTGTCATGCCACCGATTTGATTTGTAGGGATGGTAATTTTCTCCGGCACTAACGAGTCCTGACCCAGTCGAGTCAATTTTTTTTTTGATATCGGAGTGAATTCGATAGGTTTTTTGTTGAAAATTTTGGGGTCGGATTTAGATGATACCCGTTATCTGCAATATATTTACTAAAATATCTTTTTATTATTTTATAATTCTCTTTATATATTATATAATTAATATATTTATTGATTTTTTGGGTCAGAATGTGTTTAGTTGATTTTTTGTTAAAATTTTAGGGTCGGGTCAAGATCGTGTTATGCTTCTGTTATGTCGAGTCTGGTTTGGATTACATGTTAATAAAATTAAGGCCGGGTCGAGGTTGAGTTAGGGTGTTTAAATTTTGAGTCAGGATCTGATGGCCAGAAATCCGCCCCGCCCCGTTGGCCTTTGTCATCTCTATTGGTTTGTTATTGGAATCTCTAAGTCACTATAAGTACCAATGTGATCGGAAAAAAAAAGTTGCACGCACTAATTAAGCTCAAAGAAATTGTTGGTAGAGATACCAATTTGTATTAAACAAAACGAAAGATCAAGCACACATTATACCCTAACAAACGTATAATCTCCTTGTATCAGATTTTCTCCACTACGAACCAACACAGAATCCCACAAGATCTGATAACGGCTCATACAGTAGTGGAGGCCAACCCTATATTTACAAACGTCATGGCGAAAACCCGGCGGCAGAAGCCCTGTCATACGGAGGCTGGCGGTGGCGGTGAAGGGTTTGCCGCCTGTGATAAATACAAGAAGCAGAAGATGCATAGGGAGATTGAACGACAAAGGAGGCAAGATATGGCTTCCCTTTACGCTTCACTCCGTTCAAAAGCAGAAGCAGAAGATGCATAGGGAGATTGAACGACAATGTTAGGGTTTTGTTTCTGTTTCAAAAGCTTAGCTGATTTACTCATTGGATTCCGTTTAACAGGTCAATGATCCAACAAGCATCAACATGTCCAGGCTACAACTGAAACTAAACCCTAAATTAGTGAAGTAACAAAATAACTGTGTTTTAGATTTGATAGGGTTTGACTTCTAATTTGAGGAAATGGACTTGTTTTTGTGCTTCCGGTCCGTAAATATTGTGCGGTCTAGTATCTTTCATGTCCGTTTTATGATTTATATTTGATCTTTTCTGAGATTTAAATCCGAGGTTTCACACGAGAGTACAATTTGTCTTACCACATTGCATGCTCGTGAATGATTTTAGGTAACTTTTAGCAATTAAAATTGACGGATTAAATTATCAACACTAAAAGTGGATCCTCGATTAAATTGACGGATTTTTTTACCACTTTATGAGAAATGTTTAAAGTGTTGTTCGTCGAGCCGTTAGTTAAACTTTTAGCAATTAAAATTATGTTTTTCAAAATGTCTAAACTCACCAGGAGCACTCCCCTTTCTTCTCTTAAATCCTCCTTTTCTTCCCTCTTGATAAAATTAGGATCTGTAAAAAAAGAATGTCTATATATTAAAGTTGTTTATATCATTCACACAATTTAAAAGATCGTACAAAGAATTGCAGGAATCGCTAAAAGCCCTCACCCATATCCTAATACATATAGAGCTATTCATATGAGTAGGAGATTGATGGGTGATTCTGCTATACGGCGGTCAATCTGAGAAGTTACAAAAACATATAATATTTTAAATTGCAGCCTAAAATATTATACATTTTGATAACATTTTTAATTACAATCTAAAATATTATCCCACACACGAACCTATAATGTTACTCACGCAACAACAAAAAATATTACACATTTTAATAACATTTCATTGATCCACATTGGCATGTGATTGAGGTTCATCAACTGTGCTACAAGCCAAGCCTACAAGTGAGTGGGCAGTTTTGTAGGCTGGAAACCCTTGTTAGCCAGGTAGGGCCTTAATTGGCCAATAGGCTTTTATATTTCAGGAGTAATATAATAAGTCATAATTAACATAACTCATTCATTTTTTCCCATTCAAGTGAAGCAAACATTCCATTAATTATTTAATTGTCTGCCAAAAAATTGTTATGCCTGCTCCAATCTTTAACACCCAATACAAAAATAAGTTGGTTTATTGGAGGCTACCCAAACTAGAAAGTGAATGCAAAACAATTAATGATCACTCAATACACAGTGTGTGTATCAAGACTTTTTTTATTTTTAAGTTTTGAGATTTTATTTATTTATTTTATGATTACGAATCACTGTTATTTAATCAACGAAGTAGTCAATTGGATTGTTGAAATGACGTGCGATGAATATTGTATTCGACCTCAAGTTTGCGTGACTTTCCTTGTAGTCGGTCTACACTACAGTGTTGGCGATTTTCTCTAAAGTCGGCCTATGATATTGACGACTTCCTCTAATATTACAACAATCATCCTAATTCGTGTAATAAAAACACCCAAACCTTAAAATAAAATAAAAACTTAAAATACGGAAAAAAATCTTAAGCCCATTTTCGGTGTCTATTTATATGTCTTAATACTAAAAATTTAAATTTTAAGTCGTAACCCTAAATTTTAAACCTTAAAATATATCATACACAAAATTTTCTAGCCCCAAACCTATTTTGTTAGTGTGGAAGTATAAACAGAGATAAAAAAACATAAGATTTGTATTTGTAAAAGGATAATTATTTGATACATTGGCGGTGAAAACTTTTAGTTTCCACATGTGCCGTAATTTTAAGGTTTATGGACTTGATTTAGTGGTATAATTTAGTGTTTGTGAATATAATTTAAAGTTTATAGGTTAAAATTTAAATCGTTAACATATTAGCCTAAACCTTAACCTTTAAACCCTAAATCTTAATCATAACCCTTAAATTATAACCATTACTCCTAAATTCTAAATCTTATACATAAACTCTAAATCATACACCCTAGACTAAATCCTTAAACCCTAAAATTAATAGTCTTGTAAAAACTACAAATTTTCACCGTAAGTATATTAGATATAAAACCTTTGTAAAATGAATAAAAATTTCCTGCCCCCTAACCATGCCTCATTATCCCCTACTAAAAAAACACCTAAAAATGAAACTCTAAGCCTTAACTCTAATTTTCATATCCTAAACCTTAAACCCTAAAAATACACCATACCCCTAATTCCATATACCCTATAAACCTCAACATTAAACCCTAAACTCGTTATTTTAAAATGGAGGCACCAATGGAGGTATAGTTAGAGGTAAACGATTTCCATCATTGTAAAATACGGATAAAAATCTTCTGCCCTTTTCGGTGCCCCATACTTATGTCCCGATAGTAAAAAACACTACAAAATTAAATTCCAAGCCCTAACACTAAATTCTAAATCCTAAACTCTACACCCTAAATTTTATATCTTAAAATACTATATAGCCTAAATTCTCTAAACTTTAACCATAAATTCTAAACTTAATTTTAAGCTTGAGAGCATAAATATGGACACAGAAAAAAATAGAGAGTTATTGATACAATAATGGTGTGTGAGAAAGCATATGCAAGAGTAGGGTTTTAGGCAGGGGCAGTTAAAGGACGACAGAGACTTAGCTGGAGAAGCTAGCTTGGGTTGGAAAAGGAAACCAGCCGTCCTACTATACACTATACACTAGGGTTTTGTTTTCCCTCAGATTCCATTTCATTCTCATGCAAAACGGTTTTTATATTATTTATATACTCCCTGTTCAAATATTTTATATATATACATTTATTATAAAAAAAACTTTTCAATCCAATTTTCATGTACAATTGCATATTATATGTATTTCCGAATAAAAAGTAGTGAGCATCTTTCCTCATTAACGTAGGGATAATACCTCGGCAACCAAAAAACTATGCGCCGCCGTAAACTGGGAGTCTCCGGCCTCACACGACGGCGCTCCAACCCTGTTTCCCTATCGCCATATTAAATGGTCTGATCAGGTACTTATTTGTTTTGTTTTGGGAGCCGCGTGTTGCAGTCGCAGCTGCTGTGCAAATCAAGCATGACAATTGACAATCCCTCTTATAACCTCGATCCCCGCCCTTCATTTGTATTTTAAATTAAGAATATAATAATCCCCCCCCCCCTAAATTGTCCTTTTTATCAATTTAATCATCAATGTGCTTTATTTACTTACATTAATTCTGGATTTGAATTTTTTTGTCAATATTGTTTATTTTGATGATATAACAGTATATGAATATGTCATATGTTATATGCCAAAGTATCATAGTATTAAAAAATTTAAAATAGAAAAAAGTTACAAAGTCTAGGATAAATGTAGATAAAATGTTTGAGTATTAAGTTAAAAAAAGTAAAGGATAATCTTACCATTACAGTTGTATAAAATAAAAAATATTAGGTAAAATAACAAAAGATGCCCCAACGTTTACATGTTTTTGTTATTTGTCCTCATATTTTTTTGGTTCAAATATGCTCCCAACGTTTGCTTGTTTTGTCATTTGACCCCCTATTTTTTCTTTTGGTCCAAATATGCCCCCCAAACGTTTCATTCATAGTCTAAATATTCCCATGTTGGATGTAAATTGTCAATCAACAAATCTTAATACGTGTCAAGTCCAGTCAGCATCAGCTGTTGAACGTCAGTTGACTGACCGTTTTCTTCTAACAAGGGCATATTTGGACTACGAATGAAACATTAAGGGCATATTTGGACCAAAAAAAAAGAATAGGAGGCCAAATGACAAAACAAACAAACATTGGGGACATATTTAGACCAAAAAAATAGGGGGCCAAATGACAAAATATGCAAACGTTGGGAGCATCTTTTTTTCATTTTGCCTATTCATTTTTAATTCCATTAATTTAGTCTGCGAACTATTGATCTGCATCATTATTACTTTATGATCGACAAAAATTATCGGCTACTGTTATCAGGGATGGGCATTTCAGCTAACTCAACTTGATCGAGTTATTTTTTGTAAAAAGAAAAAAATCAGGTTTGGTCGGATTGAGTTTTGATGAAAAAATATTTAACTCGACCAGACCCAGAACTAATGGTATAATCTCCCTATATTATTTTAGATATTCATCTTTATTTTTTTACAACTATGTCCTTAAAATTGAATTTTATTCACAATTTTGTCATTAAAATTATATTTTTACAATAAAATCATTAAACTAATTATTTTTATACAATTAAATCCCTAAAAAGTGATTTTATATCATTCGAGACAGGCTAGGGTTTATGTATATAATTTTCAAGCCGGGTAAGATTTTTTAAAGTATAGGGTCAGGTAGAGTTTAATATAAGGGAAAACTACACTAGTGACCACCGAAGATATTGGGGATACCTATTTGAACCACTGAACTAAAAAAAAACGTCAATCACACCACCAAACTTATTAAATCAACCTATTTTGACCACCGCCGTTAAAAAATTAACGGAGGGGTGACGGAAGTGCCACGTGGCAGTTAACATGACTTTTTTAAAATTACATGTTTAGTCCCTATTATTTACTTATTAAATCAATTTGATCCTAATTTTATTTTAATTAAATAAAAATTAATCAACCAATCAAATTATGACACGTGTCATCACCCAATTGGATTAATTTAATTTATTTTGTTTAATGTTTAATATATTTTTTCCTCCAATCAGGTGGTGACACGTGTCACCACCTGGTTAAAGGAAATTTAAAGAAGAAAATAAAGATGAGGTTACGGTGGTTTGAACTTTGGACATGAGGATAAAACCCCCAAGCTTTAACCATTAAACCAAATTACTCTTAGTGCTATAGTTTGCACCTTTTACATACATATCTGAATTCCATTATTCTTTCTCTTCAAGTTCTTGGCTTTATTTCTGCAGATTTTAAAATCTAACATAACTTCTCAACAATCTCTGCATTTCTCAAGAGATTATGATATGGAAACTAATACCAAAATCCCACTTTATGTATTTCTTCTTTCATCGATCTTTCTTCTGTATCATACGGAAATTTGCACATAGTATCATACGGTAAAGATTAAAAAAACACAGAAAATTAAAGGAAATTTGCACTCTCTCCATCCAACAGTGACATTCGCATTGTACAACGAAGTAGACAAAATTACTGGTTACCATCAATTTTCTGCATGCGCATCACGAGATCATGCGCAACCTTGCCAAACCTCATCCACTTCTGCATAAGTAGGAAATAATGTGAAACATGGTATGACAAGAAATGCATATGATCTGCAACTTATGAACACTAACCAACCCCTGGACATCTAATATTGTCGTCGTACGATCTATGTGCCTCTGAGAAGCAATAGAACAGGCATGAAACTTCTCCAAAAAATCCTTCTCAAATTCCTGCACATGATATTTTAAAAATCTTTCGACTGTAGTGATCTTCATCAGCCTGGCAGGGTCAACTTTACCAATCCTTTCAATATAAACAGGGTGACCCTGTTTGTCCACACCATGGTAACCATGGGAAATGCTCGAAAGTAGATGAATCTACAGATGCAGGTGGAATTTTGGTATTAGTTTCCATATCATAATCTCTTGAGAAATGCAGAGATTGTGGAGAAGTTATGTTAGATTTTAAAATCTGCAGAAACAAAGCCAAGAACTTGAAGAGAAAGAAGAATGGAACTCATATATGTATATAAAAGGTGCAAACTATAGCACTAAGAGCAGTTTGGTTCAATGGTTAAAGCTTGGGGGTTTTATCCCCTTGGTCCCAAGTTTGAACCACCATAACCTCATCTTTATTTTCTTCTTTAAATTTCCTTTAACCAGGTGGTGACACGTGTCACCACCTGATTGGAGGAAAAAATATATTAAATATTAAATAAAATAAATTAAATTAATCCAATTGGGTGATGACACGTGTCATAATTTGATTGGTTGATTAATTTTTATTTAATTAAAATAAAATTAGGATCAAATTGATTTCATAAGTAAATAACAGGGACTAAACATGTAATTTTAAAAAAGTCCTGTTAACTGCCACGTGGTACTTCCGTCACCCCTCCGTTAATTTTTTAACGGCGGTGGTCAAAATAGGTTGATTTAATAAGTTTGGTGGTGTGATTGACGTTTTTTTTAGTTCGGTGGTTCAAATAGGTATCCCAATATCTTCGGTGGTCACTGGTGTAGTTTTCCCTTAATATAATTATTTTCGGGTCTACCCATGCCCATCCGTTGTTACGATACGAATACGACAGTTAATTGTATTGATATAGCAGTCCACATGTAAATTACACCGCGATAGAAATACTAAATTACTTTTTTATGTTTAGAATTGGGTATTGAAGGTTGTGAAATTAAGTGAAGGGTCGTATTCAAGATGGTTCCACAAATCTTCGACTTTCTGCAGGAACTTCTTTCTTGGGGCTCTACAGCCTCTGCTTTCATTTTCCCCAACTTTCCCTTTCGGAGATACGCTGTCAATCATAATATTCCAACCCACACAAACATCCCCCACAACAAACATCTCAACCCACTCGAATCAAACACTCCACTTCTCCTGTCTTGTTCCGACACCAACCTAGTTAACTCACTTCCCATGTAATAACAATAATAATAATGCTTCTTCTCCTTCTCCTTCCTCTTCTGGTTCCTGTCTAACTCTTTCTTCTCCCTCTGTCTCTGTTTCTTGTTTGGTCTCGTTCAAAATGAGTGACACCAAAGGAGATGGTTCCAAAAAGCAAGCACAAAAACACTTGTCGTCTTCTCCAAAAGAGTTTGAAGAATCCTCGGAATCAAAGCAGCAGCAGCAGGCGGCGGCGGCTGGTGTTGTGGTCACCGCAGCAACTGGTCCACCACCTTTCATCTCCACGTTTGAACAACAGCAGTTCGAGTCTGTTAACTCACTTAACACCAAGAGACCGCGATATAACAGTGGTGGTATTGGCCAATGGAAACTAATCACCACCGAGTCAAGTCCACAGACTCAGCCTCGTGTCACCACCGGTTCCTCCTCCGACACTGCTTCTTCTCCACCGCAGTCTCCTCTCCCTTCTATGGGGCAAGAAACGAGCAAACCAGAAGGGCGGGAGCGGGAGCGGGAGCAGTTTCATCACCAATTCAGGAAGGGGAAATACGTGAGTCCCGTTTGGAAGCCGTATGAAATGTTGTGGCTAGCTCGGGCGTGGAGGGTTCAGTATCTCGGCGGTGGGTCTGAACGGTCTGAACCTTCTGGTTCGAGAGCCGATGTTGCAGGTCAACCAACGAGAGGCAAAACTAGGGCTGATAAAGACAAGGAAGTGGCGGAGTTTTTGAACAAACATGGGATCAACCGAGATGCCAAGACAGCCGGGACTAAGTGGGATAATATGCTGGGTGAGTTTCGGAAAGTTTATGAATGGGAAAGAGGACCGGAAAAAGAACAAATCGGAAAAAGTTACTTCCGGCTGTCTCCTTACGAGAGAAAACTCCATAGATTACCCGCTTCTTTCGATGAAGAAGTCTTCGAGGAGTTGTCTCAGTTCATCGGCCCTCGCATCAGAACTTCACCAGGCGATGACGGTGGTGGCGGCTTTAAAGCTCTGCCTTTGCCCCCTCCTCTCTCCGGCACGAAACAACTGGCGCCGACGACGAGTCTGTTAGGGTTCGACGTTGGTGTTGGCTACCATTCTTCTTCATCTTCTTCAAAGGAGCTTCGTAGGATCGGGAAGATAAGAATGACATGGGAGGAGTCTGTTAATTTATGGGCGGAAGACGGTGAGTTTCATAGAGGAAGAGTCCGAGTTCAAGGCTCGACCTTTTTGAACTCAGATGAACTCGCTTTTTTTGACGATTCCATGGTTGCCTGTACAATGGAAGCCATGGAAGATGGTCCGTTAAAAGGCTTCTCCGTCGATAGATTCCTCAACGGCCAGCAAGTTAAAGTCTTTGGCAGAAGAAAAGCATCAGCTTCTACTTCTTCTGGTACAAAAAAAAAAAAACATGTTCTTTTGATGTTGGTTTTCTGAAAATTTACCGCCATTTCATTTCCATTAATCTTAAAGTTACCATCTTTAAATACCAGGTTTCATTGAAAGAGCTCAGCCTAGTTCTGTTGAACCCTTTATCAGATGTAAGTTCAAGTAAAAATTTACAGTTAAATTGAGGAGATATGCATGATGCATGCGTTTATAAGGTTATTGTTTTGTTTCCTACAGCAATGCCTCCGATTGAGTTACAAGACCTTACGGAATACTACGTCGCGTGCCTTCGAGTTCCCTCGACGACGTTGCCGAGCTTGCTCGAGCTTTCGTGGCATTTACAAGAGCCTCCGCCGGAGGAATATCGGTTTCCGATTCGGAGAGATGTGTACCGAGACTTACCACCTGGTAAAGAAGTTCTATTTACTGCTTCTAATGAACAATTAGATTGTAGAGCTATCGTGTATGATATGTTGGGTCCGATTATTCGTACGAATCCTAGTCTCAGTGCTGGTACTGCCACAGGAAGAGACTCTTATATTGGCCTTTGGGATGATTGCATCAACAGGGTCGTGTCGAAATTTTGTTCGGTTGAAATGGTTTTTATCCGGAAACCGTCGATGTCGTCGACGGATCAGCCATTGCAGGATCAATGGCCGAACGTAACCGGTTTTGTTAAAAATTATTGCTTGTGGAGAGGGGAGGAGATTGATCAATTGAGGGAAGGTCAGCTTGATCCATCATCCTCAATTGTGGAGAAGTTTTTATGGACTTACATGGATCTTCCGTACGTATTAGGCTATTATGCTGTTGGCTACATGGTAACATTTTGCGCATTAATCCGGTCGCAAGATCGGGTTGTGTTGACGGATTTATATTCGGTAGATCTATCGTCCCCATCGGAGAGACTAAAAGCCCTAGTGCCTTGTTGGAGGATTGCAGGCCTATTGCCCTTACTGGCCGATCGATGCTTGAGTAACCTACATAATGTTGGCTTGTACTACAAGCAATTCCCATTCAGTGATTTCGAAAGGATTGATTTGGGGAACGGGAACATAATCGAAATGACACCGAATACGGTGATGAGATCGTTCTCTAGCAAGAAAAAATGGTCGGCGGTGAAAGAAATCTACGATCACATGTCGGATCATAGAATCCCACACACCGAATTCATTTGTCGGGCATCCGAAAAAGATGCCACATTGGCGTTTAAGCCTAGAGGGTGCAAATTCAAGCCACTAAACTGTGACCAACTAATAGAAGCTCTCAAGTACGTTACAAAAGCATTAGTAGCACTACATGACTTAAGCTTCATGCACAGGGACTTGTGTTGGGACAAAGTTCTAAGACGGATCGACATCGAGAACGAATGGTTCGTCGGCGGATTCGACGAAGCGGTCGGTGCACCGCAGATATACCCTCACCGAGTCTCGGATGCCCGCGGACGGTACGCCCCGGAGATGGGGCGTGGATTACACGGGGTTAAAGTCGACGTGTGGGGAGTTGGGCACTTGGTCAAGACCTGTGGGCTAACGAATTTGCCTAAGATGCTGCGGGAGTTACAAAACAGGTGCTTGGATCAGAACCCTGAGCAAAGGCCGACAGCTGCCGATTGTTACCACCACTTGTTGCAGCTGCAGTCAGCTTCTTCCAGTGCAACATACTGAATCGACACCATTTTTATAATATTTTTAGAACATTTTTCATGCAGGACAGTAATTAATTAATGATGTAGGGTTTTAGGTGTCTAGAATTGTGAAACTGTAGGGGGATGTTTGAATAGAACTGGCGGTGAATTGAATGAGACGTGGGTGGTTGTTTTACGAGGTCTGCTTTACTGGTAATATTGTCTGAGATTTTTGCAGAGAAATGGCGGCTACTCCTAAAAGGCTATGCCTGCTACTTATACAGACCTTTGTTATCAAATCAAGTTTAACTTTTTCTGTACTTACTATTCATATACATACATAAAGGGTATGGCTGGATACATACATACATATTACATACAATCATACATACATACACATATATATGTATCTGTCATAGATATCTGTCTCTTCATTCACAAAAGTGAAATACAAAGAGTTTTTGATGTCTAGTAAGAATGGTTTCACATCATGTGTTTCACAAGTACTGCATTTTCTCCGGAGTCCGGAGTGATGCATGAGCATAGTGCCATCCACATGGGGCCACTGTGTCTTCCATTATCACTGCACTCGGCTCTCTTCAATGTTGCGATTATAACTTTTGATATTCTTTGGAACACACACAAGATGGAGATTTTGGTTTCTCTTTGTTACATCATGATGTTATCTAGGCCAACTGTCCAGCATTATGGACAGCGAAAGCGGATCGCGACCGCGATATCTGCTGCGATATAACGGTTGCGCCGCTGTCTGAAATTACGATTGAGGTAAAAAACGGTATGCAATGGTCGAAATTCAGTCGTTTTTTTCGACACCGCAATCGCCAGGGGCGGAGTTAGGATTAAATCATCAGAGGGACAAGATGTTTAACTTTGGAATGAACAAGATTTTAAAAAGTAACTAAAGCATAAAAAAATTAAAGGGATATGATTTAATTTCACTAATTTTAAAATTAAAATGTCTTAAAAGCGGTTAGACCATAAAAATTTTAGGTCAGTGCTTAATTTAATTAATTTTAAAACTGATAAGGTTCTAAAAACAATTTATACCAGTCAATTTTGGGAGGGACAAGGATTTAATTGAAATAGTTCCAAATCTATCAATGGCCTAAAATGTAATTAGACCATCAAAGTTGAGGGGGGCAATTGCCCCTCCCACCCTCAACATAGATCTGTCATAGGCAACCGCGATCGCTATTTAAAATCCTGATTGTGGATGTAATCTTACACATCGGGGGATCAGTCTATGGACCAGTAACAAATAATGATACGGATGGATCGAGGGATGTTGGAAGAGACCGTCCTACCTCTTAAAAATTTTAATTTATGTATACTTTATATTTTTTTAATCGATGTTCTAAGTTTGCACTTTTAAATTTCTCATATAATCTTTTAACAGTTTGCACCCCTGACATAAAATTCTGTATCCGTCCCGGGACCAATGCATAGATATTTATCCTCTCGACAGGTCTCTGTTTTCGTTACATGAAATCATGGGATGATCTCCAATCAGAAGTGGTTGAAACACTCTTCAACCCTGTCCTCATTGGTTGCTGCTTGAATGTGGGTTTCCGATGAAACAACTTTTGTATTGCACCAACTTTGTTGGGCAGTTTACTTATTGGAACGCCCCCACTCTCAATTCTTAAAGGAATCCTCGTAAAAAGGTTGTCCTCTAGGCTTTTCTAACTTTTAAGGTATCTTTGAATATTTATCGTGTTGACATTGCCGATCGGGGCGGACTACGACCACGAGGACCGTAATCCAGCAGGCGGCAAGGGGGAAAAGCTTTCGGACAATCTTGCCTCTGTAGGATGGAGGGTGTTGGTGTCCGGCTGCGATGGCGGACAGACTGGTCAAGTTGATGGAAAGAAAGGGTGTAATGGTAGTGAGCCATTTTCGTGTCGGGGACCATCATGTAGTGGATGTCGTGCAGCCTGCGAAGGCCGTGGCACTGTTCTTGGTAAGCTACACTTGGAGATGGAATCGATAAGTTTCGGTACTTGTTAAGGATGGTGTAGGTCTTATTGTCCGATAAATTCCGAACTCGAATAAATGCAGATAATAAATTTGTTGCTATATTTATTAAGCAAAGTAGGCTAGATGATTTATTATTTATTCCATCAAATATTTCACAAAAAATTATATAATGCTGGACTAACCAGCATGGAATGGAATTTCATAAGCATAGTAAGAGTGGGTGATTTATGTGATGACTGTAGGTTTCTCCCTTCCGGTGAAGTCCTTCAGCTTCGACACGGACAACGCCAAATCTGAAATACAACCGTACGATTGTTCATAAATTGCCGAAACGAATAAACTGCGTAAATGATTACGAGCATACCTATTAATGGTTTCAATGCCACCTGAGCATCCATGTCATGTTTAGAAGCATCTGGTTCAAACTGTTCGATATAGATTCGAACAGTTGCACCAGCTGAGCCGGTTCCCTGTATGTATATGGAATTAATCATATTAGAATTGAGTAATGAGTGATGAGTGTATGAGCATTCGGATTTGAAGGAGGGAGAACAAAATGTGCACGTACCGATAAACGGAATATAATCCTTGAACCATCCGTGAAAACAAATCGAACACCTTGCTTCGAGGCCACACTTCCATCCACCTGAAAACCAGACACAGATAAATATTAGAACAACAAAGTATAGGAATTTTAAGAGTTCGGTAACATGTCAGAGATCGAATTTTAAGCATAGACTACGGAACTCGTAGAGTCTAATACTTACAGGATCAGTATATGAGAAATCATCAGCAAATTGAAGGACATAGTTTCCTACAATGAGGAATTTTAAACAGTCAAACAGAAGCAAAATATGGAGATGACAGTTGCTGATGCAGGGGGTAGAGGGGTTGATCGCAAACTTACCGAACTTTTCACCGGCCTTACTCTTCGAGGCCAAATCTCTAAGGCATTCTATCATTTTGTTTGCGCCTTCAGATGCACATTCCTGAACAGAGACAATTAGAGAATATATAAACTCGTGACATCGTGTTCCAAAAGGGAGCTATCATATTCATGCTTACTTCATAATCATATCTGGAAAAGAAATTTCTTCCGTAAGTTTCCCAGTGTTGTTTGGCAACATCGGAGACAGACACCAATTTCTCCCCCGGTTTCTTGTCTTTGTTTCGATATGCGATAATCGAGAGCCATGCTAATACAGCCCTGCCAATGACAGAAATAGAAATCATTTGAATTTGACCCCATGTATAAGTTTACATAAAATAACAACATCCAAAAGTAACACGAATGAGGAACCGTTTCCTTAAAACACAAGTATTCAGGTCCTTTATGCAATTATGAAGACACCATTTACATAAATGAGCACCTAAAGTAATTATTCAGCTACATAAATGAGCATCTAAATAATTCATGCAGTCAAGCTAATGTTGGGATTGATTACACTATTAAGTCAACATTCCGAACGTGTCTCGGTTTTCTTATAAAAAGAAAGCAATTACCATATTCCATCCTTCTCACGAATGTGATCCGAACCAGTACCAAAACTTTCTTCCCCACAAATTGACAACTTTCCAGCATCCATAAGATTTCCAAAAAATTTCCAGCCGGTGGGAACCTAAAACAAAAACACCAACTAGTTTGAAGAATGCACCCTTCGAATATAGTCGCTTTCCCCCCGACCGCCCCCCAAAAACTCCCTCTCTCCCCGTCTTCTTACATTATTATTAGAACACATAAGTTGAGAATAGTGCTTACCTCAAAAAATGTAAGACCCAATTTTTCAGCAACTCTATCAAGAGCACCGCTGGTTGGCATGGATCGAGCTAAACCCTGAAAATGTGATATATAAGTAACATTTGGTTTGGAAAATATGACAAGAAAAGCTGCTAGTATTTTGTACCTTAGGACCACCCTGGAAGTATGGTATCGCTTCTTGTGCATTCGCAGCAATAATTGCAACGGAGTCTGAAGGGGTAACAAAAAACTTTTTACCTAGAATCATGTTTCTGTCGCCGTCTCCTGAGTGAAGAGAAAACAAATTGATTGTGATTAAGTTATTAGAGTTAATACTCCACCTTTCTAATGAAATACATTCAAGGTCCGAAATCATGTATTTACCATCGCTTGCTGCTCCGAAATCAGGTCCATTCTCACTATACATGGTGTTGACCAAATCCTTTGCATACCTGTTTTGCCATACAGGTTAGAAAGTGGTATAATTTATTTGTTGAAGTAGAATCCACATTTTTAGCACAGAGCGACTAGTGACTATCTTACGTAAGATTAGGATCCGGATGACCGTGTCCAAAATCCTCAAGAGGCACTCCATTCGATATAGAATCCTACATCACATGACTAACAAGTTCATTAACAATTAGGTCAAATAGTATTTTTCAGATGTTTCATATGCGTGACATACCGGGCTGGCACCAAGCTTGTCGACAAATATGGGTTTTGCATAAGCACCAGTAACAGCATGCATGGCATCAAATGCAAACCTAAAAGGTAACGCTCAACACAATAAAAAATAGTTATAAGAGCCTACGTTTCTCAAGCATATTCGAACAGAAGATCCATTGAAAACATGACGATTGAGATAAAATTTGTAATTATAGAGATACTATGGCATACATCTAAACTTTTTCATGGGCATTTCTAGCATGTTCTACCTCATAGCAAGCAACAATATCGGAATTAAACACATACCAAACAATCTAGGAGCAACCTAATACAACGGATATCCATTCCTGCTAAGGCGAGGGCAGAAGTTATACCTGAAGTCTGATCTCGTGAGAAGACTTCCGATCAGCTGGAAATCAAACACACTCTGCATATAATCGCATGGTATCAATGATACAAACACATGATGTTTCATCCAAAATTATAGGATGAAGTGGTCAATTTTTTCCCCTCACCTCCATTAATTCCAAATAGTCAGACACTGGATCTATAACCTCAACAGTGAAGTTCCCATACTTGGTAACTCCAGTGCGAGAAAGGTCAACGTCGGGAATCTCAGCCATTTTAATCTCAGAAATCTGCACAGTATTTCCATTTTCAGATATCAAGCAGCCATTTGCTCATATACATAAACAGATGAAACAGCAACACACTCCCTATCTCTTCAGTTTAACACAAACAGATGAAATAACCGACCAAAACAAGACGACCATGAACAGAAATGAAAGCGTGATTGTGTGAAACTAAGGTCAGAAATGACTCCAATATTGAGGTAATCGCAAATCTAAAAAGCCTCCGGGAAACAGTTTGTAATCTAGATTTGCATACACATACACACCAGTGGATATATCCAGGAAAAGGTGTTCATCTCAAGCCTCTTTAACCAACTATGAATTTACTCTTCAAACAAAAATATATAATATATAACATCAACATCCAATACTTACAGAAAGAGTATTCCCGTATATCTTGTCGGTGATGGATTCAGGTGCAGGTTGGCCACTGTTGTAATTAAACTAGAAAACAAGTAGATGAACACAATGGAAGTTTAAAGTCAAAGCTATACACTGGAGTTGAATGTAATGTAGCACTGTCATATCCCAATAAATGGAAAATAGCCATCATAATTTAACCAGATATGTCGTCGAAGGTGCATTAGAAATAAACCTTGATACCCCAGTCATATTCGGGGCCTCCGGGATTATGGCTTGCGCTCATGATAAATCCACCATTGGCCTAAAGAGGGAATTTTTTTTAACTATTGATAAAAATACATAAATTGGGAAAACATCGATACCATTCAGAATGAAAAGAAGCATGCTTGCCTTCCTCTTCCGAATTACAGCAGAAACAGCTGGTGTGGACATGATACCGTCCCTGCAATGTCAAACAATCAAAATTAGACAGCATATTTGCAGGAGCAGCAAATGTAATTATTCGATAACCTTCCTTTCCCCCCTAAAGGATGATTACATTTCTTAAGAAAATACACATCATATTCGCAGAAGTGGCAAGTCATATAAGTCCGGTGTGATTTTGTAAATGCCTACGCCCCACCCTTCATTTAGTTATATCTTTAATAAAATTTAACATCCAGAATAACATTTTTCAGAAAATTCATGAACACCAAAACAACAAAAGCTGGGAAGACAACTAAAGACATAGTTCTAGTTTTATCACTCTTCCCCGGAACAATGATGACAGTAATGAAAGAACTCTCACCTGCCAACCAAGATTTTTCCAACTCCATTTCCAG
Organism: Hibiscus tridactylites; assembly: GCA_958450335.1. Lineage (NCBI taxonomy): Eukaryota > Viridiplantae > Streptophyta > Magnoliopsida > Malvales > Malvaceae > Hibiscus > Hibiscus tridactylites. Next base: position 111,436,554 of record OY288266.1, on the reverse strand, counting down.
CTGCAATTTTGATAATTATCTGCATTCCAAATTCAAAACATTTCAAGAAGTCAGACAAAGAGACTAAAGTTTTTTTTTAGTGCATACTTGTGTGTATGTGTTCCTTTCTGTTCCGAATCGTCTTAACTATGTGAACAATTACAAGATCCAAGCAGAACAATGCACTTATAATCGAGAATCAGCTCAGAAAAACGACCTGCGAAGCTTCGCGGTTAAAGTACCGTCCATCGCCTCCTAATACCAAAACTCCATTCTTGTAATCCTCAGGTGGTAATGAATTAAACAACGACTGCAGACATACGAGTTCAACCCATCAATGCCTTTTAAATGAAAGCCAAAAATAAGAAATGTAAAAAGAATTCAAACCTGGATCCAATTTGAAAGGTAGTTCTCTTCCATAAAAACTTTAACCTGCAACAAATGGAATTAATTTCAATTCTATCAAACAAAAATGAAAATGTCTGCAACAGCAATAAAAAACTCACCTTTTTCCTAAGTCCACTTGTTCCAGTCTTCTGCCCTTCAATTGGCTTGGTGGGAACTGACGTTATCTGTTGAAGAAAACCCAAAACCATAATTTTAAAACCAATGAATAAAAATAAAGAAACCCAAAGATAAAAATGCAACCTTTATGCCTCCAGGCTCAGCAATGGTGGAGGAAGAAGAAGCTTTGATGGTAAAAGAAGAAGAATGTGATACAGAAAAGGAGTTGTTTTTGAGAGGGAAGCCATGGAAATAGAGCTTAGAGAAAGAAGAAGGAATGGAAATGGCATTTGACGATCTAAAAGGCGAAGAAAACAACCCTTCCAGTCTCAAAGAATTGCAACATGAAGCCATTGCTACGTTAAGCCTTTACCCTTTTCTTCAGAGATTGAATGAATTAATGTTTGGTTTGATTTTATATATGAGATTTGAGAGGAAGTGGAACAGAGAAGGCGGAGAGAAAAATGGGAAAAATCTGAGCTCAGAGTTTGAGAGAGTAAGCAGCTCCGTTTGCTTTCTTTGGCTATAAATTAATCAAAGGATGCAAACAAAGTGCCACTGCCGCCGGCGCTAGTGGCAGTGCCACATGTACGTTGGAGAATGGAAAACGCTCACAAAAGCCGTTGGGTTTTCGCTTGGTCTGTTCGGTTAACTGACCCAACCGAATTACTAAAAATTTATTAACCAAATTTTTTACCTATTAACAGTTAGCCGAAACGAAAAAAATTCAGTTAATTCGGCCGTTTTTGAATTAACCAAAAATTTTTATATAAAATTTAAGATAAACTACACAAATGATCACTAAACTATGCTAAAAATAATATTTCTAGTTACTAAACTTTTAGAAGTTATAAGACAAACATTAAACTTCTCGAATTATTATAAAATGGTCATTAATTCATTGCACGTTATACATAATACATTATTGATAAATATTAAAAAATTTAATGATAATTTTTGTAATAATTCAATAAATTTAATAATCATTTTGTGCTAAATTGATAAAGTTTAATGATCAATTTATAATATATTTAAAAATTTAATGACCGCTTTATAATTTTTAAAAGTTTAATGACTAAAAATAAATATATGTAATATATATAATATATAAAATTTTCATTTAATTCAGTTAATTAACTGATTTTGAACCAAATTAACCGATAACCGAAATTTAAAAAAATTATTAACCGCTTATCGACCGATTAACTGATTTTTTTTATTTAATTAATTAAGGGTTTTATTTTGATGCACAAGCTGTGTAAATTTTTTTTACACAATCCTTTTATAAAATTTAAAATCTAAATCACAAACCCTAGCAACCTAAACCCTAAGCCCTAAACTCTAAACTCTAAATTCTAACCATAAACCTTAAATTATATACCCTACATACTAAACCCCTAAACCCTAACATAAAACCCTAAACCCTAAACCCTAAAATTAAAGGGCTTGTGTAAACTAAAGTTTACACAGCTTGTGCATCAAAGTATTTTGATTTCCATTAATTAATTCGGTTAAGACCGAAGTTTAAACTACAATCACCAGATGAATTCAGCTGCTTGTTTTAAGGATGGTCACCGAATTTAGTGTTACTAATTCCAGTTCTTCTTTTGTAAAAAAAAAAAAATTATGTGCAAGGTTAGTTTTTTTTTTTAATTTTGATTTTAGTACATATTATAATGTTAACATTAAAATATATTACTTGAGATAATTGCATAGGAGGTCCTCCAAACTATTATTTCGTTTTAAATTAGTCTCTAAACTTTAAAACAACATTAGTGCTCAAACTATGACCTCATTCTAAATTAATGGATGAACTTTAAAATGTTCTCATATCAATCCTCAAACTATCATTATCATTCCAATTGATTCTTCCATTAAAGTGTCATTAACTATGTTGGTTAAAAACAAAATTAATTGTTTAAAGGTCCTCAGAATTGAACATGTGACCTTGACTTTTTAGGAGGTTACACATTCAATTGATGGGCCTTCAGATTTAGATTAATTTGTTTTAAATGAGTAGAGTTAACAACACATTAAGAGAACAATTAAAATAAAATGATATTATAGTTTGAGGACTGATATAGAATAGCTAAAGTTTAAGGACACATTTGGAATGTGTATCGTAGTTTAGGGACCTCCTATACAATTAACTCATATTAACTTAACATCATTATCGTAATGTTTAGAAGTTAGTTTGTTAAGTGGATATACGTTAGGTCTCTTAACGAATGTTAGATATTCAAATTTTGATGTTGTGAATTAAGAAAATTAGATTGAGACGATTGCTCTTATATTGGACCTCTATAAAACTAATTTAGATTAGTTGATAAAGAGCCGGAATCTGATGATTAAAAAATATATTAATCATTCGTGAAAAACGTAAAGTTATTATTGGGTGACTCTCCTAATGATAATTTTCTACGTATACAATGCCTCAGACTCTTGGCTGATACCAAACTACTTATCATTGGGTAACATAATAATATATTTTTTAAAATATTAATACTTCAAGCTTAAAAAATTTAAATTATTTGTTGTAATAAATTAAGGCTTAATACTCAAATAGTTGCCCAAAACTATGCTTGTGGATCACTTTTGATGTCTAAACTATTTTTAGCTCTAATTAGGTGCCTAAAGTTTTAATTTTGATCGTTTTAAGTGCCTAACCGTTAATAAAAAACTGTTAGCCAATTAAATTGTGATAAGTGACATGTTTTTAATTTTTAATTTTTTAATTAATTTTTAAATAAAATTCAAAATTCAATTTTCTAAAAAAATTAACAGTTTTAAATCTTTACAAAACAATCTCAAATTCCTAACTTAAAACCCCAAATTACCGTCGATGTCACCGTTTACTACCTCACCGGAGGCCACCACTATCGTTGTCGGACCACCACAACCGTTTTTCCTAACCACTTATCGCCGATAACCGACGGTAGGTGTGCCGACGACTTCCTTTCGCGATTTTGACTTCTTTCGACGTTAAGAAGCCGATCGACACATCTACTGCTGTTTACCGACGATGTGTAGTTGGGGAAACGATATTGGTATTCCGGCGGCGAATATGGGGGCGGCGGCAAAACCATTGGCGGCGAATTCGGCCGGAGAAGTTAAAGATTTCGAATTTGGGGCCATTTTATGAGTTTTGGGAAATTTAAGATCTTTTTAAAAAAATAAGTAAAATAAATAAAATTATTTTTTAAATAAAAATAACGGTAGTTAACGGTTAGACACCTAAAATGACTAAAATTAAAACTTTAGGCTATTATTTAGGCCTAAAAATAATTTAAACACTAAAAGTGATCCACAACCATAGTTTAGGCACCGATTTGGGTATTAAATCATAAACTAATGTGTGCCAAAAAGAAGAATCGCGTTCAAATAGTTGTACTTGCATCCCTTTTCACTTGAATATCATTGGCCTTGCCACCTGGGACGCACCGCAACCCAACAATCCTGGTTTTATGTTTTTCTGTGGTCCTTTTGTCCGAATAAATTAAGTGTAATCCATTTAAAAATTGAAATTAATTACGATGGTTAGCTAATAAATTTGCCAACTTTTGTTTAATCTTTCAAGGAGAAATCCAAATCAAGATTGGCCACCGTCACCTTCCTTCCTACAAACGCTCCACTTTTCTTCTTTTCTTTCAAGTTTCAACTCTACACCAGCCACCGTCTTCAGTGGCCGCCGGCCGCCGCTTTCTGTAATCTTCTAAAGAAACAATGGCTGGGAATTCAACTACAGGTTCATCTCATTGTTCTTGATTCTTTTATTTTATTTTCTTTTGTTACTCCTTTTGGTATTTCATTTTCTTGGTTCAAAGTATTCATCTTTGAACATAATTTGCATGTTGTGCCATTTACTGAATCTGGGTTTTGAGTTGGGTTTTTTGCAAGCAAGATTCTTGATTTCTGAGATAATGGGTTCTTTTAGAGAAAAAAAAAGAACAAAATTTGATCTTTCCTAGCATAAAAATATACTATTTGTTATGTCCTATACTGCTAATTAAAGTTCATAGCTTTAATCCATACAAGAAAATGTTTTATTTCAATAATTATGCATAAGAAAAGTTCTCCAATGCTTGATATAATATCGGATTGCTTGATTTTAAGAACTAAATCGTTTTCGTGCCATGTTTCGAATTCGATCCGATTCGTTCTTCAGAGGGTAACTGAATTACATGTGATTGTTTGTTTGTTGCTGTCTGAAATATTTTTGTGTTTTCTGTCATGTTTTAGAGTTTCTGCTTTCTTGTGTTTTCAAGTACCACATGGTGTTTGATAGAAAGTGTGTTCAACGAGTAATGTTAGTGTTCTTTGCTTCGAGGTCGATTGTTCTTTCGATTATGAAGAAATGTCTGTTATTATGGTATTTGATTGCTTTTCAAGTGTTTTGAATCTGATTTGGTCAATAAAATCTTAGTTTCTTGATACTTACATATTGGATCTGTGTAATGGAGATAGGAATTTTCTATTTGTTCCGAAATACCATTCATTTCGTACTTCAAAATGCGAATGCAAGTAATGTTTTTAAATGAACAGATTAGCATAATTCTAGAAGTGACATGTTGGTATATATATATATAGTTCTCTAGTTTTTTGTGGCTTGAAAAATGTTAGAGAACATCTATGACATTGAGAAACTACGGATTGTAGGTGGAGGCGAAGATCTTCCCGGGGATACGAACGGGAAGTCTGCAAACAACAATTCACTAGTTGTTTCCTTCGGTGAATTTCTGATCGACTTTGTACCGACAGTCGGAGGGGTTTCTCTGGCTGAAGCACCTGCTTTCAAGAAGGCTCCTGGTGGTGCTCCAGCTAATGTGGCCGTTTGCGTATCTAGATTGGGAGGAACATCGGCTTTCATAGGCAAGGTAAATTCTAACATCTGTACCATGTACCGAAATCTGCTTAATTTATAGCGACTAGAATATATTCGTTCGTGGAGAAAGTCTCGACTGCTTTTAAACTTGAGGGTTGTTTTTGAAATAACCTTAGTGTAAGGGACTGTGATTGAAGGGTGATTTCTCACAAATGATATTCTTTTTGGTATCATGAGATTATTGATGTACATGATGCCTTGCGATTTCATACCAGGTAGGTGATGACGAATTTGGCCACATGCTAGCCAACATTTTAAAAGAAAACAATGTGGACAATTCCGGCATGCGGTTTGACCACAGTGCAAGAACTGCATTGGCATTCGTCACGCTAAGAGCTGATGGTGAACGTGAATTCTTGTTTTTCCGTCATCCAAGTGCTGATATGCGGCTTCATGAGTCAGAACTCGATATAAACCTCATCAAGCAGGTTCCTCACCCCACCCCCTTTTGTCTTTCTGCATTTCTCATCTTTGTTTGAATTAGTAGATGTGGAAGACTGGTTGGTTTGACAAGGATTTAGATTTTCTCATATCCAAATAATATTCGATTGCAGGCGAAGATCTTTCATTTTGGTTCAATTAGTTTGATCGAGGAACCATGCAAGTCAGCTCAACTTGCAGCAATGGACATTGCCAAGAAGTCCGGCAGCATCCTCTCTTATGATCCGAATTTAAGATTGCCATTGTGGCCATCAGCAGAGGCTGCTCGGAAAGGCATAATGAGTATATGGGATCAAGCAGACCTTATTAAGGTACGAATATGATTACAAGACTCGTAAATGGATCTTACTACTTCATTCAAATGCATGCTAATCTATACGAACATGCAGGTAAGCGAGGATGAGATTACATTCTTAACCGAAGGTGGTGACCCTTACGATGATAGCGTGGTGATGAAGAACCTTTTTCATCCTAACCTTAAGCTTTTGATCGTAACCGAGGGGCCAGCAGGTTGTAGATATTACACCAAGGTAAGCTTGAGCAGACTTTCATTGATAATTCTCGACATACGATTTGCATAAACAATCAACCTATATATCCATAGCAGACTTTCAAGGGAAGGGTCTCCGGCATCAAAGTTAAACCTGTTGACACTACAGGCGCTGGCGATGCTTTTGTCGGCGGCTTACTTAGCAGCCTAGCTTCTGATTTAAATCTGTTCCAGGTACCTACAGTTTTTACATAAATTACAGTAAATGATCTTCTAAGCTATATAACACCATTGTTTCTCGAGAAACATATAAACGAATTCATCTTTCTGACAGGACGAGAAGCGGTTAAGGGAAGCCTTAGCTTTCGCAAATGCCTGCGGAGCCCTGACAGTAACAGAGCGAGGTGCGATTCCGGCGCTGCCCACAAAACAGGCTGTTCTCGACGCCTTAACTAAACATCATCATGCATCGTAAAAACGTACGAATCGGTTCCGAGCATGAGTTGCTTCTCATGGAACAATGTACTGTGATTTCAACCAATTTTGTTCCTTTATATATTGATTTTTTTTCCTTAAATTGAGATTCAGATGATTGCAATTACATATGTTTGAAATTTCAAATTTTTGAATGTTCTGGTTCATGTAATCATGTAGTTGGCTGAATGATGATTACAGTAAACTGTTGGTGTGCTCTTTTTAAGAGAATTGATTTCATTTACATGCATTAGGTTTGATTTATGGGGCCAGGGAAAATAAATGTTGATGCTTGATTCTTCCACATAAGCTCTTCAAGGTCAATTCCATTAATGTCCATTAATGTTTGGACAACTTTAGATTTCAAGTTCGAGTCTTGTAAAAGAAAAAGAACATGTTTTTCAAAATTAATTCGATTCGACTCGACTCGAATGTCTTGGTGTGCTCTTTTCATGAGAATTGATTTCATTTACATGCATTAGGTTTGATTTATGGGGCCAGGGAAAATAAAGGTTGATGCTTGATTCTTCCATATAAGCTCTACAAGGTCAATTCCATTAATGTTGGACAACTTCATGATGACAGACCATTCATGTCAAGTGGTCATAGCGAGTTATTGGAGCTCGATTCGATCAAAGTTCACCAATAACTCGCGATTAAAGTTCGGTCAAAGCTCGACTAGATTGTACTTAAGCTCGAACTCGGTTCAAGTTCTTAACGAGCCGAGCTACTTGCTACCTGACTCGAAAAACTCGCGAGCTACTCGAAAACAGGGACGGAGCCAGGATTGAACTACGAGGGGGGCAGACCGATTAATTTTGAAATAATAGGATCTTAAAAAGTAATTAAATCGAAAAAATCAAGGTATTTTAAGTTTAATTTTATAAATTTTAAATTTGAAAGGTCTCAAAAAGTAATTAAACTAGAAAAATATGGGTCAAAATTTAAAATTATTAATTTTAAATTACAAGGTCCTAAAAAATAACAAACCATAAAAATTTTGGGAGGGGCAAAGAAAGAAAAATGGCTTAATTGCAATGGTTTCAAAATTATTAGGGACTAAAATATAATTAACTCATAAAATTTAGGGGGGGAATTGCCCCTCCACATTACACATAGATCCGTCCATGCTCGAAAATATAATATACTATTTTTTATTTTTTATAATTTAAAATATAAATTCAAACTTAAAATTAACCGGCTTGAGTTTATACAAACTTGTGTATCAAAAAATTTTCTTGATAGGACTTTAAATGAGACGTGACAATGGTGAGATACTCGAGTCCAACACGGTCAAAGATCTGCCAACACTTGACTCGATTAGGCTTGAATAAAGCTCGAACTCGACTCGAGTTCTTAATGAGCCGAGTCGAGCTCAGATTTTTCAGGCTCGTTAAAAACTACTCAAACTCGAGCTCGACTCGAAATCTTAACGAGCCGAGTCGAGCTCAATACTACTCGAGCTCGACTCGGCTCGTTTACACCCCTAGTCATAATGATCTTCAAACCAATTGTGAGATCATATTTCAAGTTCGAGTCTTGTAAAAGAAAAAGAACATATTTTTTCAAAATTGATTCGATTCGACTTGAATGTCTGGTCATAAAAGTTGTGTGAGAACTGTGGGTTTGAAGAGGGGGGTAGGTTTAGAAATCAATTAGCCATTAATGAACTGAAAGACTAGAGAAGAACTGTAATGGCAACTTTGAGGCAAGTAGTGGGTCAACCCTTGGGTTTTAGGGTATCACTTTTGCCATTTATTGTTTACATATTTGGCACCATTGAGAATTTTAACCGTAAGTAACAGTGCTTTCGTTTTCCTTCTCTCCTGCACTCTCTGTGTTCTTTTTTCTTTTCATTTCGGATGTCGATAATTACCGATTGAGTTTAATTCGATCGACATAAGTTCGGGGCATGGGTAGATCACATTGCACCTGCAGATAATAATAAAATAGAGCAGGTGATAATGATATTCAAAAAACAGAGGGAATCACATTGTAAATCGAGCTTTGAGAGTGAGAGCTGTTTTGTTTATATGTGGAAAGTGCGTCATCTCCGTCACCTTCCGGTCCGCTCTCTCTCGGTCCCCACCTCCTTTTTATCCTTTTTACCACTCCAATTCCCAATAAAAACTTCTCCAGTTTATATATTTTATTCTGATTTAAATCTTATGATAAATTTTTATGTTGAATTTCGAGTTTTTTTTATTTTTTAATATAGGATCATATCGATCAAGAAAAATTAGATATTTGATTCTTTATATAAGTAAAATGACCATTTGTATCTGATTAAAAAAACTAAAAAAAATATTTTTTTCAGATATTAGATTGAATATTGGATTTTTTAAATTAATAAACTAATAGTAAATCAAAATACAATAATAATAGTAATAGTAATAAAAATAATTAATAAAATGATAATATTAACCGACAAGTGTTGGGTGCAGTGGTAAGACACATTGCACTCTCAAACTAAGGACCCGAGTTCAAACCTTGGAGAGTAAAGACAACATTGTTGAGACTAGAGAGGGCAGCTTCACATCATAACCATAATAAAAATAATTCTCTGGTCCTTTCCGGTGGCCCTAAATACACCCAACATTAAAAAAAATATTACAAAAATAAATTTCAAGACCTAACTCTAGGGGCAGAGGATTTTAATCCGGGAACTTTGCTCTCTTATAGGGCTAAAAAAATAGGATAAAAATGTTATATTTGTTTTTTGGTGTTTTTTTTTGTGAAAAATCATCTGCCCCTAATCATGCCCATTTTATACCCCACACTAAAAATTATTTTAAAATTAAATTCTAAATCTTAACCCTAATTTTAACATCTTAAAAAATATACCATATCTCTGATTCCCTAAACTCTAATCATAACTCCTAACCTTAAATCTTAAACTCTAAACCCTAAATATACTATTTTTAAGTGAGGGCATAAAGAGGACATGATAAGAGGCCAAGCGGTTTTTATCCTCTTTTTGTGCCTCAACATTAAAATCAAATTCTAAACTCTAATTTTAAATTTAAATCTTAAATATAAATTTTATATTTTAAAAAATATATCTTACATCTAATCTTTTAAATTCTAACCATAAACCTTAATCGTATTTTTTTTAAAAGCTAAGCTAATTACAAATAGTATTTGTTCTGAATATACTCTCAACCATTTGACAATGCATATTCAATCTCTCTGCTACAGCTACCGATACTCAAACCCGTAATCTCTAAGAAGAATAACTGTTCTTTTAACCACTAAGTCAAGTTGATTCGTACTCCTAATCGTAAATCTTAATTTTAAATTATTAATGGTGAACATAATCAGGTGCATGGAAAAGTGCCGACGATTTCTACTATAAAAACTAATATATTGAAATGAAAATGTAGCCGTTATATTATGCTGGATGGATCCGGTTTTCTCGCTCCTTCACCAGCTTCATATAAGTAAGTAGTAAAACCTTTTCACCAGCTTTTCTTCCTTCAAACCACACACTCATTACACCTTTTCTCATCTTCTCTTCCCATTGAACCCCATTTTCCTCCTCCTTGAATCGGAGATGGGCGGTGGAGGAGCTTCTAAAACACCACAAACCACCACCAGCTCCAAGAGAGCAGCAGCACCACCACCAGTCGATACCACAGCTCCCACTGGCTGCATGAGTGCTGTCTTCCACTTCTTCGATTTTCATCACTTCCAGTTCCCTTTAAACCAAACCAATACTTCAACTCCGACCAGCAACACCACCAACAGCAGCAGCTGCGGTTGTTTCAAGCCGACTCACTCTTTTCTCTCTCCCCGCAGTACCTTCGTCCCCACCACCGTAAAAGGTACAGAGGCCCCAAGGAATAGTTTGGAATCAGAGGAGGAAAGTTCAGCTCCAGCTTCAACCAGTAAAGAAGAAGAAAATTTAAATATCCCTGTAAGAATACCCTTGTTTTGATTTCCAAGGCGATATATATTGAAAAGTACTGAGTAATCATGATGATAATGATAATGTTTATATATATATATATATGTGAAAATCCAGATGGGAATCCAGATCAAAACAAGTGGAAAAGTTGACACATTTTCAGAGATCAGTAGCTCTCCAGGGACCAAGACACCCACTTTAGTTGCTCGGCTCATGGGTCTTGACATTCTTCCCGAAAGCCATTCGCCATCTTTTTCGTCACATTTGAAGCCAATAACTGGCCGGAGAAGGTCATTGGACGGTGATATTCGGGGCACTCGTTCGTTGCCGGAAACTCCGAGGGTGTCGTCGTCTTCTTCTAGGAGGTCGGACGTCGATCTTCACCACCGGCTTTCTCTTCAGATCAACAAGGAGAACATGAGTGCAACCGAGGAGGCGGTGATTTCTCGGCTCAGAGCACTGAAGAAGAAGGAGCAGAAGCACGAAGACGAGAACAAGAGCCCGGCCGGCCACTACGCGAGGCAGATAGTGAAGCAGATTAAAGAAAGTGTGAGCAGGAGAGTCGGAATGGACATTACCAACACGGTTCGGAACCGAGAGCAAGCTAGAGAAGAGCTTGTTAGTCAATTCAAATACAAGAAGATTTCCAGGGCTTTGAACAAACCGGCTGAAGATTCAAGCCCCGGAAAGCACTCGACGACAAAACCACCACCACCACCAGCAGCAGCAGCAGCTTCGGGAGTCAATATGCAGCCTCAGCCCAAGTTGCAGCCGGTTGCCGGAAAAGTGAAAAAGCCTCGAAACAAGCAAGAAGAGACCTTCGTTCGTCCTTCTTCAGCCAACAGAACTCATACCCCCGACAAGAAATGTAAGAAAACTCCATTGTCAAATGATCTCCTCAACATTTTTCCGGTCAAAAAAGATCCTTCTCCTCCGGCCACGAAAATCCCTCAAAAACAGGTATTCATTCATACACTCACTTTTACCATTTTCGTCTTGATTAAAAAAGGGTAAACTACAATGAAGGTCACTTAATTATAGGTAATGTTACATTTTGGTCACTCAATTATTAAAAGTTACATTTGAATCACCCAATTATTAAAGGTTACATTTAGATCACTCAGTTATGGGTAAAGTTACGTTTGAGTCACCTTTCATATTTAAAAAAGTACATCAATTTAGTCATTTTTTCTTCGAAATCACGTGTATATCCTCTTTAACATTAGAGTACTTCATTTAAAATCATTAATTAATCTAATACATAAATTGATGCACTTTTTTTAAATATGAAGGGTGACCCAAACATAACTTTACCCATAATTGAGTGATCTAAATGTAACCTTTAATAATTGACTGACCCAAATGTAACCTTACTCATAATTGAGTGACTTCTTTTATAGTTTACCTATTAAAAAAAGGGTTTATGTAATCTGTTTACTTTATGAACTTACAGGTCTTGGATGGTGGAAAACCGAAACGTAGCTCACAGTTATCTAGTTGTTCGAGCCAAACGTACAACAAACAACAAGTGAAGTACGTACACGTGCCCCGAAACGACAACATCGGCGACAGATGTAACGACGATACGACAGCCGGTGAAGAAGCGGCGGAATATCATGAGTACATCGCCAGAATACTAAGACGTACAGGGCTAGAAAAAGAAACCCCACTGTCCTTAGCTTCTTGGTCCTCTCCTTCCCATCCTCTTAACCCTTCCATTTTTTACCACCTCGAACACTTCACCGCCTGTAATAAAAAAACCAGCCCCACTCAACTGAGCCTCCGCTGCAACAGAAAATTACTGTTCCATCTCACCGATGAAATCTTGTCGGAATTTTTGAAGCCGTTTTTCAATACGAAGCCTTGGGGTATAACTGAATATTGCAGTAACATGGATGGGTCTGGGCTTATAGACACGTTGTGTTCCAAAATCATGGAGTTTCCTCGAGCTGATTGCCGTGTTCTTGAAGACATCGACGCCTTGATCGGCAAAGATTTGCCGGAAATGAAGCTCCGAAGTGCGGTGGCGTACGGGGAAGAAGCGGAAGGGGTCGTGTCGGAGGTGGAGAAGGGCATACTAGAGGCGCTGGTACATGAAACGGCGACGGATTTGAGACTTTCCAAAGGTTGTCGAATCGAAACGTGGAAAGGGCTCGCCTTTTAGAATCACGTGGGTCATTCACGTGATGAGATGCTATTCGTTGGGGTCTTTGTGGGACTATACACGTGGGTAAAATGGCCGTTGGACCCCCTTTTTTGGGTCTATATTTTGTATATAATATATATATATATTTAATATTATCTTTTTCTCTGATTACAAAAATATATATATCATATATAATATGTATTTGTTATTTCAATAAATATATTATCCATCCTAAGGCACAAACATTGAAATACTCAAGAATTTGTACATATAAATACACATACATAGATATATACACCTATATATGCATGTATGGGTAAAATCCAAATAACTCTACATAGGGTTAAAGTATACTTCAGTTGCTCTAGTTTCAAAATGCATCATTTTCATCTTTGACCATCCAAAAGAGGTACAATCATCTAGAGGCACAAAATCTCGATTTAACAGGAAAATGTGCGTCGAACGTCGTGCTCACATGTTTAGATTCAAAATTTTAAAATTAATTTTAGACTTCAAACGTGATATTGGGAAAAATAAGGTAAAAGTAGTAATTTTTTCGTTTCGTCGTGGTTTTTACACTATATTTTTACACAATCGTGATTTTAAAAAACTTTCACACATAAATCACGTTAGTTTAAAATCAATTATAAACAAAATCAATTCTATAAAATCACGATGATTTGTTATATTGACCTTATATGGTTTTATGGATCATCATCGAAATTAGATATTCATCGTCATAAAAAATTTAAAATTAGAATTATCCATTCATTTGTGATGACATCGTCTAACTCAATAACGTTAAGTAGAATTATACATTGTTAGTGTATCAAACATCTGTAACTCTGAAGTGTCAAATAAAATGATCATTCGGTGTCTCTTAAAAATGTTTTGAATTCGTGTCTTATAAATTGATAGAACAACGTTAGATAATCTTCGACACTGAATATAATTAAAAACTCATGTAATTATCAAACATAAAAATATCTTAAAAAAAAAAGAAAACTCATTATTCTATTTTTGGTTTTCAAGTCATTGAATTTTGAGCTTGTAGAAGAGAGAGATGAAAGGAATAAAGGGCAAAAAGAAAAAAAGAAAAAGAGGAGGGGGGTAAAGCTGGCTGGTGTGCATGGATTTGATGAGAAAGTTCATGTTACGTACGTCTAATTTTACTATTTTTAGAGCCAAAGCTGAAGCCTGCATGCAGCATAAGGCTAAGTCTTTGCTACTTTCACCACCAAAATCCTAAGCATCTGCACTTTACGAAAAGCTTACTTCAAAATTAGAACGATATTTCCACTGATATTGTGAACTTTTTCATGCTCCTTTCTCCACTTTAACTTTAGCTTTAAACAGCGTAAAGACCAAAAGAGAATCTAAGAAAAGAAATTAAAAAGGCAGAAAGTGCCACTACTCTTGTGGACCACGATTAAAAACTCGAGATTTAAACATTAATTTTTAGGATAAATATTCTATACAAAGACGGTGGAAACTGACAAGCACCTTAGTTTTAGGATATAGAGAGTTAGTTTAGGGTATATGGAGTTAGTGTAGGGTATAGGATTTAGGGGTTTAGGTGTAGGTGGTTAGATTTTAGGGATAGTTGTTTCAATTTAAGGTTTAGAGTTATACTTTAGGGTTTATATATTAAAATCTAAATCATCACCATATTACCCTAAAAACTAAACCCTAACATATAAACCCTAAACCTTAAATTGAAACAACTATCCCTAAAATCTAACCACATACACCTAAACCATTAAACCCGATACCCTAAACTAACTTCCTATACCCTAAAATTAAGGCGCATGTGGAAACTTTCAGTTTCCACCGCATGTGTATAGGATATTAATCCTAATTTTTAATGTCAACATAAAATAATTTTATCACTTGAATAGTAATTATATTCATCTAGTTGCAATTATGGGTGAGCAAAACTCGACTCGACTAAAAAAACCCGAATAACTCGACTCGTCTTAACTCGACTCGATCATAAACTCGAATGACTCGAAAAAAATTTAAATAAAGTTTGAGTTGTAAAATGGTCGAATAACTCGAAGTTTTTTGGTAATTAGTGGATTTATTTTTAAGTCCGAGACGAGTCCCTCAATTTTTTTATGATATATACATACTAATATATAAAAATATGAAGAAATATTGTCACATGTGAAAAAATATAAAATATATATATATATATATGTGTGTGTGTGTGTGTGCATATCTTATATGATTAGAGAAAATCGTTTAAATTGGAATCAAATTGTACTATAACATGATACATAATTACAATTAAATTTTTATAGGAACTCGAAAACTTGACTTGAATTTCTTAAACTCGAATCGAAAAAATGTCAAATAAAATTTGAGTTGTAAAACATGACATGTCAACTCGAATAACTCAAAAAATTTTGACTCGACTCGATCGAATGCTCACCCCTAATTATAACTACTCGAAGAAATGTCATTTGTTTGTAGGGCATCCCACGTAAAAGAGACATGCCTATGAATGATGAGGATGTCTTGTAATAGTAAAACTCGTCCGTCCTTTTTCGGTGCTCGTATTTACGTCTTATCGTTAATAAAATTATATTTAGGGTTTAAAATTAAAGTTTAAGGTTATGGTTTAGTGTTTATAGAATTAGGGGTATGATATATTTTTAGGGTCTAAGATTTATGATTTAAACTTTAGTGTTTAAAGTTTATGATTTGATTTTTTAGTATTAGAGCACAAAAATATACAAAAAAAATCCTTCCACCCCCTAAGCTGAAGAAACAAATTGTAACACGAACGAGAGAGATCACGTTTGATTTGATTATAAACAGATTGTTTGGACTCGAATCCAAAACTTGATATTACCAGTAATTTATGGTAAAGTTTGTTGATTGTTTAGAGAAATTTTAATTCAACAAGCTTGAGTTATGTTTACTAGAGTCGTGCCATAAATTTAAATAATCCATGAAGGATGAAGGAAATGGATTAAGTGTTAAGCAGTGAGCGGGAAATTCAAAATGCAAATAAAATTAATTGCACCTATATATATTAAAAAAAGAAAGTCAAATGCTACAATTAATACACTTATTCAATTGAGATTGTTATTGTTTTTTTAATTCCCAAGGGTTGTTTAGTTACAAGCTCTAATATTTATGATGATGTCACTTTTTGAAACAATGATGCCAACACTTATTATTATATAATAATATTTAAAGTTTTAAGGTCATATTAAAAAGACCTAACAATATGAAAAATATTTTGGTGCACATATTACAATTAAGGTTTAAGGTCATATTAAAAAAAAAACAATTAACGTTTAAAGATTTATAGCTATAAGTTAAAAATTTAGAGTTTAGGGGATGTGATTTTAGTATTACGGATTAAGATTTTGATTTTATAGTTTTCGTACACAAATGATGTAAAAAATATATAAGTCTTCTAATTTAATCTATATAATCTAAATTTCTAACATTAAAACTCTATAAATCTTAAAATTTAAACTTAAACATAAATCATAAACTAAACAAACTTGTGTAAACTTTAATATGTGTATCAAATAATTTTATATAATACGTCTTTACAACAACATATGGAATTGAATGGTAAAGATTTAAATTGTATTTCAAACAAAGTTTCGAGTTTGAGTTTTAACTTTACTCTTCTTTTTAAATCTGACTTAATTTAAGTCTGAATATAATCGAAATTCATACAACTACGTAACATCAGAAATATAAATAAGCAACAAAGTTTAAACTATAAAGGGATAAAAATCCTTTGCCCCTTTTCGGTATCCCTACTTATGCCTCAACACTAAAAAAGCACTACAAAACTAAATTTCAAGTCTTAACCCTAAATTTTAAATCATAAACCCTACACCCTAAAAATACATCTTACCCTAAATTTCCTAAATCCTAACAACAACCTATAACTTATACCCCTAAACCCTAAACTTAGTTTTGAGCATAAGGCACCGAAAAGGGGCAAAAAATTTCCTTCCGGTATAATGACTAAACAGCCATGTATGTAAATGGGGGGTAGGGTAGGCAGCTGAGTTGATACATATATTATATATATTGCATGGGATGGGAGATTCAGTAATAACGCAAAACTTGGCAGATTCCGACTACACAATATTCCTGAGACCTGACTGGCTCTGAAATCCAAATTGAATATTGTTGAATCAAACAGTCACAGAGATAGAGAGAGTATGCTGCTGATTTCAAATTCAAAGTGGCTCTCTTTCGCGGGGCACTGCATAATATCAAAAAGAAATATTCCGTGGGATTAGACCGGTGAGTGCGCCCTACCCTGCAATGTCATCAGCATATTGTCGCGGTTATTATCTTTTTCTCAAAATACATGTATGATAGAATATGTAGTGCTACTGTTTATATATTTCAAGACCTTACATTTTTTTTCCAATGTAGAATTAATGTTTTCGCCTCTTTCTATACGTGACAATATGCCCCAGATCATGTATATCACATTCGAGTCACTCAATTATGGATAAAGTTACATTTGAGTCACTCAATTATTAAAAGTTACATTTGGGTCACTCAATTATGGATAAGGTTACATTTGGGTCACAAAATTATTAAAGGTTATATTTAGATCACTCAATTATGGGTAAAATTATGTTTGAGTCACCCTTCATAATTAAAAAAGTACATCAATTTAATCATTTTTTTGAAATCACGCGTATATCCTCGTTAACATTAGAGTACTTCTTTTGAAATCATTAATTAATTTAAGGATTAATATCCTATACACAGGCGGTGGAAACTGAAAGTTTCCACAAGCGCCTTAGTTTTAGGGTATATGAAGTTAATTTATAGTATAAGGTTTAGGGGTTTAGGTGTAAGGGGTTAGAATTTAGGGACAATTGTTTCAATTTAAGGTTAAAGGTTATAATTTAGAGTTTATAGGTTAGGGTTTAGTTTTCAGGGTAATATGGTACAAATCTCAGTTAAAACCATTGTTGTTTTGGGTTATCTAAATGTAACATTTAATAATTGGGTAACCCGAATGTAACTTTTAATAATTGAGTAACCAGATGTAATCTTACTCATAATTGAGTGACTTTCGTTGTAGTTTACCCTTAATTAAAAACGCACACAAAACATCAAGACTTATGCATCGATCATGGTACAAATCTCAGTTAAAACCATTGTTGTTTTGGTTTTATCTTTCTCTGTCCATCTTATCTCTTGGTGGGTGGGGAGTGTGTATTATTTGGTGGTGGTGGTGCTGTCAGTTGCGGTGGCATGTGCAGTGCTTTGTTGTGTCGTCTGAAATATCAAAAAAAAAAATGTGACAGTGAGCGGTGGGATGGACTGACAGATGGGGCTATGTGTAAATAATAAAAGTTTGGTCAAGATGGGGCTATTATTGAAGCTTATAATGCCAACATGATGAAAAATGAAAATGAGAGCACATGTTCTCTTGCCTAAACGCCTAATTAGATCAATCAAATAGTTATTCCTTTTAAAGTGGGGTGAGAGAATTCACAACAATTTTGAATTCTCAAATTTTTAGAGTTTGGTTTCATGTTTATAAATGTTGTCTTTCTCAAAGTTCGAATTTAGATTCTCACATTAGAGTATAACATGTTTTTATCATTGTACTTAACACATATTAGTAGCTAAGTGGTTATATAGTCTTATCCAATACCGAAGTCTCCTTGTTTATGCACAATATTAAAAAAATTAAACTTTATACTCCAACTTAACCCTAAACTTAACCCTTTAAACACTTTATACTCCAACTTAACCCTAAACTCTAACCTTAAACTTAACCCTTTAAACACGAAACCTTAAGTCCTAAACACTAACCCTAGACTCTAATATTAAATCATAAGGTCAATATTTTCAATGTTAGAGTATATATAGGGCAGCGAAAAGTAACATGATATTTTTAAAATGGCATCTAAATCCATATTTTATGTTTTAAATGTTACCACTTTTGAATTAATTACTAAAACAGAACAAACAAACTAATATTACATACATAGACGGAGCCACTCATGGGTTGGAAGAAGTATTGCCCCTCCCCAAATGTTTTGGTATAATAGTATTTAATTTTTTTTAATTTAAATATCAATCAAATAAAATTATTGTTTCTTTCGGATTTTAAATTTAAATACTTAATCAGTCTTAAAGCGCTCCTAATATCTAATATAACTCTCTATTTCATTTTTCTACTTATCCCTAATTTTGTTTCAAACATGCTTTTGTTCCTTTACTAAAAAAACACACACATAACTTGTGGTTTAAGTTGTTTTGGGTTTTTCGAGCCCAATTGCCAACATTGAATTGTTTAACGTAATGTTGGTCTTCGTACAAAGCCCAAAAGCATTAATAGTCCAGAGATTTTACAGGCTTACCAATATAGATTGAGTACTACAAAATTTTATTATAGTCAGAGTTGTTTCAGATATTTTTGGGACCATGAGCTAAAACTTAAGAATGAACTTTTATAGAACGATAATATGTTTCATTATTTAGAATAATTAATTTAATATTTTATTAATAGGCTCATCCCCTTGTGTCCTAGTGACAAAAGATAGATGTTTACCATCCTTTGGGACCCGGGTTCGAGCACCAGTAATGCATGCTGTGTGTGCCGTCTTTAAAAAGACTAAGAAAGTTGAACAGATGTTACCCTTGGCATCGCACCAACATATTCAAAAAAATATTTTATTAATAGACTATAAAAACATGATTAACATGTATCAAACACATTATTTTTATTCTTTTGTGAAGAAAACACCATAAATAAAATTAAAAAAAATAAGAGAAGCCACTAATTTACTAGATTGTCACTTGAAATTTTTGTGAAGTTATTAGGATAGAAGTTAAGCCCCTGATCGACCGCTCATGTTGTTCTCTTATCATACGCTACTGATTATAGGTGGCCCTCTGGTCCAACTTACTTTATTTATAATAATAACTTAAAACCTAACTAAAGAAATGAATAAGGTTGAAGATTATTTTAATATTTTAGAGAAAGAAAAGTAACCGAAAACATTATAATCTCTTTTACGTGGGTAAACTAAAAGGCAAAAAAGTTGAACTAATTCGCGGAAAAACGGAAAAGTAGAATGATATTGAAAATTTTCTAATCATAGCTTGAGATCTCTTCACATTTACATTAGTTGAAATCATACCTTCTTTTTCATATTTGGACCTTTTGATGTGGCACTTGTCATCAATGTTATGGTTTTCAAAGTTTCTAGTTTCAAACACTTCATAATTAGGGTTGTAGAATCTAACAAGCTCATTTCACAGTTCTCAGAGAGATAATCCGACTGTGCATGCCCCGGTAAAAATTACTGCAAAACGAGGTGTTAGCATTGACATGACAGATTTATAAAAATAAGCAAGCAAAGGAATGAAAGATCACGTCGTGATGAACTACTGTCTTAGAAATAAATTCGCCGCCGAAACATCTTTCGACTGCAACCAAAAGAATCATACCTGTGGGAGCAATAATCTAACATTAAGCTGAATCAGTCACAGGGCAACTCTCCTTTGGCAAGTCAGTGTAGCCAAGCGCCACACCTGCCAAGTGAGAGGTGCCCTTTAACTGGTTTGCTTACTTACTAACCCATCACCATATCCCACTTCTTGAGTGCTGCAGTCTTTTTTTGAAATCACTCGACATTCGATCGCCTTTCGTTCTGTTCGTTTGGAGCTTTATAAGCATTCCCATAGGTGTATAGAGAGAATAACCCCATACAAGAATAGCATATGCTAGAGGGGGTTATGCTATGGGATATCCTCCCCAAGGGCTGCCTTTCAAGGAATTTTCTTTTTGCTTCTTTGCCTTTTAACCTATGGGCCTCATAAAGGTTCAATATAAGGATATGGGAATATATGTTCCTACACTTTACTTATTGTTTATTTATTGTCTCATCTGATCTTGATTCCCGATTCCGTCACTGAAAGGCTAAGTCTTCGGTCGTGGTTTGATAACGGATTATGCCGAGGATATACTTTGTGACAGGCTAAGTCACACATGCTATAGAATCTTCCTCTATCTTAGTCCATGCCTTTGCTTTATGGTGAGAGGAGGAAAAAAGCAGTTGAGTGCAGAGATTCTCCACCAAGACATCCAACAATATCGATAATGATAGATGTTGCAACGGCTCTAGAACATCTCCACACCGGACATCCAACACCGATAATTCATTGCGACATAAAACCGGGACATGGTTGCACATGTGGTAGATTTTGGCATTGCCAAATTGTTGGGAGAAGGTGATGTAATGAAACAAACCATGACTCTTGCAACTATTGGCTATATGGCACCAGGTGAACTATTCCCTTTTTACATTCTATATTTCTGTTTCATGTGTATGCTTATATATAGTAGGATTGATGGTATTTTACTTATGCTTGAGATGCAGAGTTCGGATCAGCCGGAATCGTTTCGATAAAATGCGACGTCTATAGTTATGGGATTGTCCTTATAGAAACTTTTACAAAGAAATGGTGGATATTGCAGATGCTGATTTATTAAGAAGAGATGACCAAGTACCTTGTTGTTAAAGTAAACTGTATTTCATCCATCATGGACTTAGCTTTCGGTTGTTCGGCCGAGTTACCGGAAGAGTATACATCTCTAGGAATGTCTGTCTTTCTGAATCTGTACTCCCATGGCTCTGCATCAGAAATTAATTAAAAGGTAAAATAATTATATATTCGAATTCTTGTACATGAACATGTATACAAAAAGTGTATAAATGTTACCTTCCAACCATCATAACCGTAGCTTGAGGATTAGTTCCGGGTGTGAAACTAAACGTCGAAGCATCGATAACTCGAAGGCCATCCAGGCCAAGAACTCTGTATTCAATGTCCACAACCTTACCAACTTGGCAGCCTCCATGATGATGCCAAAATGTCATCACAGTGTCATTGCAGAAGTGTTCCAAAGACGTTGCGGTGTCGAGGTCTCAAGTTAAACGGTAGCGCCGCCACCAAATTCAAGAGACTCTGAGTCGAGATTGATTGAAATCGGAATTTCGAGAAGGCTTTGGAGTTAACCACGTTAATTATGGCTTGCATGCCTTGCACACACTTTTTCAAGTCCTCTGGTTCTTTGAAGTAATTGAACCTCACCCTAGGGGTCTCGTTTGGATCAGTGCTACGAAGCTCAATGTAGCCTGTCGAGAGTGGACGAGCGGCTTTCTGAAGGATAATGCCGCCTTTAAGTCTCGTACCGAAGGAGCCAATGTCACTCTTCGCGCATGCAACAACAACAACGATCGACCATTGTTAGACTTAGACACTCTACTGAATTGTATGATCATATATGCACTGCAGACTGCTATGAAATAGAAGGTAAAAACCTGATTTAAGATGCGGGGAAGAAGTTGAGAAATGGAACCGAATTGAGGAGTCAAATTGAGTCCACTGCCTGCTTCAATATAGCTAGCAGGTAGGTATATGCCGACGGCAGAAACGAGTGAGAGCTCAACTGGCGTAGGGGAAGGAATAAAAAGACCGTTCAATGTGTTGTCGCCCATGCCTTGGCCAACCATGGGTTGGTCCAGCACCACCGTGATGCCAAGTCCCTCGAGTTGGTCGGCAGGCCCGATTCCGCTCAGCATCAGCAGTTGTGAGCTCCCAATGGCACCGGCTGATACGATTACTTCGCTCTTGGAGTTATTGGTTAAAAATGCCGTGTGCCTTATTCCCAACGCATCCTCGAAGATCACCCCTTCAGCTTTTGGTCGTGATCCAACAGCTGAAATTCAAACATAAGTATATTTCAACGAATGGAAATCTTCTGCCCCTTTTCGCTGCCCCTACTTATGCCTCACATACAAAATTAGGTTTATTGTTTAGGATTTTAGGCCAGGAGTTATGGTTAGGGTTTAAGAAATTTAGAGTAGGTGTATTTTTAGGGTTTAGAGTGTAGGGTTTAGGATTTAGAATTTAGGGTTAGAGCTTGAAATTTAATTTTGTTGTGTTTTTTAGTGTTGTGGCATAAGTAGGGGCACCGAAAGGGGCAGAGGATTTTTATCCTATTTCAACACGGACATATAAAAAATCTAAGGTAAACCAAATCATTTTCGGAAAATCAATTACAGTGAAACGGTCAACCTTTATTTTATCTAGGAGTATTGTGACAAATAGTTATTTTTCTTTAAAAGTAACAATTTAAACACTCAATTAAAAAAAATATGACAAACAGGGTTTAAATTGAGACATGGTCTAGTATAATAGTAGTTTTAGTCCCGAAACTTATACATTCTATCAATTTGGTCCTAATTAAAAAATAATTCAATAAATTTAACCCTTCATACTTAAAATTTCGACATTGTACCCTCATGACACACCCTCCCACAACTTTCTAAACCCCATGCTGCTGTCCTTCATCCCGATAATCGACATATGTGATAGCTCAACAGATGCAATCACTTTACTACTAGAACACTGACATACTAATGTAACATGACCTTAATGTTGCGTGCTAGTAGATATAGTCATTTCACTAAGAGAATTTTTCAATACAAAGGGTTAAATTTATTGAATTATTTTGAATTAGAAAAAAATTAATAGAATGCAAATGTTTTGAGGACTAAAATTGTTACTATACCAAGCCGTATGTTTTAATTTTAACGGCAGACTGACCTGATGGTCACAAAAGTTTAATTGAATGACTAAATTGTTGCTTTTAGAAGAAGAATAACATGTTTGTTGCCAAATTTATAATTGAATGACTAAATTGTTAGTTTTAGAAGAAAAATGATATGTTTATTACTAAATCTATAATTAAGTGATTTGTAGCATATTTGTCCTATTACTACTATATATATGGGTAATTGTTCTATACACAAGCGCTTGTGGAAACTTTTTTACACAAGCGTCTTAATTTTAGGGGTTAGAGACTCTGTTTAGGGTTTAAAATTTAGGGTTTAAGTGTAGTAGTTTTGAATTTAGGGATCGTTGATAAAATTTTGGGTTTAGGGTTAAAATTTAGGGTTTATAGGTTAAAACCTAAATCCCTACACATATTACTCTAAAACTAAACCCTAACCCTAAACCCTAAATTCTAAACATTTACATTAAAACCCCTAAACTCTAAACCATAAACCCTAACCCTAAACCCTAAACCCTATAATTGAGGCGCTTGTGGAAACAAAAAAATTTCCACCGCCAGTGTATAGGATATTAATCCTATATATATAGGGTTAGAATCAACTTACATAGTGTAAAACTCTTTAAGTTTTACACGTTTTTTGGATCGTTGGATGGGAAAAGTGAATGGCTGAAATTAACTCCTTACTTTTTTTCTCAAGTGATAATCTTCACATATTCTACTGTTAATCTCATACATCCGTTTTATCCATCCAACAATCCAAAAAAACGTGTAAAACTTAGACAGTTTTACACTATGTAACTGGATAATATGCTATATTATATAACCTTACTTTGTGTTGTAAGAATGATCTTGAGCACCGTGGCATGCAAGTAAACCTTGATATTCTTGGGGTCAGCATACTCAAGCAAATCAGCTGCACTATGTCTATGATCATCCATATCGAAAATGGTTGAGCCAATTTTAGTCCCGTTGACGTGGTCGTACGTAACGCCGTTGAACGGTAAAACTCCGGCTTCAAGCAGCCCGTCCCTGACTGCAGATTGCCACTGCAACACAGGTGCATCAAATACCACCTTCTTTTCCACCCACCGATATGAATCGTTCACCAGAGCTTCATCCAAACCAGATACCTTTACGAACTCAGGTTCAGCATGAGAGTAGAACCCTGCGTTGATGACGGAGCCACCGCCGAGAACGCGTGCTCGGTGGTTGTATACTCCATCCTCCGTGACGAATGCTTGAACATATGAATCGGGAGAGGGGTCTAAAAGTGTAAGCAAGAAGTTCCCTTTGTCTGTCTCGCCGGGCTTGCGATAGGGAGACCCTCCTCTTTCTAGGACTAAAACGTTGGCGGTTTCCGACAGAGTTGCAGCCAAGGGACAGCCGGCGGTTCCTCCGCCGACTACGATGTAGTCGTGGTATGAGACCCGGGGAGCTGTGATTGCTTCTTTAACAAAACTGTAATTTGGAGCTGCAAAAATAATGAATTCCCCCTTTAGCCTAGTTCTTATTTTTACTTATATAAGTTCGAATTCTGACGTTACAAAATTTAAATATCGAAAATAAATCGAGGATGAAAGATAAAAAACACAAACCTGTCTCTGCGTGACAAAATAACAGTGCAAAGCAATTCATCCCCTTTAGCCTAGTTCTTATTTTTACTTATATAAGTTCGAATTCTGACGTTACAAATTTTAAATATCGAAAATAAATCGAGGATGAAAGATAAAAAACACAAACCTGTCTCTGCGTGACAAAAATAACAGTGCAAAGCAAAAACAGCAATACCAAAAGCCTTGAGAAACCTCCATGATTCCATTTCCATGATATCTTTCCTGCTTAAAGACTTATTTTCTATTGGGGACTACCCCTTTAAATATCCTCCAACCTCGAGATCTTAAAATTTATTAAAAAAGTAAAATATTATAAGCTTGGCTTAAACTATATTTTTTTAGGTGTCTGTTTATTTTGGTCAGAATACAGGCTTAAAGTTTAATTTTGTTTATTTTAAGTGTTTGCACCTAATCATCATTTCACACGTGAGCCTTATTTGGTAAAGAGAGTTTTAAGCTAAAAATAGAGGATTGAGTTAAAATTAGAAGTTTAACCGGTCAAATCTGCTAATTTGGATGTTTGGTAAAGAGTGGATTGGGGTGAAACTTCTAATTTTGAAAAAACTGCTAATATAAGCCTTCTGAAATTAGAGATTTTGATATAAGAGTTATAAAATCCCTTTTACCCTTAACAATTATAAAAAATCTCAAAATAACCTAAATTTAACTGTTTTTATTTTAATTATTCAACATTTTACGTTGTGACATTTGTAAACTAATTCCTTTTGTTTTTTTTTTCTTTTTATTCTCACACATTTATATCTGTATTTAAATTTGATAATTAATTAAATTATATTAAAAATAATTATATAAATAATAAATTAATGTATATTTCATTCAAATATGCTTAATAATGTTATATTAAATTTTTTTATAATCTAATTAATATTAATAGATACAAAATATTGATAACTAATAAACTATTCAAATAAGTGTCGAATATAATCATGTCATTATATGTCATTTTGCTTAATTAAATATTCAAACAGCTATCATCTATTAGTTAATTTTATCAAACACTTTTATACAATCAATTAATACAATCCGCTAGTCAAATAAGCTAATGCAATCAACTATCAGCTAATACAATCCGCTATCAGCTATTAACTATCCGCTAATTGTCAAAGAGTCGTGGCTTATTTTAGACACTTAAAATAAAAATGGTATTAAAGTTATGAATACAATTTGATCGATACAAGAATATTTGTGTGATACTATTTTTTTAGGTAAACTACATAAATGGTCACTATATTATGTATTTAGATTCAGTTTGACTATTATACTTCTTATTGCAGCAATTAAATAAATGAACTATTAAATTAGATTCAATGTGACCATTAGCCGTTAGAAGCTAACGGAAGGAGTGACTTGATAGTTAGTAAAAATGTGTATAATTACACATTTGGTTCTCATTTTAATTTAATATAATAAAATAATTATTTAATTAGTTGGTGACACATGTAACCACTTTATTGGAGGACTTTAATTATTTAGATTTGATTTCATAATTTTATTTTTACTCCTCTCAATATCAGATCTAACTCTTTTTCTGTGAGGAGGAGAAGATGCTTCAAATCGAAGTGGATCAATTAATGGGATGGAAATGTCTACCCCTTAATTATGTTCTCATTGGTGTCTCTACTTTAAAATAGCGAGTTTAGGGTTTAAAGTTGGGGCTTACGGTTAGGGTGTAGGGAATTAGGGGTATGATGTATTTTTTACAATTTAAGGTTTAAAATATGAAAATTAGAGTTAAGACTTAAAATTTAATTTCTAGGTATTTTTTAATAAAGGACATATAAAGAGGCATGGTTAGGGGCAGAAGATTTTTACGCCAATTAATGACGTGTCTTATTGTTGATGCGTACGTTAGCTTCATCAACTGCCAACTGAATCATGCAAATTGCAAAGCGATTTGGTGATCAAGTAAAAGTTGCACCCTTCTCACCTATATTTAGCTGAAAATGAAATGATGCTAATGCAGTTAGGGCAAGGAGTACCAAATTGTTATGATGCTATTCGAATTTAATAAAATATAAGTTTTATACAAACCGAACACATAATTTTATATTAAAAGTGTGAACCTTCAAAAAATTTATATTAAAATTTATTTTTTAATAAAGTTCCATTACCATGAATCATGATAGTATATGTCAAATTTTCTTTATTTTTGTGTACTAATTTGATTTAACATTCTACGTGTATTGAACACCTAATATTTTTAAAAGGTTCATCAAAGTAAACCTAACTTTATTCTAAATAAAAAAGTAGACCTAATTTTATTCTAATATAAGTTTTTTTTTTTGTTTTCTCAAGCGCATTAATTTTAGACTTTAGAGTTTGGTGGTTTTTATGTATGGATTAGAAACCCTAAAATTTAACCATACACCCTTAATTCTATCAATAACCTCTAAATTTAAAACAATTACACTTAAATCCCTGAACTCTAAAATTAAGACACTTGTACAAATAAAATGTTTTCACCGCTAGTGTATGCATGTGGTATTTCCATACATACATACATACATGCATACATGCATGCATACATACATGCATACATACATACATGCATACATACATGCATGCATACATGCATGCATACATACATGCATACATACATACATACATACATACATACATACATACATACATACATACATACATACATACATACATACATACATACATACATACATACATACATACATACATACATACATACATACATACATACATACATACATACATACATACATACATACATACATACATACATACATACATACATACATACATACATACATACATACATACATACATACATACATACATACATACATACATACATACATACATACATACATACATACATACATACATACATACATACATACATACATACATACATACATACATACATACATACATACATACATACATACATACATACATACATACATACATACATACATACATACATACATACATACATACATACATACATACATACATACATACATACATACATACATACATACATACATACATACATACATACATACATACATACATACATACATACATACATACATACATACATACATACATACATACATACATACATACATACATACATACATACATACATACATACATACATACATACATACATACATACATACATACATACATACATACATACATACATACATACATACATACATACATACATACATACATACATACATACATACATACATACATACATACATACATACATACATACATACATACATACATACATACATACATACATACATACATACATACATACATACATACATACATACATACATACATACATACATACATACATACATACATACATACATACATACATACATACATACATACATACATACATACATACATACATACATACATACATACATACATACATACATACATACATACATACATACATACATACATACATACATACATACATACATACATACATACATACATACATACATACATACATACATACATACATACATACATACATACATACATACATACATACATACATACATACATACATACATACATACATACATACATACATACATACATACATACATACATACATACATACATACATACATACATACATACATACATACATACATACATACATACATACATACATACATACATACATACATACATACATACATACATACATACATACATACATACATACATACATACATACATACATACATACATACATACATACATACATACATACATACATACATACATACATACATACATACATACATACATACATACATACATACATACATACATACATACATACATACATACATACATACATACATACATACATACATACATACATACATACATACATACATACATACATACATACATACATACATACATACATACATACATACATACATACATACATACATACATACATACATACATACATACATACATACATACATACATACATACATACATACATACATACATACATACATACATACATACATACATACATACATACATACATACATACATACATACATACATACATACATACATACATACATACATACATACATACATACATACATACATACATACATACATACATACATACATACATACATACATACATACATACATACATACATACATACATACATACATACATACATACATACATACATACATACATACATACATACATACATACATACATACATACATACATACATACATACATACATACATACATACATACATACATACATACATACATACATACATACATACATACATACATACATACATACATACATACATACATACATACATACATACATACATACATACATACATACATACATACATACATACATACATACATACATACATACATACATACATACATACATACATACATACATACATACATACATACATACATACATACATACATACATACATACATACATACATACATACATACATACATACATACATACATACATACATACATACATACATACATACATACATACATACATACATACATACATACATACATACATACATACATACATACATACATACATTAAAGTATGCACCTTGCTTTGCTAAATTTAGAAGTAAATAAAATGATGTGATATATTGGGGAGAAACTTTTTTTCAACTCAACTTGAATAATAATTTTATAAATTTTACTCCAAAAATTCAAATAAAATTTAAATTATAAGATTATAATTAAATATTTTAAATTTTAATATAATTAATGAATAAGTTGTTAAGTTTGAGTCGGGTTCATCAATTATGCATGATATTTGTATATCTCATATGAAAAATATGAAGAATTGTATACGTAGTATCATATATGATTTTAGAAGCCGTTTAAATTAAAACCAATTAATATTATAAATATTTAAGATTAAATTTGAACAAAAACTCAAACAATTCAACTCAACTTTCATAAACTTGACTAAAAAAATTCAAATAAAGTTTGAGTTATAAAATATAATTCGTCAACTTGACTAACTTGATTACTTTTTACTTGATTCAATCGAATACTCACCCCTAATGAAGAGTGTCAATTTGTTATTAATATTTTATAAAATTTAATTTCAATTACCAGTTACTTTGGCGAGAGAATGTGTTAGATTCTTTAAACAAGTTAAGGGTTTCAAATTTTAACATTGTGAGTTGAATTGATTGGATTAAAAGAATTGCCCACAGTAAATCGTTAGTGTACTCGGTCAAAATTAATCAATTAATAAATTAAATCTTAATAGTTATACCAAATTTAAGATATCTTTGAAGAGGAAAAGACATTAACAAAATTATACCTAATGTTTGGCTTCCGTTATGCGTTGATTAAATAATCAAACGAACTCGTCAATTAGATTTTAATTTAATATAAAGGTTGGGTCTAATTAGAGGTGACAAATTAGCCAGTGGCGAGTCACATGTATGATTAGGTAGGCACAAGCCCACCTTTAACTTTTCAAAAATCACATATTTGGCTTTAATTTTTTTAATTTTTATCAATTAGTTATTAAATTTTATGATTTGTATCCACCCTAAAATTTTGAAATTTTTATGATTGTGCCCATCTTAAAAAAATATTTTGACTTGTGCTCATCCTTTAAAGCCAACACATTTGCCTATATAACACTGCTATGTCAGCGTGCACTGCCATGCAAGTTTATCACGTCATTTCAAGTCATTTATCGTTAGTTGAGTAACAAAATTTTATTCGTATAGTGCATATTTTAACTCAAAATGAAACGTTAAGAGTTAAATTGTTTCAAAAAAAAAAAAACAAGTGTCAAAGTGACTATTCAGTCAAACGTTAAATTTTTTTATTCAAATGAGGCGGAGATACAAACTGTTTGTCATGCTTTAGTTCTTTTTCGTTGCTCCCAGTGGTGTATGATTCCGGCCGTTGTGATCAAATCGAACTCTGTAGTGACTGTTTCGTGGATCTTACATCATGATCGAATACCATGGAAATATTGACAATGGTTTCACCAAATAGATGAGATATGTTATGTATTGCAGGGTGTGTGTTTTCACAATATTTATCGAGAGGCTAATAATTTGGCGGATGCACTAATAAAGGGAGGAGTGGACCGTGCGTTGTGGTTCCAAGTTCTTTGCTAGTGGCGTGTTGTGAGCTAAATCTTAAATCATGAAGACTAAATTCTAACTATAAATCTTAAATTCTACACACAAAATCTCTAAACCCTAACCTAAATCCTAAAACCTTAAAATTGAAAAGCTTGTGTAAACTAAACACAAGCTTGTGTATCAAAATATTTTTCTTATATATTTGCGTAATCCGATATATTTGGATAAACTACAGTCAATGTCATTTAATTATAATTTTTAGGCTAAAGGGGTACTTTTGCCCCCAAGTTCAACCCAAATATGCAATGTCGCCCCTCGCCGAAAAACGCATTCAATGTGCCCCTTATGTTTGAAAAATCGATCAATTCCGACCCTTGACTGACGTTGACTAACGTTCCCGTCAATTCCTGGGTGACGGGCCGTTAACTCCTGCACGGTCAGCTATCCTTGCCAGCTGGCTTGCCATGTCACGTGCTGACGTGGAAAAAAAAGCTTACGTGGCATTTAAAAAAATATATATTATATTATTATATTAATTTAAAAACTGAGATTAAATAATAAAAATCGGCAGCACGAATGTAGACGGCAGGACGACTGAACGGCAGCAGCAACACACCGGCGAACAGTGCAGGCGGCGGCGGCGGCGGTGCAAGAGAAGGCAGCGGCGGCGGCGAATGTAGACCACGAGTTACTAAACGTCAGAGCAGGCGGCGGCGGTGCAAGAGAACTCGAGGGTTCACTCACGTTCCTCGCGATTTACGGTCGGCGAGGGTGATCTGATGGCTGGGTTTCATCGCGAACCGACGACGAACAAAGGTAGAACTGGCGGTGCACGACATGACCGGCGAACAGTGGCGCAAGGGAGATGAAACCGAACGGTTTTGAACCGTTTCCGAGCGAACGGCCGATGACGAAGGGTAAAGGTTGGGCCTGATAGTCTCCGAGCACACCGATAGTCTCCGATCGACGAACGGACGACGGCTTGGGCCTGATCGGAGCTTCGCCGGAGATGGGTAAAGGTGAGAGCTATCGTGAGAGAGAGGGGAGACAGAGATAGCTGACCACGTAAGCTTTTTTTAATTAATCTTAGTTTTTAAATTAATATAATAATATAATAATATTATTATTTTTTTAAAAAAATTGCCACATAAGCTTTTTTTCCACGTCAGCGCGTGACATGGCAAGCCAGCTGGCAAGGATAGCTGACCGTGCAAGAGTTAACGGCCCGTCACCCAGGAATTGACGGGAACGTTAGTCAACGTTAGTCAATGGTCGGAATTGATCGATTTTTCAAACATAAGGGGCACATTGAATGCGTTTTTCGGCGAGGGGCGACATTGCATATTTGGGTCGAACTTGGGGGCAAAAGTACCCCTTTAGCCTAATTTTTATAATAAATATGTTGTTTTTCTTTTAAAAGTTACAAATAAGCCATCCAATTAATATACTTACAAACATGTCACGCCGTTTATAACCGTGTCACTTTTTTTCTGGTATGATAACATTTTTAGTCTTCAAAAACTTATACATTCTATGAATTTTTTCTTAATTTGAAACAATTAAATAATTTAATCTTTCATACTTAAAAACTTCATCAATATTGTAGTCTTTTTTATGATATTGTCAAAGCAAACGAACCAATCATATAAAATTAGTAGTTCAATAGTTGCATTATGTCATAAAGCAACAACAAGTTAATCTTACATTGTTATTATATCATAAAAGTAATATAACATTTATGAGACAAGAACAAGCAATTTAGGGGGAGAATAAAGATTAAAATGATAAAAAATATTAAAAGTTAATTTATTAAATTGTTTCGAATTGTGATGAAATTAATAGATTGTATAAGTTTTGCAGACCGAAAATATTATTATATCATGTTATTTAGAAAAAAAGTGACTTGTTTGTAATAATATAAGTAAAATGATTTATATTTTATTTCATCTTGGGTAAAAGTATAAAAAAATACAAAAAGAAAAATCAGTTAATTATGCTAAGAGTAAGAAATCATCTCTAATTCTTTCTTGAAGGTCTATCTTTCAAAATTCGAACTCCCATGAGTCTGCATCAAAAGTTAATCAAAAATATATATGAATTTTCATATCATAACTTTTTTTTTTCGAAACAAATAAAAAATTGAACAGATATTACCTTCCGAGCATCATAACCGTAGCTTGAGGATTGGTTCCGGGCGTGGCATGAAAGGTAGAAGCGTCGATAACCCTAAGGCTATCCACGCCAAGGACCTTGTAATCCCTGTCCACAACCTTACCAACTTGGCAGCTCCCATGGAAATGCCAAAACGTTATCGCGGTGTCGATGCAGAACTGCTCCAACGACGTTGCCGTATTCGAATGTTTCTGCCTAAGGTTCGAGGGAATTCGGACCACCATGTTCAGAAGCTGCTGCGTCGAGATCATCAAAAACCGGAATCTCGAAAACGAATACGAATTCACAAGGTTTAACACGGTCTGCATGCCTTGCACACACTTCCTCACGTCCTCCGGGTCTTTGAAGTAGTTAAACGTCACCTTGGGTGTCTCCTTTGGATTTGTGCTCCGAAGCTCGACATAGCCTGTCGAACGTGGACGACCGGTTTTCTGAACAATAAGCCCACCTTGAAGTCTTGTTTGCTTTGTTATGCACATGCAAAGTAGTAAACCAAACCAAACCACAACCATTGTTAAACACAAACCGCGGTAAAAAGAACAGATGTATGGAGATTAGGGATGGCAAACGGGCGGGGCGGATGCTGATACCCCATCCCCATCCTCATACCCACCTAAAATTTTTATATCCACCACCTATAGCAGGTATATTTTTTAAATTCACACATACTCATGTGGGTATATTTTCAAATTCATCCCCACACCCACCACCCAACTAGATACACATTATACATCTCGTACCCGCATGTAGTCGCCTATACCCGCCCGCTTGGTAGCAACCATATCACATAAAACATAAGTTCAAGAACAATTATAAACATAAATTCAAGCTCGATCATAAAACACTATAAACGAACCAAAGTCTTAAGTACATAAAACAAACCAAAGTCTTAAAATTCTATAAAATTTTAGGATTTATAGAATAGTTTGTGAAATTACATCTAAATTCATAATGGTCCAAATTTATATGGCGGATATGATGCGGGGCGGGCGGATGCGAGGCGGGTGGGTACAGGGCGGGCGGATGCGGGGCGGGTAAGGTCTTAAATCCGCCACCTACCCAATATCCGTGGCGGGTATGACTTTTTGCATCCACACCCGCCCACTACCCACCAAACTTATATACATCCACAGCCTAATTGGGGCGGGTGCGGTGCGGAATCCATGAAATTGTACCGGTCTACCATCTCTAATAAAGATATAATGAAACAGCAAGAAAAAAAGAAAAACCAGGTTCAGTCCACGGGGCAAGAATTGTGCAATCTCTCTGAGTGAAGGCAAGTTCATTCCGCTGAGTGCTTCGATATAGTTACCGGACTGGGTTATGCCGACGGTGGAAATGAGTGAGACCTCAACCGGCAAAGGGGAAGGAACAAAGAGACAATTCATGGCATTGTCGGCCATGTTTTGGCCAACCATGGGTTGGTCCATCACCAGCTTGATGCCAAGCGAGTTTAGTTTATTAGCAGGTCCAATACCACTCAGCATTTGAAATTATTTTAAAAAATAATTTATTTATGAATTTGTTTTCTTCACTTTCAAATATTTATGTTTTATTGCTCTAATCTTAAATTATGACTTCGACTCTGTTTGTTTATTCATATTATTAATCATTTGACAATGCACACAAATTATTAACAAAACGATTGAACCTAAGTCTCTTAAAATGAATATCATCAGTTTTTCTATTAAAACCACTTATTCTGAATGTTCTTCTTCTTTCTTAGCTTTGTGGCTTCACCGACCAAACTTACCCTTCCCCCACGGTTTTATTTTGTGCCCAAATGGAAAAGAATTCTACCCCTCATAATAAGAACTTCTAATCTAAAGGAAATCCTTCTTAGGTAATTTTTGGGAATTTGATTTTATAAAAATGATGTAAATTAACTCAAAAAGTGAAAACATAGTCACACCCTTAATTATCTACACATTGAAAATTACTTGAAAGTGGCAGTATATGAAAACCAATTAATTTTAATGGCAGTAAAAATGAACTTTCTTATCAACTATAAATTGAAGAAAAAAACTATATATTTGCATTAATTTTAACCCTATAAAATTAAATACTAGCTAGGATGGTTATTAATTGGTTCCCATTTAGACAGAATATTTAAGTTCTATAATCAAGTGGTTCCCATTGATTTTTCCCCTTTTTCAAACATACTTAATTTGCTTGATATTGTTGATGTTGCAATGCTTCGAAGATCAAGAACGAAATTTCAAAAAGTCGAAATTGAATTATAGTTTTTATTTTGCAAACTTATCATTACATTAGTTTATAATTTTATTATTTTTGAAAGGAGTTAAATCAAAACTTTATAAGGCGTCATAATATAAATTTATTATCATATTAACTTAAATTTATCATCATAATATAAGTTTATGTATTATATAAAAAATGTTCTTAATTAATATTATATTTAGAGTAATTAGGAGCTACGGTACTTGATGACAAGGATGCATACTTAACCTTCTTTTGAAAATTAGGCAAAATTGGTAGAATGGTCCAAATTAAGTTTGATGAACGAATGCAAAACAAATTAGCCATAGGGACAAAAAAATCAATTGGTCAATAAAGTAAGAAATAGTATGAACTTTATATTGAATTAAAAATATTTAAAATTGAGAAAAACATTTGAAAATAATGTGAGGGGTACAAATATTGGTATTGTGAATGGAGTAAATTGGATTGAGAGGTCGTCCTCTTAACAGTTTTTTACAGTATCCGATCCGAATTAGTCAAGTAATAAGTTAGATACCAATAATTGAACATATATATATTCAAAATTTAATACGACATAGATCAATGGGTATGGCCTCCATGAACAAAAAAAAATTGGCCTCAGTCTGTATCAGCTTAAATCGAACTATTCATTATATTGAAATTTGAAACTCTTCACCACATTTTTTGTGCTAAAATGACCAAAAGCAACCGGATTCAATGTTAATTCACAAAAATTAATTATCCTATAATAAGTGTATATGATTTTTATTATATTTTGGTATAGATTTAGTATCTGAACTACACATTTTTTCTGAAATTAATATTTAAAGAATTTTTGTTCTTAAATTGACACTTGAACTTTTTTTGATTATATAGAGAATAGAGATATATTATATTTTCATAACGAAATTCGAACCCATACAAAATGAGGCACTTGAACTATAATTAGAAATTTCTTAAAACTAATTTTGTTCCATCATTTTAATTTTCCTTTTTTAAAACCTAATTTGAGTGAGAGATTTCTTAAAACTACTCACATAAATGTGTATTTACTATTGAAACTTCAACTTTAAACTCAGACTATTGTTTAAAACTTTTAGGATTCATACGAAAAATAATATTTTTAAGTGTTTTAGACATTGAATTTATGAGATTATATATATTATTTTTTTGGTTAAAAAGCTATATTTTAAACCTTTTTCTTTTAACAAAATTTAAAGTTTTTTTTAGATATTTATTTAAAAGAAGATGTCTAATTTAAATATCAAATGTATATTTAAACTTTTTATTAAGCCATACCGTCAAATATTAAAATTTACATTTAAGGATATTTAAGGGACTTTATTATATAAAATTATGAACTTTAAATAATCGCCAAACTTCCTTTGCACATTTAGACCATTAATATCCACTTTAAATTATATAAATGAACTATAAATTTAGACATTATGTTTATGGATGTTAGTTCGATTCATTTGGGACTGAATTTGAATAAAAAAATAACCAGTGGTTTGGGCCAAATCAATTTGTGTATAATTTAAATAATTTTAAATATATATTTTAGATAAATTAGGTTCGAATTTATATTTTAATTGAATATAAACATCTAGACCTGATCTTAAGTGGACACTTCTAATTATAATACACTTTCAAAAAAATTCAATAGGCTTCCGGTATTTTACAGCTCTATTACACCGATTAAAGTATTGGCAAACGACTGATTTTTTGGCACGTTTTTTTGTTACTTATTTTCTATTAGGGTTAGATCTGACGTTGCCACGACTAATCAAGATAGTGCTCATTTTATTATGTTGTTGATCTCTCTATCTCGGGCCCTTAAATCGGATTTAGATACGCGATTACATTTACCGTTTATTCGTGATTGAATTGTGGTAATGACCTTTTTGTCAACGTACGTTCATTGTATAATATGCATTTGTCAATGTCGTTTGTTGATGGTTTTACCCATCATCGTCGATTTGAGGATGTTTGTATCCGTCTTTTATTTCGAGTCTTTGGATTAGTTTCTTACCTGTTCTTGTATAGTCTTATTATGATCTAGAGCCGCTAATTTAGTTTTTAGGTTTGTATCTGGATTTGAAATGTTCGTTTACTTAGTGGTATACTTTCATTGTAATTTCGGATATTCCCTTTGTTTAATAAAATTAGTGGATTCAATTTCAAAAAAAAATATTGGCACAATTATTTTTGAGTTTCATACTATATCTTTTTACTATCCGATCTGAGTTAATTAGTAAATGGATAAACCCCCGATAATTATAATAAAAACAAAGTATTTTACACAATTATTTTGAATATACAAACAACCGGGTGATAAGACATGATCCACTTATACAATGTAAAAGATTATGATTAACTCCATATTATTCGATTCGAGTTAATTAGTAAATGGATTATTATATTAATTTCTTTCTTTTTTTCCCTAATGATAAATTTCACATATTTTATTGTTAATCTCAACCATCCGTTTCATACATCCAACGATCTAAAATTGTGTAAAACTTAAAAAAATTTACACTGTGTAACTAGATTTATTCCTATATATATATATATATATATAACTAATTCAATTCTCAAGTACATGGGCCACTACTTTGCAATTGAATTGGAAAACATCAGCAGTGGGCTTAATAGACCTTGATGTTAATGCCCCAAGATGGGCTTCTTGATATCTGGTTTGGTTAATTTTGGGTTTAGTTAAATTTAAATGTTAAGAATTAAATTGTGAAAATGGTGAAGCTTGAGGTTTCAGATATGGGTTAAATTAAATATTCGAAGTAGTAGTTACATACTTAATGTTGGATTATAGAATTGATGTATATATATAGACGGTTAGGATCCACTTACACAATGTAAAGTTCAATTATTTTTACACATTTTTTTGGATCGTAGATGATGGTAATAAATGGCAAAGATTTTTTTTTTATATTTTTTTCCAAGTAATAATCTTCACATTTTCTACTTTTAATCTTATCCATTTATTTACCTTCATCCAATAGTTCAAAAAATGTAAAACTTTCAATTTTTAATGGTGTAAGAGATTTCTATTTGATATATAGGGTTAGGATCAACTTAAACTGTGTAAAACTCTTTAAGTTTTACACGTTTTTTGGATCGATAGATGAGGGAAATGGATGGTTGAGATTAACTCCGTGTTTTTAATCCCAATTGATAATCTTCACATATTTTACTGTTAATTTCATCCATCCGTTTCACTCATCCAACGATC
This sequence comes from Hibiscus tridactylites, assembly GCA_958450335.1. Taxonomy (NCBI): domain Eukaryota; kingdom Viridiplantae; phylum Streptophyta; class Magnoliopsida; order Malvales; family Malvaceae; genus Hibiscus; species Hibiscus tridactylites. The sequence goes on along the minus strand of OY288266.1, from coordinate 111,397,666 downwards.
CAAAAAACGTGTAAAACTTAGAGAGTTTTACACAGTGTAATTTGATCCTATCCCATATATATAGGGTTAGGATCAACTTATTCTGTGTAAAACTCTTTAAGTTTTACACGTTTTTTGGATCGTTAGATGAGAATAGATGGTTGAGATTAACTCCGTATTTTTAATTTTCAAGTGATAATCTTCACATATTTTTTGTTAATCTCATTCATCTGTTTCACTCATCCAACGATCCAAAAAACGTGTATGTATATATATATAACTCTCTTAGTTTTACACGTTTTTTGGATCGTTGGATTGGTGAAACGAATGAATGAAATTAACAGTAGAATATGTGAAGATTATCACTTGGAAAAAATATAAGAAAATAATCTTAACCATTAATTACCATCATCCAACGGTCCAAAAAAGGTGTAAATAATTACCATCATCCAACGATCCAAAAAATGTTTAAATAATTATCATCATCCAATGGTCCAAAAAAGGTATAAAAATAATTAAGTTTTACACAATATAAATTAATCCTAACCTCTCTCTCTCTATATATATATATATTAAAGGTCATTCGGTGGAATAAATAGATTATATTTATTAAGTGATAAATGGTGTAATAAATAGATTATATTTATTAAGTGATTCAATCGAATACTCACCCCTAATGAAGAGTGTCAATTTGTTATTAATATTTTTTTAAAATATAACATCAATTACCAGTTAGTCTAGCGAGAGAATGTGTTAGATTCTTTAAACAAATTAAGGGTTTTAAATTTTAACATTGTGAGTTGAACAAAGTGGATTAAAAGAGTTGCCCATAACGAATCGTTAGGGTACTCAGTCAAGATTAATTAATTAATAAATCAAATCTTAATAATTATACCAAATTTAAGATATCTTTAAAGAGGAAAAGACATTAACAAAATTATACCTAATGTTTGGCTTCCGTTATGCGTTGATTAAATAATCAAACGAACTCGTCAATCAGATTTTGATTTAATATAAAGGTTGGGTCTAATTAGAGGTGGCAAACTAGCCAGTGGCGAGTCACATATATGATTAGGTAGGTACATGCCCACCCCGACTTTTCAAAAGTCACACATTTGGTTTTAATTTTTATAAATTAATCTTTACGTTTTATGATTTGTGACCACTCTAAAATTTTAAATTTTTATGATTGTGTCCACGCTCAAAAATATTTTAACTTGTGCCCACCCTAAAAAAGAAACAAATTACATCTCTCGACTGGTCAGGCAGCCCCCATCGTCAGCTATATTCTACCCCTCTCTCCATCATCGCTCTCTACCCAAAGGATTCCCATCTTTGATGCGTTAGATTTCGTCCCTGCAGATGTAATTATTCTCTAATCAACAATATTGAACGGGCAGAACCAGCGGAAATTCGAAAAACCATCAACGCTCTTATCCCTGGAAACAAAGCCTTGGATTTCTTTTTAAAATTGATCGGGTCCGGTGTTATCAATCTTGCGCGGAAACGATTGGTACCCAGATACGGGAATAGGTTCATAGACAGGGTTTGACGATGATATCTGCTCAAAGTAGTGAAATGGGTAATGCGCGTTTGCTGTTTGATAAAAGTCCTTTGAGAATGATGTGCCTAATGAAAGCACATTGGTGACGGTCCTTTCAGCTTGTATTCAGTCGGAGTTTTTGAAAATGCCAACGGAGAATGGTCACCGGAAGGTGTGGACGGTGTTTGTGGGAAATCTCTCTATGTCTATTCACTGGAAAAGGGTATGACATGTGTTCGATCGACACGGGGTGGTGGTGGATGTTTTCATCCCTCGGAAACTGGCTAGAAACGGATCTAGATTTGAGTTTGTGAGAATATGCAGTCGAAAGGATGCTGAGCGGGTGGTCGAACGCCTGCATGGTAAATGGATCTATGGTTCCCGCATCTCTGTGTTTCCAGAGAAATATGGAGACCGCAATTCGTTATGGCGACAGAAACAGGTTAACACAAGCACATATCAGTCGGCACAAGCAGGGAATGTGCGACCCAAAGTGTCGTTGAAGCAACGATCGGAGGAGGAGGTCAATCATGGCGACACGTTTGATTATTCAATGCAGGGATTTGTGGCAGTGGACAAGTTGGAAATTTTGCACAACTGTGCAGTGGAGTGGTGCAAACAACCATGGAGTATCAAGGAACTTGCAGCGAAAATGCACTTGACAGCGGTAGAGGGCTTGTCGATCATGCGTATCGCCAGTTCAATGATATTTCTCATGTTCAAGGACCCTTCAATACGTGATAAGGTGATGCTTTTAGAATCAATACGAGGGTGTTTCTCAAGGCTGGAAAAGTGGTCACCGGAGATAGGCTTCGAGACGAGGCGGGTTTGGTTGACGATCAAGGGTTTACCGATCCATGCGTGGTCGCAACAATCCTTCGAGAGTATCGCGAATATTTGGGGCAACTTGGTTTGTTTAGCGGATGCTACCGAATCTCCACAATCGTTTGAATGCGGATGGATACTGATCGAAACATCATTCATGTCGCACATAGATGCTAAGGTGAAGCCTTCGACACAGGGATTGGATGGGGGGACGCCGCGCACGGGTGATGCTCACCAACTGAAGAAAATAGGGCATGTAGAACCGATCGGGGACCAAGTTCACACGGAGGGGATGAGGTTGTGGCGCTGCAATAATCTTTGGGAGGTGAATCACCGGTTGGACCATGCCGAAGCCTCCCAGGATGAGCTTGGTTTGAAGGGGTTGCCGGAGATAAATGAGATGCAGGAAGGTGGGGTGGCGGATCCGATGGAGGACCAAGTTTCTGATAGGGTGATGGGCGAGGCTGGGAAGAGTCCTACACTAGCCAACAGCTTGAGGTAGTTCAATCACACTCGACTACTTTGGATTTGGATGCAAACAATGTGAAGATGGTTGAACCGATTACAGCTACCGTGGATTTGGTGGATAAATCAGTTTCAAATATTGATAGGATAACAGATAAGGCTGGAGGGAAATTATCTGGTTCAGACATTGCAAACCAAAGCTCTCTACTTTGGATTAACGGTAGAAAAATAAAGTCGATTAATATCCTTTCGGGAGTGCCTCCGACGCAAAATCCTGGTAGGGGCAGACCACGTAAACAGTTATTGCATCAACAAGCTTTGACGCAGGTTGTGAACGCTTTACTCTCTGATTCGGATTTTCAGAACTATCAGTAACTGTTAACTAAGGAAATAGTGGCATTGGGTAGTATTGTTGGGGTAAGAACCGTGGGGTGTGAAGCAGATATTATAAAGGATCTTACACGAGTTTTTTTCCGGGGAGAAGCGAGGTCAATAGGGATGCGTGTGGTATCGTGGAACGTCAGGGGGTTAGGCTCATGTTTGAAACGCAGGGCGGTGAGTGATGTAGTTAATAAACAACGTGCGGATATGGTGATGTTGCAAGAATCAAAATTAGAGGATGTGTCGTTGTTACTGGTTGCAAGTTTATGGGTATCGGATGGATATGAGGTCATTTTTTCACCTTCGGGAGGTCTGATTACGATATGGGAAGGTTCACGATTCAGTTTAGATTCGGTGGAGGTGGACCGATATTTTATTCTTTTACAGGGGAGATGGTGCGTGGAGGATTTGCATTGCTGCATTTTGAACGTTTATGCTCCTTGCGATGTGTTGGCACAAAATCTGTTATGGCAGCGTCTTGGAGATCATTGGTGAGGCGTTGTGGTGGGATTGCCCAATCTTATATATTGAACCTTCTGATTCGCGGCCGATACGTAGCGGCATTTGTTGGGAACCACCGATGGCAGGGACGTTGAAATTCTCAGTCGACGAGTCCGCGCATGGTAAGTCGGGTCCAGCAGGTTTCGGGGGTGTGTTGCGTGATGATCAAGGCATGATTGTAGTTTTGTTCTTTCTTTCAGCGGTCGGCTTGGTCATCGTATCCATTGGTTGTGGAGTCAGATTCCATGGTCGCTGTTAGTTGGGTGCTACACGTGGACAAGCGGCCGTGGCGGTATTGGGAGGTGTTTCATGAGATAGACAGCGCTTGTAGTAGTTTGCATTCGGTGTGTTTTTCGCATATTTTTCGGGAGGCGAATGGTCTAGCCGATACATTGGCTAAGGAGGGGGTGTCGTGCGTTTTCTCTATTTTATGTGTGTTAATGCTATCGGGTGGGTGTTGGTTTCTTCGTTCGTATGTTGTCTGGTTGTATTTTGTTGTCACAAACGGGCCATACTTTTTTCCTCCGTTAGGATTAGGGAGATTTGTAACGAGGAGACTGTTGTGACGTTTGGTTGTATATTTTCTTTTTAATATACGACATCTTGTTGAGCAAAAAAAATCCATTGGCCATCCAACCCAATTAGAAAATAAGTCTCGTCCGAAATTACGATTATAATTACGATCAATACATTCGATATAATTATAATAAGAAATAATCAGTACATTTAATAATGATACTATATTTTCAAGTAATAATCTTGAATTGCTCCCACAGATTCAATCAGCAAACCGTAATGGCCTTTCCATTTGGATCGAACAAAGATTTCTGAAGCCATTTCAGCAGCCTCTCTAGAAATGTCTATCTTTCAGAATCCGTACTCCCATGGCCCTGCATCAAAATTTAATTATGTACCGCCTTGGGCAGCGTATATGTACAAATAATAATATTACCTTCCAAGCATCATAACCGTGGCTTGAGGATTAGTTCCGGGCGTGAAATGAAAGGTGGAAGAATCGATAACCCGAAGGCCAGCCACGCCGATGACCCGATAATCCCGATCCACGACCCTGCCGATTCGGCAGCTTCCATGATGATGCCAAAATGTCATGACAGTGTCATTGCAGAAATGTTCCAAAGACGTTGCAGTACTAAGGCGTCTGGGTCTCAAGTTCGTGGGAAAAGCTGCCACTAGACTCAGTAGTTGTTGAGTCGAGATTGTTTGATAACGAAATTTTGAGAAGGCTTTGGAATTTACGAGTTTGATTATGGTTTCCATGCCCAGCACACACTTTCTCAAGTCCTCTGGTTCTTTGAAGTAATTAAACCTCACCCCAGGGGTCTGGTATGGATCGGTGCTTCGAAGCTCGACATAGCCTGTGGAGAGTGGACGGCCAACTTTCTGAATAATAATGCCACCTTTGAGTCTTGTATCGAGGAAGGATCCAATGTTAATCTTTGGTCCGTTGTCCACATGCACATGCAACCACACCCATTGTTACACTTTCATTCATGTTTCAAAGCCGACGTTGGAATCATCATTCTCTTATGTGTTCTTCAACCATTTAAGACATTGACGAACTCACATCTTCGTCTTCTATCATTCTAACAGTTTAAACTTTTCTAGATTCACTTTAAATCCGACGAAACTCAAACCTAAAACTTGTAAAATCGCAAATCACTATTATCTATAATATCCATAGTTTAATCTGTGTGAAATTAAGATATATATCTCGCTTCCTCCTACTTCATCATCAAAAAGTCAAACGTAAACCAAGACTAGTGATTTTTTACAGAAAAAAATGAAGTTTTGAGGTTAACGATCCAAAAATATGTAAACTTAGAGAGTTTTACAGTGTGTAACTGGATCCTATCCCTATATGTGTGTGTGCGTGCATGCGTGCGTTCGTGTGTAAAAAACATGAGTGTTTGATCTCATCTATCTATTCCACTCATCCAATGACCTTGTGTGTGTGTGTGTGAAAAAACAGGAGTGTTTAATCTCATCTATCCATTACACTCATCCAATGGCCTTGAATTAGTGTAAAACTAAATGAATTTTACGACATATAAATAGATCCCGTTTTTTAGATAGGAAAAAAAGTAAGAAGTTAATCTCAGCCATTTATTTTTTCCATCTCCATCCAACGATCAAAAAACGTGTAAAATATATATATATATATATATAGAGAGAGAGAGAGAGAAAGAGAGTTATTAGGTAAAAACCTGGTTTAGGAATGGGAGCAAGAATTTGGAAATCCACCCAAAGGAAGGAGCCAAATTCAGTCCACTGCATGCTTCAATATAGTTACCAAACTGGGTTATGCCCACGGTGGAAAGGAGTGAGACCTCAACAGGTAAAGGGGAAGGAACAAGGATAGCATTCAATCCATTGTCGGCCAAACCTTGGCCAACCATGGGTTGGTCCATCACCACCTTGATGCCTAGTGCCTCTAGTTGATCGGCTGCTCCAATGCCGCTCAACATCAGCAGCTGCGGGCTACCAATCGCACCTGCTGATACAATGATTTCGCTCTCAGAATCATCTGTCAAATATGCCTTGTGTCCTACTCCCCATGCATCCTCAAAAACTACACCTATAGCTCTCGGTTGTGAACCCAAATCTAAAGCAAAAATGATCTTGGCGACCGTGGCATGCAAGTAAACCATAATGTTCTTCGTGTCGGCGTACTCGAGCAAGTCGGCTGCACTATGTCTATGATCATCTGCATCAAAAATGGTAGCACCAATTTTAGTCCCGTTAATGTGGTCATACGTAAATCCATTGTATGGTGAAACCCCAGCTTCGAGCAACCCCTCGATCACTGCAGATTGCCACTGCAACACAGGTGACTTGAATGCCACCTTCTTTTCAACCCATTGGTATGAATCTTTTACCAAAGCTTCATCAAAACCATACTCCTTAGCAAAATCGGATTCGGCATGTGAATAGAACCCCGCGTTGATGACGGAGCCACCGCCGAGAACTTGTGCTCGGTGGTTGTACACTCCGTCCTCCGAAACGAATTTTTGAGCATATGAATCGGACGAGGAATCGAGTACACCGAGCAAGAAGTTCCCTTTGTTCGTTTTGCCTGGTTTAACATAGGGAGACTCTCCTCTTTCTAGGACTAAAACGTTAGCGTTTTCCGACAAAGTCGCAGCCAATGGACAGCCGGCGGTTCCTCCACCGACTACAATGTAGTCGTGGTATGAGACCGAAGGAGCTGAGGTTGCTTCATGAACAAAATTGTAATCCGGAGCTGCAAAATGAAGAAGTTTTTGAATTTAAACTAGAGTCTAGACTCTAGAGAGTTGTCACATTGATGTTTACCGGTCGAGATAAAATGAATAAAATCAATATTTAGTACACTGACGATATATAATTTTATGTAATTTTCGTGAACTAGACGAAGACTGAATAGAACAATTAGCATAAGAGATGCAAATGAGCATTTGTTACCTGTGTGTGCATGGCGAAAGTAGGGGTGAAAAGCAAAAACAACAAGGGAAGGCATGAGAAATCTCCATGATCCCAAGCCCATAGTGTATTTCCACTTCCAATTGGCTCAAGGGATACTTCACTTTGTCTTCCTCTTAAATGAATGGAAATCCTTTGTCATCTAACCCTGCCCATATCCATACCCCTTCGTCTAGGTTTGTGACACGTGTCTTTTCATATAAATTATTTTTACTTTACTTGATATCAATTATCAACTTGTTTTGTTTTCTATTAAAAAAACACTTGTTTAGTTAGTTATATATATATATATATATAATTACGCAGGTTTTTAGTCAGATAACGGTAAACAATTTAAAATGACTTAAGAGAACGACATGTCAGCAGAAAAAAATAATTTTATATTATTTTATAAATTTATTGTTGACTAATGTAACATTCTTTAAAGCCAACACCTTTGCCTATATAACACTGCTATATCAGCGTGCACTGCTATGTAGGTTATCACGCCATTTCAAGTCATTTATCGTTAGTTGAGTAACAAAATTTTATTCGTAGAGTGCCCATTTTAACTCAAAATAAAACGTTAAGAGTTAAATTGCTTTAAAAAAGAATAAGTGTCAAAGCAACTATTCAGTCAAAAGTTAGAATTTTTTTATTCAAATGAGGCGGAGATACAAACTGTTTGTCATGCTTTAGTTCTTTTTCGTTGCTCTCAGTGGTGTATGATTCCGGCCGTTGTGATCAAATCGAACTCTGCAGTGACTGTTTCGTGGATCTTACATCATGATCGAATACCATGGAAATATTAACAATGGTTTCGCCAAATATATGAGCAGGGCCGGTCCTGACTATTTTTTGGCTCGGGGCGAAATTAAAAAAATAGGCCCTTAATTTATTTATTTTTTAAAGAAATATGTAATATAAAATTTTTATTTATTAAATTAAACAAATAATAATTCATTACGATCTTAAAAATATCAAAAATATATTTAAGCATACAAATACTTATAACATTAGCACCTGTGAAATGGGAAAATCTTCGATCGAAATATTTATATACTAAATTCGCAACACTGCCTAATTAAACTTTAAAACAATAGTACATATAAACATATGAAAAATATAATAAACATTTGAATCACATCTTAAAAAACTACCAAATATTAAAAGATTCAAGCTTATTAAACAAAAATAAAAGAACAATCTTAACTATAATTTAGAAATATATAAAAATAAGAAAAAAAAAGTAGAAACATGATCTTACAAAAAAATTTAAGAACAAGTTTCAATAGGATTCAAACACCACGATTGATGATAAATAATTGTAATTTTGTGTTTTTGAAAAATATGAAAAATTGAAAAGTGAATAACAATTTTCAGTTGAGTTGCAAAATATAGAAGAGAAAAGAAGAAATGTAGGTTTTTATACTTGAATTTTCTCCACTAAATGAGCATTAAAGAGAAAAAAAAATAAAGTTAAAAAATTCTTCATTAATATGGAAAATCTGGAAATATGGTAAATTGATGGTGGTGAGAATTTGAAAAGACGGTAGTTTAATAATTTAGTTGGATTTTCATTTAAATTTTTAGAAAGATATATTTAATGAGTGTTTCGTGGGAATTAAAATTATTATTACCGTTATTATAAAAATTTATAATATCAATTAATAGGTTAATAAATTTATGGACCACATCCTTTTACTTATACAGTTTTTTTTTATTTATTATCAAAAATAAAAAATATATTATACTAAGATTTTTTTAAAATTTATGGGCCCTGGGCGGGTGCCCCTTCTGCCCCGGCCTAGGGCCGGCCCTGTAGATGAGATATGTTATGTATTGAAGGGTGTGTGTTTTCACAATATTTATCGAAAGGCTAATAATTTGGCGGATGCACTAATAAAGGGAGGAGTGGACCGTGCGCTGTGGTTCCAAGTTCTTTGCTAGTGGCGTGTTGTGAGCTAAATCCTAAATCATAAAGACTAAATTCTAACTATAAATTTTAAATTCTACACACAAAACCTCTAAACCCTAACCTAAATCCTAAAACCTTAAAATTGAAAAGCTTGTGTAAACTAAACACAAGCTTGTGTATCAAAATATTTTTCTTATATATTTGCGTGATCCAATATATTTGGATAAACTACAGTCAATGTCATTTAATTATAATTTTTATAATAAATATGTTGTTTTTCTTTTAAAAGTTACAAATAAGTCATCCAATTAATATAGTTACAAACATGTTACGACGTTTATAGCTGGGTCACTTTTTTTTGGTATAACAACATTTTTAGTCTTCAAAAACTTATACATTCTATGAATTTTTTCTTAATTTGAAACAATTAAATAATTTAATCCTTCATACTTAAAAACTCCATCAATATAGTCTTTTTTGTGATACTGTCAAAGCAAGCGAACCCACCATATCAAATTAGTAGTTCAATAGTTGCATTCTGCCATAAAGCAATAACAAGTTAATGTTACATTGTTATTATACCATAAAAGTAATATAACATTTATGAGACAAGAACAAACAATTTAGGGGAGAATAAAGATTAAAATGACGAGAATTTTAAATATTAAAAGTTAATATATTAAATTGTTTCGAATTATGATCAAATTAATAGATTATATAAGCTTTGCGGACTGAAAATATTATTCTATCATGTTCATTAGAAAAAAAGTGACTTATTTATAACCGTATAAGTAAAATGATTAATATTTTATTTCATCTTGGGTAAAAGTATAAAAAATACAAAAAGAAAAATCAGTCAATTGTGCTAAGAGTAAGAAATCATCTCTAATTCTTTCTTGAAGGTCTATCTTTCAAAATTCGAACTCCCATGAGTCTGCATTAAAAGTTAATAAAAAATATATATAAATTTTTATATCATAACTTTTTTTAAACGAATAATAAATTGAACAGATATTACCTTCCGACATCATAACCGTAGCTTGAGGATTGGTTCCGGGCGTGGCATGAAAGGTCGAAGCGTCGATAACCCTAAGGCTATCCACGCCAAGGACTTTGTAATCCCTGTCCACAACCTTACCAACTTGGCAGCTCCCATGGAAATGCCAAAACGTTATCGCGGTGTCGATGCAGAACTGCTCCAACGACGTTGCCTTATTCGAATGTTTCGGCCTAAGGTTCGAGGGAATTCGGACCACCATGTTCAGAAGCTGCTGCGTCTAGATCATCGGAAACCGGAATCTCGAAAACGAATACGAATTCACAAGGTTTAACACGGTCTGCATGCCTTGCACACACTTCCTCACGTCCTCCGGGTCTTTGAAGTAGTTAAACGTCACCTTGGGTGTCTCCTTTGGATTTGTGCTCCGAAGCTCGACATAGCCTGTCGAACGTGGACGACCGGTTTTCTGAACAATAAGCCCACCTTGAAGTCTTGTTTGCTTTGTTATACACATGGAAAGTTGTAAACCAAACCAAACCACAACCATTGTTAAACACTAACCGCGGTAAAAAGAACAGATGTATGGAGTAGGGGTGATAATGAGCCTGACCGGCTCGCGAGCTACTCAGGCTCGGCTCGGTCAAAGCTCGGCTCGAGTGAGTTCGATTCGAGCTCGGCTCGAAATCTTAACAAGCCAAGCCGAGACTACCCAGGCTCGGCTCGAAAAGTTCGTGAACAGGCTCGGAATCTACATATGCACTAAAATAAATTATGTGTTTGTATTTTCTTTCATTAGTTGATTGTTGTTTGACTTTGTATTTTCTTTAATTATGTGTTTGTATTATAAGAATATTTATTCATTATTTGGATTAATCTAATTTTTGGCACTTTTTCCCCTTTCCGATCATTGAATTTCGTTTTAGTGTTGGTTATGAAATGAATTTTTAACGAATATTTTATATAAAAAAACTATAGCAAAATTTTTCATTTCGAGCCGAGCTGAGCCTGACGAGCTTCGAGCCCAATAGAATTGTTTTCAAACCGAGCTCGAGCCTAAAATTCCGAGCTCGGCGAATCTCGAACCCGAGCCGAGTCTGACCAGGCTTGGGCTCAGCTCGGCTCGTTATCACCCCCTAGTATGGAGATATAATGAAACAGTAAGAGAAAAAAACAGGTTCAGTCCAGGGGGCAAGAATTGTGCAATCTCTCCGAGTGAAGGCAAGTTCATTCCGCTGATTGCTTCGATATAGTTACCGGACTGGGTTATGCCGACGGTTGAAATGAGTGAGACCTCAACCGGCAAAGGGGAAGGAACAAAGATAGAATTCATGGCATTGTCGGCCATGTTTTGGCCAACCATGGGTTGGTCCATCACCACCTTGATGCCGAGCGAGTTTAGTTTATTAGCAGGTCCAATACCACTCAGCATCAACAGCTGCGGGCTGCCTAACGGCGCCGGTTGGCACGATTATCTCGCTCTTGGAGTCTTTTGTCAAAAATGCCTTGTGCTTTACACCCGATGCATCCTCGTATATTACCCCGGTTGCTTTCGGTCGTGATCCACCGCCTATATATGCACATATAAGAAGAAACTACAAGGAAAAATGTAAGTTACGTAAATTATCACTGAATTTTACGGATGGAAATCCTCTTCCTTTTTGGTGCCTCTACTTATGCCCCACACTCAAAATTATGTTTAGGGTTTAGGGTTTTAGGTTAGGGGTTATAGTAAGGGTTTAGAGAATTTAGGGTATAGTATATTTTTAGGGTATAGGGTGTAAGGTTTAGGATTTAGAATTTAGGGTTAAGGCTTGAAATTTAATTTTGTTGTGTTTTCTAGTATTGGGGCATAAGTAGGGGCACCGAAAAGAGGCAGAGGATTTTTATTTGAATTTTACTATCAAATTTATTTTGGATGTTAAAGTTTCAAAACATTCAATTTACTCACTGAAGTTTAGACATTAGATTTTTTTGTCACTCTACCGTTCACCGTCGTTATCGTTCGATACCAAATTTTGCTAAGTCTGAATTCGACCTCCTTTTCGCCAAAATGTGCCCTGAAGTCCACGAATCGAGCAAAAATCTTTCAATTTCTCTCTCGTTGATCTCACTCCTCCGCCGTCAGATGGAACTCATTTCTCAGTATATTGTTTATCGTGTGCCGATGAAGCTTTCTACTATTTGAATCTTAAAGAAGTTCCTTCGTTCATCAGTAAATGAACGCCATCAAAAAGTTAACGAAAGAGTGACAAAAAACGTTCAATGTCTAAACTTCTAAGAACAAATTGAACATTTTAAAACTTTAATGACTAAAATAAGTTTTAAAAGTAAAGTTTAATAATGATTTACGTAATTTACCCTAAAGAAAATTACAACACATGCAAAAACTAATAGTAATGAGCTTACTTTGTGTGAAAATGATGTTGTGTACCGTGGCATGCAAGTAAACCTTGATATTCGTGGGGTCAGCATACTCGAGCAAGTCAGCAGCAGTATGTCTATGATCATTCCTGTCAAAAATGGTGGCACCAACTTTAGTTCCTTTGATGTGATCAAACGTAAACCTGTTGTACGGCCTAACCCCGGCTTCAAGCAACCCATCCCTCACGGCGGATTGCCACTGCAGCACAGGTGACTCGAATGCCAGCTTCTTTTTTTTTTGCTAAGCAAGCTTTTATTAGTTATAAAATTTTTGCCGTCGTTGGGAGCCTCATTAAAAACCTCCCTAATCCTAGGTGGAGGAAAAGAGTACACCCCAACTAGGCTACAACAAAGGAGCACAACACCTCAAATACAAATCCGATTCACTGCAACCAATCTACACAAGCCATACACATTCAATCCTATCAAGCCACTAAAATCTGAATTACCACCAAGCTTTGAATAATTTGGCTCGAGCCATTCCACATTTTGCTAGGTGATCTGCCATTTCATTTCTCGCTCTTGGTACGTACTCAAACTTGATATTCTTAATTCTACTTACCAGTTCATCTATTTCCTCAAAGATATTCCACCAACGCCAAGGCCTTAAAAGATGGTTTTCTATCCAATTCAAGGCGACTTGGGAGTCCGATTCAATAATTAGATTTGTCTTCTCTACCCATCCAGCTTCTTCGAACACAATTATGGCCGTCTTGATAGCCACGATCTCTGCATAGTCTGCTCCAATAACTTCTACTGGTCCTGAAAATAATGCTCGTACATCTCCCGAACTTGATCTCAACACGCCACCACATCCTGCTGCACCCCTGGAATAAGCTCCATCTACGTTAAATTTTGTTGTTCCCTCTTGTGGAGGTATCCACCGTGCAGCTTCTACAATCATCTCGGATGACACGCAGCAATTTGGGTTGTTCCACCAATTTCCATCGTTCAACAGCAGGTAGTTGTTCATTGCTTTAATCCAGATCAAGGCTCTCATCTTCACGTTGAAAAGCATATCTTTTTGAGAAGTAGATTTGTCATTAAACACCTTCTCATTCCTGGCTAGCCATAATGTCCACATGGCCGCTGCTATCGTAATATGCCATAGAGATTTTTTCGAACCTGTCCAAGAACAAGAGAAACAAAATGATAAAAACTCATCTATATTCAACAGGTTTGGCCAGCAAATCGTCCACCAATTACAGAAGTTTCTCCAAAAGCAGCTTGCAAATTTGCATTCCACGAACAAGTGTGAAATAGTCTCTTCCGTTTGTCCACACCAAGGGCAGCCGCAAGAATCGTCACTCAACTTTACACCTTTTTCTCTAAGGAATTTCTTTGTTGGAATCCTTTTTAATTTGAGTATCCACATAAAACTTCTCACTTTAGGTGGAACCTTCATCTTCCATATTAAGTCATAGTTGAAAGCTGGAACTTCCAAATCTGCAGTTACCAATAACTCCGACAATTTCCCAACCGAGAACCTACCAGCTTGGTCATGTAGCCAAATGATTCTATCTTCGACTCCCTCTTTTAGTTGCTGTTCTTCTAACTGTTTTTTCAATACCTGCAGCATCTCCATTTCTCTTTCTATAAGATTTCTTGAAAAAATGCTCTGCCACTCTGTCCCTTCAAAGCTTCGATTGTCCACCATTTCAGTCACTCTAATGTATTTTTTCCGTGCAAGTCTGTACAATCTGGGAAACTCTTCGCATAGAGCCTTGTCCCCATTCCATCGATCCTCCCAAAACAGCACACTTTCCCCATTTCCCAATCTCCACCTAAACTCTTTTGGTGCCATCCATCTATTCACTTTATCATCTAGCAAATTACTTACAATCCCTTTCCAAATGGTCGATGCTTTTCTTCCCAACTTACAATCCACAATCCAGTGTTGTTCTTGTTTCCCATACTTTGAACATATGATCTTCCTCCAAAGAGCTTCTTTTTCTGTTAAAAACCGCCAGCCCCACTTCGCTAGTAATGCTTGATTCTTCGCTTTTAAATTCACCACTCCTGCACCTCCTTTCTTCTTCGGTGTGCACACCTTGCCCCAATTAACTCTGCTCATTTTCTTTGAACTTGTAGTGATTCCCCAAAGAAAATTCCTCCTGATTCTGTCAATTTTCTCCAAAACTTGCTTTGGAATTTTGAAGATGGATAAATAATATAATGGCAATGCAGATAGTACTGAGTTAATGAGGATGATTCTGCCCGCGAATGATAAAGACCGGCTTTTCCACCTCGATAGCTTTTTACTAAATCTTTCCACTATAGGGTCCCATGTACTTATTCTTCTCGGATCTGCCCCTAGTGGTATACCCAAGTAGTTGAAAGGGAGTGTACCAGTTTTGCAACTACACTGTTCAGCCAATGATCGCAGTTTATCAGCCTTGACATTTATCCCGACTAAGCACGATTTATTAAAATTTATGCTCAGTCCTGAACACACCTCGAAACATCTCAAAATCCTTTTCATGTTAACCATATTTGCTTCAGTAGGCCTTAGGAAGAAAACGGTGTCATCCGCAAATTGGAGATGCGTAATCGAGTCATTAGGAACAAGATTCTGTATTCCTTCTATCATACCCCTCTCCTCTGCTTTCCTAACCAGCAAATGTAAAGCCTCAGTGACAATGATGAACAAAAATGGGGAAATAGGATCCCCTGCCTTAAACCTTTGCTCATTTTAAATTCTTTAGTCGGTGAGCCATTTATTAAAATAGAGACCTTGGCCGTAGTGACACATTCCATAATCCAGCCACACCATTTAGCTCCAAATCCCATTTGATCTAACACCATAATTAAGAAATCCCATCTTACACAATCGTAGGCCTTCGAGAAGTCAAGCTTCAGTATTACTCCCCCTTTTTTGCTTTCTTCATGCTGTAACGAATGTATAACTTCGTTTGCTATCAGAATTCCATCAAAAATCTGCCTCCCCTTGATGAATGCGCATTGAGTTTCACCAATCACCTTATTTATCACCCCACTAATTCTCTTTGAGAGCACTTTTGAGACTATTTTATACACCGAGCTTACTAAACTAATCGGTCTGTATTCAGAAATGTTCACAGGACTTTCAGATTTTGGAATTAAGGCAATAAATGAAGAATTGGCATTGCTTGGTAACTTTCCAGTTTTCCAGAATATCATCATAGTCTCCAGAAGATCTTCTTTCACTATATCCCAGCACTTCCTAAAGAAACAAGCGTTAAATCCATCCGGCCCTGGTGCTTTCGATTCATCGCAGCTCCAAACTGCTTCCTTAATTTCCTCTAAAGAGAACGGCACTTCCAGTGATACTGCATCCTCTGCTGATAGTCTCTTAAAGTCCAGTTTGAAAATTGCTTCCCATCGCCTTGATTTTATACTGAACTGCCTAACAAAGTGATCAAAAACTTTTTGTTTTATCTTTTTCGGGTTTTCAGCTTCAGCCAATCCCAGATTTTTCCCACGGATCACATTTCGCTTTGCTCTTACCTTTACCATCCTGTGAAAGAATTTTGTGTTGTTATCGCCTTGTTTCAACCATCCCATTCTTGCCTTTTGCCTCCATAAATCCTCTCTAGCTTTTAGACAGTCCCAAAGCTGCAGTTTTTTTAACTTCAATTCCTCTTGTTCTATAGCGTTTATCTCACCTTCATCACCAGCCTTTTCAATCTCGTTTATCCTATTTTCCAGTTTTGTGACTGTAACATTGTAATCTTCGCATTTTGAACTCCAGCACCTAATAGCTTCCTTCACTTTCTTGAGTTTTACTGGTAGACTCTTCCCTCTTGTCCCTTTCTCTCCCATCGTGTCTTTTATAACCTTTAAGCATCCATCCTTCGAGAGCCAAGTGTTTATCATTTTAAAAGGTCTTGGTCCCCAATTAATCACCTCATTGTAGAGAATTATCAGGATGTGATCTGAAATCATCCGAGATAAGCCACGCAAATACAGGTCACCATTTCTCATCAACCACTCATCTTCCACCAAGAATCGGTCTATTTTGCTTCTCCTATTTCCAGGTCCTATCCAAGTGAATTTCCTACCAACTAATGGAACCTCAGACAGGTTACAATTTTCAATAAAATTGTTGAATTCTTCAATTGCTATTTTTCTGTAACCACCTCCATTTCTTTCTTCCTTACTTCTAATTGCATTGAAATCACCACACATAAACCAGGGTGTATCCCAGATTTTTCTTAATAGCACTAGTTCATTCCATAAGAGCTTTTGATTCAAAAAATCACAGTATGCGTAAATATTAATCCAGGTGCAGTCTAAGTTGATATCAACCCATTTGCCAGTAACAATGATATACCTGGTTTTCGTTTCGCTCTTCTCTACTGTGAATTTCTTTTTGTCCCATATTGTGATTAAGCCTCCCGAACGCCCTGACGCCGCTGAGAACAGATAATCGAAATCATCATCGTACCATAAACGCCCCACCTCTTCTTCACTAAAAGATTCCTTCTTTGTTTCCTGAAGCATCACCATCTCTACTTTGTTGACTCTGATTACCTTCCTTACTGTCGACATCTTTACAGCCGATCCCAAGCCTCTCGTGTTCCATGAGAGCACCCTCATCCTTCACTTCTTGGCTTGCTTTAAATCCCCTTATTTCGGTAATCACTTTCTTCCAGTGTCGCAATTTCTTGCACTACTTCAATTTCTTCTCCTCTGATTTCAATCCCTAACTCTTTCCCCACCTCTAAAGTCTTTTCCGCTTCTCTTGTAAATTTTTCCCATCTCGCCTGTAAATCTGAATCCGTTAACGATCTTCCTTCTATCTCACATTTGTCATACTCCTTGCCTTTGTTCTTGAATCTTTTCTTTGCTCGATCCCTTTTTTTCCTTTCCGTTTCAGTTAGAGCTTTATCTTGGTATTCTTGGAGCGATCCATATCTTTTTTCTTTTTTACCAACACCCTTCTTTGATCCTTCAAACTCGGGGAGATTAAGCTTTTGTGAACCTTCTTTCGGATCACTGTCTTCCTCAGAACAATCGATTGTTGTCTTCCCCTCTTCTTCTAGATCCTCTTCAATTGGGTTGTTTAAGTTATCCACCTCTTTTTCCCAAGATGCCCTTTGACCCTTTTGACTAGCTGGCCCAGTAAATTCATTCATTTCAACGTCTGAAGTTTCTTCATTTTGTTGAATTTCATTTTTTTTGAATCCCATTAATTCCAGATCATCCATTATTTTCTTCGAGAATGGGCTTGTGATAACTTCCTCCTCCAAACTTTGTCTCTCGTCCACTTTATTCTGGACAATTTCGGCCCAACTCGGTCCACTCCTTGATGGACTACTCAAGTTGGCCTTTGCCAGCAAATCTTCCTCTCTGACCCCTGCACTACTTTTGGCAGGAATTTCTATATCGACAACAACCTCGGACTTGTCACCCTCAGCCTTCTTTTTTCTCGAGTGACTTCCTTCTTCTCTGTCTTCATTAAGATTTTGATTATTCAATCCTCTACTCATTAAGTCTGCATTTATTTCATCCCCATCATCAAGAATCCTGTCTCCCAAACCTTTGGACTTCTCCCTTTGAGATGTGCTCGCCGTAGATTCCGTTGAACTTCCGTTTGACAACGTTCCGGTCTACTTTTTCAGTTTTTCATTGTGATTCTGCTCTTGTCTTCTAGCCGTTGACAATACTGTAGTGACTTCTGATACGTTAATCTGGAATATATCTTTTCCTTGTAGCTTTTAGCCACTGATACGAATCCCCTACCAAAGCTTCATCGAAACCGAGTTCCTTTATGAACTCAGGGTCAGCATGTGAGTAAAACCCGGCGTTGATGGCTGTGCCACCGCCGAGAACCTGTGCTCGGTTGCTGTGCACTCCATCCTCCGAGATGAAATGCTGAGAATTTGATTGGGATGAGGTGTCATAAAGTTGGAGCAAGAAGTTGGCTTTGTCTGTTCTGCTAGGGTTGGTATAGGGAGACCCTCCTCTTTCTAGAACTAAAACGTTGGCTTTTTCTGACAGGGTTGCAGCTAAGGGACAGCCGGCGGTCCCTCCACCGACCACTATGTAGGCATGGTATGAGACCTGAGGAGCTGAGGTTGCTTCTTTTACAAAACTATAATTTGGAGCTGCAAACATTAGGTTGCCATTAGTGTTTGTTTCTATTTTGAATGGGCAATTTTGTTAATTACATAGTTGTTTTAAATTAAGGTATTAGATTTACATCTTAAGAATTTGATATTTGGATAAATATTCTATACACATGCTGTTGAAACTGAAAATTTTCACAAACGTTATATTTTTAGGGTATAGAGGTAGTTTAAGGTATATACTTTAAGGTTTTAACCTATAAACCCTAAATTATAACCCTAAACCTTAAATTAAAACAACTATCCCTAAATTCTAACCCCCTACACCTAAACCCCTAAACCCTATACCCTAAACTAAGTCCATATACCCTAAAACTAAGGCGTTTGTAGAAACTTTCAATTTTCACCAACAGTGTATAGGATATTAATCCTTGGTATTTTACCATCGGTACAAGTATTAAGGTAAGAGACTGAGCTAGAATATTAGTTCGAGGGGTGATTAGAAAAAGGCTTGTATTATAAGTAAGTATTTAAAGTATATCAATTTTTTCGCCATTCAGAACTGATGTTCAAACTCGGATCACTTAAAATTACATCATCCTTTACTACTGAGACTAAGGTGTTACGCCGACAAGTATTGACCGTCTATATATATACATATCATTGTAGTATAAATGATATTATATAAATTATATCTAAATAATTTAAGGTGGAGAAAGGAAGAAGCCATGGAATTACCTTTCTCCGCACGACAAGAGTAAGGGTGCAAAGCACAAACGACGACGACAATAAGAAAAGCTTTAAGAAATTTCCATGATCCCCAATCCATTATGTTTTTTTTCTCTAGAATTTGATCCGATAAATTATGAACACAAATATAAATACAATTAGAATAAGAGATGCAAACTTGTCTCAAAAGTAAAGGGTGCAAAGCAAAAACAACCACAAAAAGAGCCTTGACAAACCTCATTGATCCGAAATCCATGCTGTGTTTTTCTAATTTTGCTTTACTTTCTTATCTGACTTAGTGAATTATGTTTGTTCCTGTGTTATTATTGTTTTATTTAACCAACATTCGAGACATTGTGAATATAGAAAATTTTTGTTGTGAGACTTACCCATCAAAATCAGGTGTACAACTTGGGTCAATTTAGATTAGTTAGGGCGAAATTCTGGTGAACGGGGAGAGCAACCAAAAAAATACTATTTTATATAAGATAATTATTTGATACACTGGCTGTGTAAAACTAAAAGTTTCTACAAATGTCTTAGTTTTAGGGTTTATGGTGTAGGGCTTAATGGTTTATGTTTAGTAATTTAGAAATTAGTGGCTGATTTAGGATTAGAATTTAGGGTTTATATGTTAAACCTTAAATCCTTAACATATTACCCTAAACCCTAAACCCTACATCATAACAATAAACCCTAATTTCTATTCACAATCACTAAATTCTAAATCTTTACACCTAAACTCCTAAATCATACCCCCTAAACTAAGTCTATAAACCCTAAAACTAAGGCGTTTTTGAAAAATAAAAGTTTCTTTCATCGGTGTATTGGATATAAATCCTTTTATTTAATTGTAAAAAGATAATTTAACAAATTAAATATAAGTGGATCGAGTCGGCTCTAGCTTTCTTAATTTTATTTGGGTTGAGCTTGGGTAAAAATTTAAGTTCATACTTTAGTCCGGACCAAGTCCGGTTCAAGATAATGAGTGCAAAACCGTGTATGAGTCCAACCCATGGATAAGTCTGGCATCAACATAAAACGAATTATTTCAAATTTTAAACTTTTACATTTATCAAACAATATTTATATTAAGGGTAAACTACTGCATGGGTCACTTACGTTTAGCATCTGTACAGAGTTAGTCACCACTTTTGAAAAGTGCCTATTAGTAGTCCTCTACGTTTTCGATGTGTAAATACTTGGTCACTCCGACGTTAACTCCGTTAGTCCCCTAACGGATTGCTGATGTGGCGAAAGTAAAATAAGGATAAATTACTGCAATAGCCATTAAAATTTATCTCATTTACATTTTTTCTCCTCAATTTAAAAAAGTAAACATTATAGTCACTAATAAAAATGTTTCTTTATAATTTCACCCTTAAATTTTTAAAAATTCATTTTTCAATCCTAAAACTTTACAATCAATTAACACAATAATATTATAAATGCTTAGATGAAAAATAGGTGCCCAAAGTATACCCTTTGAAACTTAGGTGCCCAAATTGCTCCTATTTAATAACTCAAACTTAAAAATTTAGTCCACTAACTACTAAAAAATTCGAGTTATTGGAATTTCTATTTTATAATTCAAACTTTATTTTGAATTTTTGAGTCGAGTTTATGAAATTATGAGTCGAGTATTTTCACATCAAACCTAAAAATTTAATTTTTTCGAGTCAAGTCGAGTTATTGGAATTTCTATTTTATAATTCAAAGTTTATTTTGAATTTTTTAGTCGAGTTTATGAAATTATGAGTCGAGTATTTTCACATCAAACCAAAAAATTTAATTTTTTCGAGTCAAGTCGAGTTATTGGAATTTCTATTTTATAATTCAAACTTTATTTTGAATTTTTGAGTCGAGTTTATGAAATTATGAGTCGAGTATTTTCACATCAAACCCAAAAAATTAATTTTTTCGAGTCAAGTCGAGTTATTGGAATTTCTATTTTATAACTCAAACTTTATTTTGAATTTTTGAGTCGAGTTTATGAAATTATGAGTCGAGTATTTTCACATCAAACCTAAAAATTTAATTTTTTCGAGTCAAGTCGAGTTATTGGAATTTCTATTTTATAATTCAAACTTTATTTTGAATTTTTGAGTCGAGTTTATGAAATTATGAGTCGAGTATTTTCACATCAAACCTAAAAATTTAATTTTTTCGAATCAAGTCGAGTGTTGCACTTCCCTACATATAATTTTTAATTTTAATCCGTGTTTGTCCCAAGAAAAACTTCGGATTAAAATTAGAAATTATATGTAGGGAAGTGCAACACTCGACTTGATTCGAAAAAATTAAATTTTTAGGTTTGATGTGAAAATACTCGACTCATAATTTCATAAACTCGACTCAAAAATTCAAAATAAAGTTTGAATTATAAAATAGAAATTTCAATAACTCGACTTGACTCGAAAAAATTAAATTTTTTGGTTTGATGTGAAAATACTCGAGTCATAATTTCATAAACTCGACTCAAAAATTCAAAATAAAGTTTGAATTATAAAATAGAAATTCCAATAACTACTTGACTCGAAAAAAATTAAAATTTTTGGTTTGATGTGAAAATACTCGACTCATAATTTCATAAACTCGACTCAAAAATTCAAAATAAAGTTTGAATTATAAAATAGAAATTCCAATAACTCGACTTGACTCGAAAAAATTAAATTTTAAGGTTTGATGTGAAAATACTCGACTCATAATTTCATAAACTCGACTCAAAAATTCAAAATAAAGTTTGAATTATAAAATAGAAATTCCAATAACTCGACTTGACTCGAAAAAATTAAATTTTTAGGTTTGATGTGAAAATACTCGACTCATAATTTCATAAACTCGACTAAAAAATTCAAAATAAAGTTTGAATTATAAAATAGAAATTCCAATAACTCGACTTGACTCGAAAAAATTAAATTTTTTGGTTTGATGTGAAAATACTCGACTCATAATTTCATAAACTCGACTCAAAAATTCAAAATAAAGTTTGAATTTAAAATAGAAATTCCAATAACTCGACTTTACTCGAAAAAATTAAATTTTTTTGTTTGATGTGAAAATACTCGACTCATAATTTCATAAAATCGACTCAAAAATTCAAAATAAAGTTTGAATTATAAAATAGAAATTCCAATAACTCGAATTTTTTAGTAGTTAGTGGACTAAATTTTTAAGTTTGAGTTATTAAATAGGAGCAATTTGGGCACCAAAGTTTCAAAGGGTATACTTTGGGCACCTATTTTTCATCTAAGCATTTATAATATTATTGTGTTAATTGATTGTAAAGTTTTAGGATTGAAAAATGAATTTTTAAAAATTTAAGGGTGAAATTATAAAGAAACATTTTTATTAGTGACTATAATGTTTACTTTTTTAAATTGAGGAGAAAAAATGTACATGAGATAAATCTTAATGGCTATTACAGTAATTTATCCTTATTTTACTTTCGCCACATCAGCAATCCGTTAGGGGACTAACGGAGTTAACGCCAGAGTGACCAAGTATTTACACATCGAAAACGTAGAGGACTACTAATAGGCACTTTTCAAAAGTGGTGACTAACTCTGTACAGACGCTAAACATAAGTGACCCATGCAGTAGTTTACCCTTATATTAAACATTAGGATGCGTTTGGGCAAGGAATTTTAAAATTTTAGAGATTTTTCAAAAGGGTAGAATTTATGATTATTTTATTTGTATAAATAATAATTTTATAAAAAATGGGTTATTGATATTCAATGAGTTTTAAAAAATTATTGTAAATGAAAATTAATGATACCAAAAATAAATTATATACAAATATGTAATATAAATATCATTATATTTATAAAATATATACATGATTGTAATAATATACAACATACAAATATGCATTAGAATTAAGATTCTCTGCTATTTTTATCTATAGAAGAATTTTTTTTTGATAAAAGTCACTAAATTTTTATTAAATTCATAGAAAAACACAATTATAATGCATTTAAGAAGAATAAAATTTGAATTAAACAACCCAAAAAATTCTCTAACCCAAAAACAAAGAAAATGATTTTTTTATGGAGATAAGCATACTAATAAAATTTAGCAGCCTCATGAATATCCTTGTCTCTGTCCAAACGAGACGCATAAAGAAAGAAGGAGTAGTGCGCGATCCAAACTGTCAAGCAAAAAGTACCGCTACCCAAGACTGATTTCATCAGCAAACAACCATCAACTGAGTGGGGATATAACTTTCCAAGTGGTCACCGGCAAAAACATAAATCAGAAACTAGCGTCGATTGAATTTTTGTGCGAACAACGATCGACCGCTAAGGTATGCTGAAACATGCCACAAAGAGATATGAACCAAAACAAAAACAAAGACATGTCACAAAGACAGAGGAAAAAACGTGTCACATTGACAGAGAGAATTATTCTTATTAAAATAGAAAAAACAAAAAGTTAATAAATTTGGTGGTCGACAACTAATACTAAAATGATTGCCGACCACCGATTAAAGGGAAACATATAATAATTTTTAGTTTAAAATATTGTGAATTTTGAATAATTGGGAGATTGTGTGGAAATGAATGTAGTGACCTTACAATATTGTTGATAATTATTTATGAAACAAACTCAAATTATTTATGAATTATTAATCACGTTCATTGAAATTGGATAAGAGGGAAAAGGAAAAAGATCCATCAACCCCACACGACCCATCACGTTTTTTGTTGAGAAAACACCTAAACTGACATTAGGATTGCTGACTCAGTCAAACCAATCACCAACTTAACAACTCGAGAGTTGTTAAAAGAATATTGGACACGTGGCTTGTGATTAGTGGATCTTGCATTGCGTTGTTGGAGTTAGATGACCAAATACCCTGTATTTCTATGCATTAATTCATTGTTAGTTAGATTTAGTTTTTTTATTATATTCAGAGTGATAGGGTTATAAAGGTATCAGGCTATAAATATTGGAAGTTTAATGCGTAAAAATAAAGGCATTAAAATACAAAATCTACCATTTTTCAGAAGGACTTGAATAAACTTCTGAATGAAATCTAACAAATAACTACTTTGATCTTTATGACGAAAGTAAATTCATCTGCTACTTGTTCTTGGTATTTCGATACAATCACAATAAGAAATCATAAGCATATATAGATTGTCCTCTTTCGTTAACAAGATCGTTCGTTGATACTCGTCACACAAACGTTAAATTGTTGAAAGACATAGGCCTTGTTTGGTAAAGAGAGGTTTGAGCCAAAATTGAAGGTTTGAGCTAAAATTAGAGGTATGACCGATCAAATCCGCTAATTTGGATGTTTGGTAAAGAGCGGATTGAAATAGTAGATTGGGGTGAAACCTCTAATTTTGAAAAAGCTGCTAATAGGAGCTTTTTGAAATTAGAGGTTTTGATATAAGAGTTATAAAAACCCTTTTACCCTTAACAATTACCAAAAATCTCTAAATAACCTAAATTTAACAATTTCTATTTTAATTATTCAACCTCAGGTATTTACATTGTGACATTTATAAACTAATTCTTTTTGTTTTTTTTATTCTCACACATTTATATATGTATTGAAATTTAATAATTAATTAAATTGTATTAAAAATAATTATATAAATAATAAATTAATATATAGATCCTTCAAATATGCTTAATAATGTTATATTAAAAATTATTTTTCATAGTCTAATTAATATTAATAGATACAAAATATTGATAACTAATAAACTATTCAAATAAGCATCAAATATAATCATGTCCTTATATGTCATTTTGCTTGTTTAAATAATCAAACAGCTAACAACTATCAGTTAATTTTACCAAACACTTTTATACAATTAGCTAATACAATCCCACTAGCCAAATCAGCTAATGCAATCAGCTATTAGCTAATGTAATCCGCTATCAGCTATCAGCTATCAGTTAATTGCCAAACAAGGTCATACTATAACTGCTATAAAAGCATACGAAAAATTGTCATAAAACAGACAAAGAAACTACCATAAAAACATACGAAAAACTGCTATAAAAGCATACGAAAAAGCTGTTATAAAAGTAGATGTTATGAATCTGGCAAAGTAAAAATAAATAAAAAATAAATTATTCATCAGTAAAAATAAATTTTATTTATATACAAAATCAGTAAAACGGTCAAAAACCACCGCTGAGAAGATCAAATACAACAAAAAAGAAGAATTTTAAGAAAAAATTAAAAAATTCTTTTAACCATCCTAGAGCATATGGAAAGAATAGATAAATATAGTTAAAAAAATAGATACACTACTATTTGACTTTGATCATTTTTTCCTTATAATTCATTTCATATGCACTCTATTCTTCTTGATTATATTTAAAGTTAATCAAAATTTGTTATTGTTTTTTTTTACAATGTAATATTTAAATTTTGATTTGATTTCTCTCATTTAAAATATAACTTATCTCATTATTCCACTCTATTATTCTTGATTATATTTCAAAAAATTTAAGTAAAAGGTTTTTAGAATCTTATAGGTTAATAATAGAATTTTAAAACTTAAATATTACATCAACCAACTCTAGTGGCGGGTCTTTTAAAGGACTAAAGGGGCTATGACTTTCAAAATTTTGAGAAATTTGAATTTCCTCTTAAAAAGTTTTAAATATTCAATTTGGCTCCTCAAAATTTTTAAAAAATAATATTAAATTTTAAAATTTTAAATATTTTAATTAATTTTCCTCGCAGTTTTTAAAAATTTATGTTGGTCCCTCAAACTCTTACCCCAATTTCCCAACTCTTTCATTGTAATAAAAACCTTGAGCAATGTAAAAAAAATATCACTATAATATATTTTTTAAATTGGATCTTGGTACTTATGAGTGTTAAGATTAGTATAATATAAAAATTCAAAAACAATAACATTTTTATGATTTTAATTTTTTTTATTGATACATAACATCAAATATAACAGCAATAACATATAGATAATGGCTTTTTGACAGTTTTTTATTTTACATTAGGATCAGAATACATAATAATATATATTTATTCTTAATTCTTTAAAAACACATACAATTCGATCTTGACAATTTAAATGGTCAATAAGTATGAAAGTTCTCTTTACTAACTTCTCATTACATGTAAAATAGAGTTGATTTTAAAATTCTTTACCATACTTAATTTAGTTTAATCCGTTAATAAATTAAAAACCGATAATTATAAAAAATAAAAATAAAAACTTCAAAGAAACAAGGTGAAAACCAAACTAGATATTTGCCATATAGTAATAAAACGAAAGCTGGAATAATTGAAAAAAAAAAGTAATTTACAGAGCTGAAATCCTATATCAAGCTTGGACTTATTGCAAAGGCTATGTCTTTTCAACTATTCCTCTGTTTTGTACACAACTAAGAACAAAAGGACTAAACCCAGTATGCAAAAGTATAAACGTTCCCCTGTTTGAAATTAATCATATTAATTTCAAGCTGTATATGTATGTGTGTATACTAAACGTAATTTGTTGACGGGTAAAGTGAACAACGCCGGAAGATGGTTGAGAACGGTGGCGATGAAGGATCTCCGGTTGTCTTTCTTAGTGAACATAATTCTATGGTTTCCTTGCAGCAGAAGCAATGATCTTGATAACAAGGCCGGGGAAAACATCGTCGGGATCGTGGATGTGCGGGTTGCGCTCGACGATGAACGGGTCGCCGCACTTGTCGCTGATCGAGTGAAGCGTCTCGCCTTCGGTTACGACGTAGATTTCGTCGCAGGGTCGGTTCAGCAGCTGGGTGCCTCTCACCGGCTCTTCATCTGAAATAGAGCTTGCCCTGATGGACCCTATCAGTATTAAGGCCAGCAACGCTACCGAACAGTACCACGACGCCGTATCGACCAGCTCAGATGATTTGATCTTCATGGTTTTTCTTGAGGAAGAAGAAGAAGATTGAGAAGAAGAAGATTGAGAAACAGAGATTAGGGTTTTTGGAAAAACTTTGATGAAACAGAGGAAATGAAGTGCCTTTTATATACACTTTTGCGTTGATAGGATGTTGGAGAAGGGATGGAAATGGTATTTAAATATTTTTGAAACAAAAATATCAATTAAGTATTTTTAATTTTCTATCGAGTCTGAAATTTCATCAATTCACTCTTTTAATTGAGATTAATTGTTAAATTTAATATTTTTATCATTTGTTATGATATGTTGTCACGGTTTTATCACTTGAGATTTTCGAAATAAAATTACTAAAATTGTGGGTTCAATATTTAGGAGCAAAATTTTTCGAACGGTTAAAAAAATTCCTAAATTGTTAAAAATATTTTTTTTTAAATTGTAAATACCACGTCACAAAGTTATATTGTTTAACATGATAGTAATATATGCATAAAAAACTATCATGAATTGATGGTAAAAATTAATTAAAAAGCTTGATTGATTTAATTTATTTATTTGATGTTTAATTGATTTGATTATTGTATATAAGGCTTAATTGAGTGTAAAAGAATTGAGAGACTTAATTAATTTTTTAAGTTAAACGGCTAAGATTAATTAGTTGTATTTATTATAGAATTATTATCCTATACACTGGCGGTGAAAATTAAAAGTTTTCACAAGCATCTTAGTTTTAGGGTTTAGGGAACTTAGTTTATGGTGTGGGGTTTAGGTGTAGGATTTAAAATTTAGCATCTGTTAAACTTTCTAAGTCTTTTCAAAGACAGCACACACAATATGGTATAACTGATGCTCGAACCCGGGTCCCAAGGGATGATAAACATCTACCTTTACCACCAGGACACAAGGGGATGAGCGGTTGCATTGTTATTTTAATTGTTTTTAAATATATAATTGGTTAAGGATCAAATACTGATGGGTTGCTCTACCAATAATCATTTATTAAATTAATACTATAAATATATTTTTTTACATAAAACAGATATAGTTTAGTTACTTTATTTAAAGAAATTTATTATATTAAAATTTTCTTTTTTCTAATTTAAGATATTTATAATTATAATTTAGAAATATAATTAAATAACAATAATTGTTGTTTTTGTCATAGAGAAATCATAATATAGTAATGTTTTAACACGTGATCACCTTCCTTTCATTGTTAGAAAATTATTAAAATGATAAATATTGGTTATTTATTTTAAAATTTATCTATGGTTTAGCATTAAGTTGTATCGAACAAAATCTTTGACGTGTCGAGATGGAAAACTCCTAACTTATATTACCTGCAATATATATAATGCAATTTTTTCAGGACTTTTTCGAGGGTAAGCAGTGGGAAAAAGAGGTTAATCACTCTTTTATCGCCCTTATTCCTAAGAAGAGCAATCCGACAGCCATTGAAGATTTTCGGCCGATTAGCTTGGTCGGGGTCTCTACAAAATTCTATCGAAGGTACTGTCTGTTAGACTCAGAGGAGTAGTGGACTCTATTATCAGCAAATCTCAATTTGCTTTTATTCCCGGGCGTTTCATTACGGATTGTTCCTTTATTGCCAACGAGGGAATTGAGTATATGAGGAAGTCGGGGTTGAAAGGGGCGATGTTTAAAATCGATTTCCAAAGGGCGTACGATTCGGTGGATTGGTCGTTTTTGATGAAAGTCCTTAAATCCATGGGTTTTGGTGTGGTATGGCGTAGATGGATCTTTCAGTGTGTATCAACCGCGACAATTTCAGTGCTGATAAATGGATCTCCCAGCCCGGCATTCTCGGTGTCAAAGGGCTTGCGGCAGGGTTGCTCCCTTTCACCTTTATTATTCAATATTGTTGGCGAGGCATTACATCGAATGATAGAAAAAGGTGAATCCTCGGGGCTGTTTTCGGGATGGAAAGTTGGCAGAGGCGATCATCTGTTTAATCTGAGTCACCTGCAATTCGCGGATGATTTGACCATCTTTTGTGGCCCCTCTCTTAGAGAAGTTGAGAATGTCAAAAGAATTCTTAGAGTTTTCGAGCTCGCCTCGGGCCTTAGACTCAACATGAAGAAGAGTAGCCTTTTTGGAGTGCACTTGGATGACCAAATTCTATCATCTTGGGCAGAAAAGATTAAGTGCGCGAAAGGTGTGTTCCCAACTATTTACTTGGGTTTACCTCTAGGCGCCAAGAGTAATTCAGCCGCTCTTTGGGATCCTATCGTCGACAAGTTCTTCGTCCACCTTGCTTCGTGGAAGTCCAAGCAATTATCCTTCAGCGGGCGCCTTACTCTAATTCGGTCAGTTTTATCGTCTCTTCCGGTGTACTTTATGTCCTTGTATCGAATGCCGGTGGGAATCATTAGGAAGATTAATAGTATCATGGCTGGTTTTTTGTGGGGAGACGTGGGAGATAATAAAAAGCTGCATTGGGTTAATTGGAATTCGATGTGCATGCCGGTTGAAAATGGGGGACTGAATATCAGGAACATTGACTTGCAGAATAGGGCGCTATTAGGCAAATGGTTTTGGAAGCTTGCTTCGGATGTTGATAGTCCCTGGAAAGAAATTATATGCTGTAAATATAATATTGATGTCGCCTCGTTATGTGTGGATGACAAATCACACCGATCAGCTTCTTGGCAATGGAGAAGCATCGTGAATTTGGTCGGGGCTAAGGATGCGTGTGGGGAAACAATGAGGAATAACATGAGGCTGCAGGTTGGTGATGGTTCAAAGATCCTCTTTTGGTCGGACACGTGGATTGGTGAAGCCCCTCTACAATCATCCTTTCCGCGTATCTTTGTGTTGGCTAGGAATCGGAATGGGTCAATTTCCGAGTTCGGGAGGCGAATCAATTCTAATTGGATTTGGGAGGTGCAACTACGTAGAAATCTATTCGATTGGGAGATTGATCAATGGGAGTCATTCTCAAATGTCTTGAACAGCTTCCGTCCGAGTGGCTTTCATCGGGACTGTGTAACGTGGAAAGGATCGAGTGATGGAGTGTTTTCTGTAAGTTCTTTTTATAAACTTTGTATATCTTCGCCTCCTAGTAATAATTTCTGGAAAACGTGCGTTTGGAATGGTTTGGCTCCCCCTCGGGTGGAGTTCTTTGTCTGGCAGGCTGTTCTAGAAAGAATTGCCGTGAAGTGCGAATTAGAGAAGCGTAAAGTGGGTGGGGTACAGGACGCTAATTGCCCCATGTGTGCGGCGTATCCTGAGACAGTGGGACATCTCCTTATTGAGTGCAAGGTGGCTGCGGCTGTTTGGGAAAAGGCAGCAAGTTGGTGGGGTGTCGATATCAACCTACCTGGGAAGGTAAAAGAAGTGATGGAGTTGTGGTTCTTTAAGGCGCCTATTAAACAGAGGCATTCGTTGTGGTTTTATATTCCAGCAGCTGTCTTGTGGTCACTGTGGCTGTTTCGAAACGAAATTGTTTTTAGGGGATGCAAGGTTGACTCATCCCAAATCATATTCATCATCAAGAACTGGATGGTGTTTTGGCTATTGGCTAAAAATCCGAATCTGCAGGAGCATAGAGACGCTATTTTCAGTGACCTTAGGGTGGCGGATGGTCTCTTGGAGCGGAAACAAATCAAGAATATGGATGGGGGATGGTGTCCTCCACCGATTGGTTTTATAAAATTAAATGTGGACGGGGCGATGTCGGTGGATAGGAGTAAGGGGGGCATCGGTGGGCTTGCCCGCGGACAGTCGGGGACAATCATCTTCAGCTTTTCGGAACCGTGTGGTGGTGGATCCCCGATTTTAGCTGAGCTTTTGGCCATCCGAAGGGGGTTGAGGCTATTCATTGACAACCCCGAGTGTTGTTCGGGCCGGCCGATTGTTGAATGCGATTGCTCAATGGCTTTAGCTTGGATCAACAATGAGGCCACATGCCCACCTCTGTTCCAAACGTTGGTGCAGGAGATTAAAGCATTGGGCAAGTTGCGGGGCTGTGTGTTCTCCTTCACCCCTCGGGTGAGGAATTTAGATGCGGACAAATTAGCCAAAGAGGGTATTGGCTGAACCGGATTTGTGGTATTATTTGAGACTTGGTCTTGTATGATATAGTCTCTGGTTGGTTGAACTTGTTTCATTGTAAGAAACTTTATAATGTTGAATAAATCGGCACTCTTTTCCCCCCTTCCGTTGTTTTAAGGTCAATTTGTGCCTTAAGATATGAGGGGGGTTTTTAATGAGGCCACCCCTTTATCAAAAAAAAAACTAAAATTTTTCTTTCAAGTTATTATATTGTATTATATAAAGGGTTAAAATATACTCTAAGTCTTGTACTTTTTATATTACTATAATTTAGTCTTTTATTTTTTTTTAAATTTAAAAGTTCAAATTGAACCGTTAACGTTGTTAAAATTATCATATCGGTTTCAAGTCCATTACAACAAATTTAATAGCTAAATTCAAATTGTCGGTCTTCAAAATAACACATTAATAGATTTGATAGAAAATTTTAACAATATGAGCATATGAGCTTGAATTATATAATTCGAAGTCAAACTAAATTACGAATGTACAAAGACTATAGAGCAGGGATGTCAATTGGACGAGTTTTTGCAGAGATTCATCCTACTTCGTAATCAATTGGTAAGAGATAATTATATTTTTTTGTGGGTCGCGGGGAAGAGATTGATATAAAAATTAGATTCGTCGTAGGTGATGGGACATGTGTGAATATGACTTTTTACCCTCCTTATCCCCATATGCCTCGCATCATCCCCACTCGTCCTAACAGATCTTATAATATGTTATTATAAATATTATTAAAAATATATAACTATTTTTAAAATATTAGTTTTGATCATAGTCAAGTTTAAGGTAATTCATATTTACTTGTTTTGGGATATTTATGAAAAATTTAAGATTGATCGGATCAAATATAAAAAAAAATATCAATTTAGATCAGAGTGAAATTTAAGATTATTCATATAGGCTTGTCTTAGGACATTTATGAAAAGTTCAATACATATATAATATTTTGGTTTCTTGATTTTGTTTTTTTTATTGTTGTCATCAATCCGTGTTTTTATGGTGACAATTGGTATAATGTCACATATATGGCAGGAGTTCGAATGATAGATATTTCGTATTTTTTAACAAATATGATTTATATTTATTTAACTAATACTTTGAAATATATTATATGAAGTGGGTAAAGAGGGATTATGTGGGTCTCAGGACCCACGTGGGTGGTGGGGCGGAGATAATTTTAGTCTTGCGGGGCATAGATGACTCTATATTTTGAATAGTCTAAAGGTGAAAACAAGATAATATTTGTTTATAGATATTCTTGACCCTTTAACAATACACACATCTTGCAAACAAAACAATTGAACTCGAATCTTCTATAATAAACAACATTCACTTTTCCATTGAAACCACTTGTTGGGTTAATTAGAGAATCTATTTATGATATAGATAGAGTGAGATTCGAATATGAAACTTATGAAAATTTTGAAGAAATTGTGGTGGGAATTTTGAGTGTGGGCGTGACCAATAGCGTTAAGCAATTGTGACCGTCCCAATCTCCACCATTAGCAAACTAATGGGATGCTGTATGCATCAATGCCCAAACCGACCAACTAAGTTTCCCAGTTTTAGGGGCGGTTTATTTAATATATGACCAACAACATTACATAAAATCTAAATCATAGAACTCAATTATATATTAGATTAATATCATATACATTGGCGGTGGAAACTGAAAGTTTCCACGAGCGTTGTAGTTTTAGGGTATATGGAGTTAGTTTAGGGTTTAGGTGTAGGGGTATAGAATTTAGGGATAATTGTTTCAATTTAAGGTTTAGGGTTATAATTTAGGATTTATAGGTTATGGTTTAGTTTTTAGGGTAACATGTCGAGGATTTAAGTTTTAACCTATAAACCCCAAATTATAACCCTAAACCTTAAATTGAAGCAACTATCCCTAAATTCTAAACCCCTACACCTAAACCCCTAAACCCTATTGCCTAAACTAACTCCCTATACCTTAAAACTAAGGCGTTTGTGGAAACTTTTAGTTTCAACTGCATGTGTATATAATATTTATCCTTATATATTTTTAAAAAAGTGTTTGTGATTTTTAGTATTTAAAAAAAAGAGATTGAGTTTTTTTTAATATGTTGGTGTGATGATAGGGTAGCATTTGTTCAACTTTCTTAGTATTTTCAAAGACGGCACACACAACATGCATTACTGATGCTCGAACTCAAATCTCAAGGGATGATGAACATGCATTATTGGTGTGATGCAGGGATTGAGTTTAATTCGTTTAACATGTTACTGGTACAATATATGATATGACAGTTATAAGTGGAGAAAGATCTTGGTAGTTTTAGTATATATATATATATATATATATATATATATATATATATATATATATATATATTATTTTTTCTAGATAGTGTATAATTTGTAATAATCATAATTTATTTCACTATCTATGTATATAAAGACTATTCTTCAATTATTGTTTTGTATCGGATGCTGCAAGTCGTCGGAGAAGTTAGGGGGACCAAAAGGGATCGAATTTGGGGGGGTTTTGATCGAGTCTTGGCGTGCAAAACATTGCCAAAAGTGACTGGCGGACCGAGTCCTTCGCCCATTCCAATGCTCTTTGGAGGTCCAACACGCCATCATTTTCAAAACTCACCGTAGATAATATCAAGTACGAACACAAAATTTTATGTAAGTGGTTCGAATTATTAAGAAGTTATATAGAAAAAAGGTTTAAAAAGTGTCTAAATTATATATTTTTTTTGTAGATAGATGTCTAAAGTATTTTTCTGTCTAAATAAATGTCTAACATTTTCACCGTTATTATATTAGGTGTTTGGTCATTAACGGTCATTTAAAAAAATTCTTTAACCAATCAAAAGATGACACATTGCTTTGATTTTATTTATTTATTTCTTTCTTTTAACTTAATTTCTTAAAATTTCTGAATTTCCTAAAATTCACAAAATAACTCAAAATTCTCATACAAAATAACTCAAAATTCTCATAACCCCAAATTCGACCATTGTCATCATTGTTTATCGCGTTGTCATAATAGAATGAAATCTTATTCTCTCGCCGTAAGAGCTGCACATCGTTCATCTTCTGGTCGATCGATGTTTTTCGCCCATCGTTTCTTTTTTTTCTTGTTGCTAGGCTTTGTTTCGATGTTAAGCACGTCGGCCATCGACTTTCAGCGATGAAAGTGGTGGGCATGCCATCGACGCTTGGCTGCAACAATGGTTGGAATCGAGATTTGAGGACTATTTTAGGAGTTTTTAAGAATTTTAGGATATTTTTGAAAATTCTAAAATTTTTAAAAATAAAATAAAGCACACCATGTGTGATGTTTTTATTGGCTAACGAAATTTTTTAAACATCCGTTAACAGCAAGACCCCTAAAATGGTAACAGTAAAAACGTTAGACACTTACTTGGGCCGAAAAATACTTTTTGACATATATTTGGAAAATTATATAGTTTGTGCATTTCTTTTACTGTTAAACCTTTTAAAAATATAAAATATACCAAATTATAAATTTTTAAATGATATAAAATTAAATTATCAATAAATTTTTTTAAAGAAATTAAATTTTTAAGAGGTACGACATTTTCCCGAGTCATCCTAGTCTCCTAGATAGTGCTTTGTTTTCTACGGTCATGATTATGGTTGATCGATGTCTTCGGGATTCGGTAGGATTCAAATACAAGTAATGGTTGGGGTCTGGCCGACTGGCCGTATAGGTCGGTCCAAGTCGACAAACCAAGGTGGCAGGAAAAATCATAATTTAAAACATCCCATTACAGAATGTTTTTTTTTTATATATAAATAATATAATAATTAAAGGCAATATCTAAATTCCAGAGCTATATAGAAGCGGGTATTTCTCACTCTTAATATATTTGTTTATTTTTTTCCTTATATAAATTATTTTAAAAATTAGCTTTTTATAAATTTGTCCCCTCCACTTTCAAATATTTATATTTTGTCGCTCTATTCTTAAATTATGGCTCCGATTCTGTTTGTTCATACATATTTTTAATCGTTTGACAATGCACACACATTATAAACAAAGCGATTGAATTCAAATCTCTTAAAATAAATATCATCCGTTTTTTTTTATTAAAACCAATTGATCAGTTTGGAATGTTTTTCTTTTTCTTTCTTAAACTTGCTTTGTGGCTTCATCGACCAAACTTACCCTCTTCCCCCGCGGTTTTAATTTGTGCCCAAATGGAAAAGAATTCTACCCCTCATAATAAGAACTTCTAATATAAAGGAATCCTTCTTAGGTAATTTTTGGGAATTTGATTTTTTAAAAATGATGTAAATTAAACCATAAAAAAACTTAAAAATGTAGCAGTGATGGTTATTTCTTAAAGTTTGGATTTGTTAGATGTTTATATAGTGGTGATTTTGAAATTTATGGTTTATTTTTGGATTTGATAAATCCATTTTTATGTTTTTCATCTATATATTATAGTGAAATTTAACTATATGCAATTCATTCTTACAATTTTAATTGCAAAATGAAATTGAAATCCAAAGTTTCAAATTAGTATTTCCAAACGTAAAATTATAGATTATCAATTTAGATTTCGAATTTCCAATCTGATAAATAGAGAAATTATAGTCCTAGAAATTAAAAATAAAATAACTCAAAAAGTGAGAACATAATCACACCCTTAATTATCTACATTTGCATTAATTTTAACCCTATAAAATTAAGGGTAAACTACAACGGAGGTCACTCAATTATAGTTAATATTATTTTGGGTCACTCAATTATTAAAAGCTACATTTGGGTCACTCAATTATTAAAAGTTATATTTGGGGCACTCAATTATAGGTAAGGTTACAATTAGGTCACCCAATTATTAAAGGTTACATTTAGATCACTCAATTATAGGTAATGTTACATTTGGGTCACCCTTCATATTTAAAAAAATATATCAATTTGTGTATTAGATTAATTAATGATTTCAAATGAAGTACTCTAATGTTAACGAGTATATATACGTGATTTGGAAGAAAAAAATGACTAAATTGATGTGCTTTTTTAAATATGAAGGGTGACCCGAACATAACTCTACCTATAATTGAGTGACCCAAATATAACCTTTAATAATTGGGTGACCTAAATGTAACCTTACCTATAATTGAGTGACCTAAATGTAACTTTTAATAATTAGGTGACCCAAATGTAACTTTACTCATAATTAAATGACATATGTTGTAGTTTACCCTAAAATTAAATACTAGCTAGGATGGTTATTATCGGTTCCATTTAGACTTATATTTGAACATTGATTTTTTTCCAAATAGATTAATTCGATTGATATTGTTCATGTTGTATGCTTCTAAAATTTCAAAAAATATAAAAAAGTCGAAATTGAATTACAATTTTTTGAAAAGCTTATATTAAAACTTTATCGAGGCGTCAGAATATAATATCACTATATTAACTTTAATTTTTTAAATATTGATGGAACTTAAATTGTATTTTCCCCTGAGTTCAAGCGTGTTTAGTACATAATAGCTTTTGATCAAGAAGTTTTGAATATTATACGTAGTTTATGTATTATATAAAAATGTGTTCGTAATTAATATTATATTTAGAGTAATTAAGGAACTCAACGAGTGGTCTCTGTAAAAAAGATGATGATATTCATTCTATGAGAACCAAGTTCAATCCGCTTTGTCTGCAATGTGTGTAGCACATCAAAAGATTAAGAAAAGTATAAACAAATATTATATTATAATTACTTTAAAACTGTTCAAAAACATATTTAGAGTAATTAAGAGCTACGGTACTTGATGACAATGATGCATACTTAACCTTCTTTTGAAAATTAGGCAAAATTGGTAGAATGGTCCAAATTAAGTTTGATGAACGAAGAAATAGTATGAACTTTATATTGAAATAAAAAAATATTTAAAATTAAGAAAAACACTTGAAAATAATGTGAGGGGTACGAATATTGGTATTGTGAATGGAGTAAATTGGGTTGAGAAGTTGTCCTCTTAACAGTTTTTGCAGTATCCGATCCGAATTAATCAAGTAATAAGTTAGATAGTCGTAATTGAACATATATATATATATATATATATTCAAAATTTAATACGATATAGATCAATGGGCATGGCCTCCATGAACAAAAAAAAAAATTGGCCTCAGTCTGTATCAGCTTAAATCGAACTATTCATTATATTGAAACTCTTCACCACATTTTTTGTGCTAAAATGACCAAAAGCAACAAGATTCAATGTTAATTCACACAAAATTAATTATCCTATAATAGGTGTATATAAATTTTATTATATTTCAATATAAATTTAGTATTTGAACTACACACCTTTTCTGAAATTAATGTTTAAAGAAATTTTGTTCCTAAATTGATACCTGAATTTTTTTAATTAAATAGAGATGTATTACATTCCTATATCAAGATTCGAACTCATACAAGATAAGACACTTAAACTTTTAATTAGAGATTTCTTAAAACTAATTTGTTCCATCAGTTTAATTTTCCTCTTTTTTTAAACCTAATTTGAGTGAGAGATTTCTTAAAACTACTCACATAAATGTGTATTTACTATTGAAACTTCAACTTTAAACTAAGACTATTTTTAAAAAATAATATTTCTAAGTGTTTTAGACATTGAATTTATGAGATTTTATATTTTTTTGGTTAAAAAGCTATATTTTAAACTTTTTCTCTTAACAAATTTTAATTTTTTTTAGATATTTATTTGAAAGAAGATGTCTAATTTAAGTACCAAATGTATATTTAAACTTTTTATTAAGCAATCTCGTCAAATATTAAAATTTACATTCAAAGATATTTAAGGGGATGTAAATACTGAGTAACTCCTAATTAATAAGGTAGGAGGGACTTTATTATATAAAATTATGAACTATAAATAATTGCCAAACTTCCTTTGCACATTTAGACTATTAATCTCCACTTTAAATTATATAAATGAACTATAAATTTAGACATTATGTTTATGGATGTTAGTTCGATTCATTTGGGACTGAATTTGAATAAAAAAAACAGTGGTTTGGGCCACATCAATTTGTGTAAAATTTAAATAATTTTAAATATATATTTTAGATAAATTAGGTTCGAATTTATATTTTAATTGAATATAAACATCTAGACCCGATCTTAAGTGGACACTTCTAATTATAATACACTTTCAAAAAAATTCAACAGGCTTCCAGTATTTTACAGCTCTATTACACCGATTAAAGTATTGGCAGGACTGATTTTTTGGCACGTTTTTTGTTATTTGTTTTCTATTAGGGTTGGATCTGATGTTGCTACGAATAATCAAAATGGTGCTCCTTTTATTATGTTGTTGATCTCCATGTCTCGGGCCCTTGAATCGGATTCAGATACTCGATTACATCTACCGTTTATTCGCGATTGAATTGCGGTATTGATCTTTTTGTCAACGTACGTTCATTGTGTAATATGCATTTGTCAATGTTGTTTGTTGATGGTTTTACCCATTATCGCCGATTTGGGGATGTTTGTATCCGTCTTTTGTTTCAAGTCTTTGAATTAGGTTCTTACCTGTTCTTGTATGGTCCTATTATGATCTAGAGCCGCTAATTTAGTTTTTGGGTTTGTATCTGAATTTAAATGTTCGTTTACTTAGTGATAAATTTTCATTGTAATTTCGGATATTCTCTCGTTTAATAAAATTAATGGATTCAATTTGAAAAAAAAATATTGGCACAATTATTTTTGAGTTTCATACTATATCTCTTTACTATCCGATCCGAGTTAATTAGTAAATGGATAAATCCTCAATAATTATAATAAAAACAAAGTATTGAAAAAATTATTTTGAATATACAAACAACCGGCTGATAAGACATGGATTCACTTATACAGTGTAAAAGATTATGATTAACTCCTTACTATTCGATCTGAGTTAATTAGTAAATGGATGATTATGATTAATTCCTTCCTTTTTTTTCCAAATGATAAATTTTACATATTCTATTGTTAATCTCAACCATCCGTTTCACCCATCCAACGATCCAAAAATGTGTAAAATTTAAAAACTTTTACACTGTATAACCGAATCCTATCTCTCTATATATAACTAATTCAATTCTCAAGTACATGGGCCACTACTTTGCAATTGAATTGGGCTTCTTGCTATTTGGATTTAATAGACCTTTACGTAAACCAGCAAACTCACTAATGTTACCTTAATATAATTTATGTTCCTATAGGGAACATCTTACATTGTGTTTAGTTTGATAGATTGAATATGTCCGATTTCCATCTTTATATACATACTCTATAATCGAATTCTATCTCATTTGGTGCCCAAATGCAAGGGGCGAGTTCTCAACAAAGGAGCTGCTGCACTTGATGACGTTTTGTGGTGTTGAAGAGAGGGATATGGAGACATTTGTAGTCTAGAAAATCGATGTGCCACCCAAGGTACAATATTTTATTTGGTTCCTTTTTCTTAGTCGCTTGCCAACGTTATATTTTTTACGTGATTGGGAAGTTCCGTTGCTTGATACGGCGATTGTTTGTGTGTGGTGTGGGGAGGAAAAAGATGAATTGAATCATATTCTATTCTCTTGTCTGATAATCAAAGGCATTTGAGATATGTTTTTTCAATGGTGGGGGCTTGTTATGGTGCGATCTAAGACGATTTAAGAATTCATTTGGTAGTGTTAAGAGGGTGTATTTAGGGGGGGGGGGTGCGAAAATGGTGGATTGCGGGATATGCGGCGTTGTTATGGTCCGTGTGGTTAGCTCAAAATGAAATGATTTTTAGGCATAAAAGGTTGTCGGCAGAAAAAAATTATGTTCTTAATTAAAATGCGTTCGTTTCATTGGATAAAAGTCTCACATGAGGGTCAGTCAATTGGTTGGAGAGGCTGCTTGGCTTTGTCCACGTGCGTGCATTCCGGCTGTATCGGAGGGAGTGACGCGGCCAATGATGGTTTGGTCTCCGACTATATATGGTGCGGTAAAATTTAATGTGGATGGCGCAGCACGAGGTAAGCTGGGGCCGGCGGGATGTGGTGGTTTACTGAGGGATGCGAATGAGAAGATTTTAGCTATGTTTTCTGGACCTTTAGGTAAGATGGAATCTAACATGGCAAAATTATCTGCTATTGCGTCTGCGTTGGCGATGTTGTTGGAATTGAATTTGGCGGCATTTTTCATCATCATTGAGTCCGATTCACAAGTGGCTTTGACATGGGTGATGAAATTTGACACGAGGTCGTGGAAATTCTGGTCTTGATTTCGTTTGATTGATGAGGCATGTCGACGCTTATTATGTGTGTGCTTTAATCATGTGTTGCGCGAAGCTAATAGTGTAGCAAATGTCTTAGCGAAAGGTAGGGTGGTACAAACGTCCGTGTATTTTCTTGAGGTGTGCCGGATAGATTTCTTGCTGAGGTTGGGGGATGAGAGCTGGTGGGGGGCTGGTTTGGTGTAGGGAGGATGCTAATGGGAGTTGTTTATATCGTGCCTTATGAGGTGAATGGTGGTTTGGTTCTTTACTAGGCGTTGTTTATCTTTGTATGCACTTACACATCGTACTCTTTTTTTCCATCTAAATTGTAAAAAATTTTTTAACGAGTCGCATGTGAAGTAGTTTTATATGATTTGTTGCTTAATAAAATCATACCTTTTAGATAAAAAAAAAAACTAATTCAAATCTCAATAGTAAATTGGGTTGTTGTTTGATATTCAGAATATCAAATCAAAATTTGATTTCTCGCTAATTAATTTGATCTTCAGAATATCTGATTCGGTTCGTTTCGGTTTAGTTAAATTTGAATTGAGGTTTAAATGTTAAGGATTAAATTGTGAAAACGGTGAAGTTTGAGGTTTCGGATATGGGTTAAATTGAATATACTTGATGTTGGATTATATATATATATATAAAGGTCATTCGGTGGAGCACAAGTGGCAAGCTTAGAAACTATGTTAATATATTATATATATACGTGTTGCCAAACGGAAATTGAAATTTTAATTACGAAACCTGCAAATTACAAGTGTACCCCAAAATTAATAGGGTGATGACCCCAAAATTCCTTCTAGTACCAGCTTATTGTAAATTCAGATAACTTGAAAAATTACAAGTGGCAATCTTAGGGGTTCCATAGCCTCTCCTTATTGTAAATTCAGATAAAATTTTCAAGCACTGCAATCCAGTACCAGCTTAAACCAACTCCAGCTTGTTGAAAAATGGGGAAAGGCGGGAAATCTCACGAGGAAGATGAACAAGAAGAAAACATGGCTGTTTGGATTGTGGGTATCAACACCCTCAAGATTCAGCCATTCAAGCTCCCTCCTCTTGGTATGTATATTAACCTTTTTCTCTTCATTCTGCTGGTTTATCTCATTTTTTGTACTTTTTATGGATTATTATTTTGGTTTTAGATAATAACCCTTTTCTTCTTTTTGTTTCTTATGTATTGATTGTTTATTTTCTCTTTGTTTTCTGGGTAAAAATATGTATGTAAGGACCCCGTCATGTGAGAATTAGGATGAAAGCTGTAGGCATCTGTGGAAGTGATGTTCACATTTTAAAGGTATATTTTGTGTGTGGATTGCTCTTTCTTGTCCAGCAAGTTAAGTGCTTCATTCGATAGCCGTTGAACCGAATCTATCTATTTATCTATCTATCTATCTATATGTTATTTTAGACGTTGAGGATTGCGGATTTTGTGATGAAAGAACCGATGGTGACCGGGCATGAGTGTGCTGGTATAGTAGAGGAGGTTGGAAGTGAAGTCAAGAACCTAGTGCCTGGAGACCGAGTGGCATTGGAACCGGCGATCAGTTGCCGGCGATGTGATCTTTGCAAGGAAGGTCGATACAATCTATGCCCTGAAAGGAAGATTCTTTCCCTGTCACCAGTACATGGTGCTCTTGCCCAGCAGGTGAGCCCTATAAAGCTGCATTCCATCCCGGGTACTTCGAGAAACTCGACTGATAATGTGCAATCGGTTTCCAATGTAGATAGTGCATCCTGCAGATCTGTGCTTCAAACTGCCAGACAATGTGAGCTTGGAAGAAGGGGCAATGTGTGAGCCCTTGAGTGTAGCGGTTCATGCTTGTCGTCGAGCTGATATCGGTCCAGAAACCAATGTGTTGATCATGGGGGCAGGACCTATAGGTCTCGTCACAATGCTGGCTGCTCGGGCTTTCGGGGCACCTAGAATTGTCATTGTCAGATGTGGATGAACATCGACTGTCTGTTGCTAAGGATCTTGGTGCTGACAGAGTCGTTAAAGTTTCGACTAATATGCAGGACATACCCGAAGAAGTTGAAAGAATATGTAAAGTGATGGGAGCAGCAGTACATGTAAGCTTTGACTGTGTAGGCTTCAGCAAAACAATGTCGACTGCTCTGGGTGCCACTCGAGCCGGTGGCAAGGTTTGCCTTATCGGACTGGGCCACGACGAGATGACCATCCCTCTAACTCCAGCTGCAGCTAGGTTGTATTTATTTGTTTAAAGCAC
Source organism: Hibiscus tridactylites (assembly GCA_958450335.1). Classification (NCBI taxonomy): domain Eukaryota; kingdom Viridiplantae; phylum Streptophyta; class Magnoliopsida; order Malvales; family Malvaceae; genus Hibiscus; species Hibiscus tridactylites. The sequence goes on along the minus strand of OY288266.1, from coordinate 111,354,955 downwards.
TCTATTTGATTTAGTTCTGATTTCTGGAGTGCTCTTTTTTATTCTGCTCCTTCCAACACTCATTGGTTCATGGATTGCATGCAGGGAGGTTGATGTTGTCGGGTGTTTCACGTACACGAATACTTGGCCTCTGTGCATTGAGCTTCTAAGAAGCGGTAAGATCGATGTGAAGCCGCTGATAACTCACAGGTTCGGGTTTTCTCAGGAAGAGGTTGAAGAAGCTTTCGAAACCAGTGCTCGTGGTGGCAATGCCATTAAAGTCATGTTTAAGCTGTGATCGCAACCGGATAAGCAATCAAACTGATGCCTAGTCTGATAAAACAGTAGCATAATGAGAGAGGAGACAATCAATACAACTCGAATAATTTCAATCATATCGAATAGCAGATTTCAAAGCTCCCAAACCAAGGCTTTATTTTTATTCAACCATTTGGTGAAGAAGATAACAATTTGCTCAGTTGGTTCATACACTAACAGTTTAAAATAACTCAATTTTCTATCCCCAAACTAAAACTTCACATCCTATAGAATTCCAACTAATAACGAATCGTCAGCAATCAATGCATGTGTGTTATTCCAATGAACTTTATGGCACACATTAAGGTGAAGTGGCTCAGTGCTACTAAACATTCCACCAGGAACCCATAATTGTCTTCTTTTCTCTGAACGGCGATTTCTCCGGCGAACTTGAAAACTCCCCGGAAGGGCAATGCCAAAAATAAAAAAACCAATGAATATGATGTAAAATGGGGCAAGGCATCAGGATATGGAAACTGGTTCTGCCCATTTCCACACTTTAAAACCAGTTCCATCTCCGGTGAAAAACAGGCCACTAGGACCTACTTCAATGGCTCGAATCTCCTGCTTAGCAAAAATCTTTCCCCTCTCGGAAAACCTTCATTCATAAGGAAAGCCAAAAAGATATTCACATAAGCAGCATGAAAGGACAGAAGAGATGCAAAAACAATATCTACACTAAGCTAAATGCAAGTCTCTGTTAAAACGTACGAGGGCAGATCAAAGAGCCGGACATAATTGTCGTTGCATGCACACAGCAAGACAGGCTTGGATTCCATGTCGGGCATTCCACGAAGATTAAGCACACCCTGGAAACAGAAGACAATAGTTCAAGTGTTAAAACATTTCACAAGATCCTAGGAAATGAACTTAAAAACATTTACATATTGCAGACAAACCAAAACTTTCACAGTGATCTATATCCAGAATAGAACATGGACATTGAAGATCAAGCAATCTTGACGATAACTACTCCTAAGAACTTTCAGAGCCAGACCTCACCTCACTACAAAAGTTAAACTCTATCCCAGATAAGATCATCTTACAATCTACATTCAACTAGTTTAAGTTGAAGTCAAACTGTTAAAGTTTCAAACACCTGTCTTGGTTAGAAATAAACTTGCTACACCAGTGTTTCTACCACCTGAATAAATAAAAACTCTTATGACATTTTTTATGGTGAAATGGAATTCCATAAACTAGTATGGGTCATTATACTGGTCAAAACACGATCATACTTGAAGCTTGCAACATCATGTTCAATCATTCATGTTTCTCAACTTTGTTGTTAAGATCACCAGAACACTAGATTATCTCTACCCTGAAAAGCAAGACTCAAGTCACTACATTCTCAACATATTCTGAAGTCTTTAGGCTTAAATGCCACAACATCTAGATTACTGAGTTTTGTAAAACCCATGGGTGTCGAGGAATACGAAGGAAAGGATGAAGCATCAGCTAGAACACAATTTGGTAAAATAAAAAAGCCTATCCAAATCCTCTATATCTGCTTCTCCATCCCAGCCATCCTCCCAAAAGCTCTGCCCTGTAAGGTAACTTCATAAATGCAAATGCAGAGCATGAATCTCTCTCCCAAACAGGAAAAAAACAAAGCTATGTAGCATTTTGTCCTATCAATCATCATCTTCACTTTCAATAACCACCCTTACATCACAGACACCTCTACCAACTAACGTAAACTACAAGCGAAAGACCATTGATGATCTCCTCTCCTCTACATTGAGTTTTCCCTTCTCCCATTCTGTCCTCAAACCCATTAAATTAAAAAAAAAAACAGCATGCATAATGTATTAATACAACATACATTTTCTTCGTTGTGAGTGTATGCTACTTCCAGGTTTCCATTCTGTGTAGCTACCCACACCTGCAAAAAGTAAAGAAATAAATCCAAACAAACTTACCTTTAATGGAAGGAAAATCTAACAAAATAAGCATGATAAAATAACTACAAAATAACACTAACCTTTATGGTCTTGTCCAATGAACAAGACAAAAGAAACTGATCCCAGCAAAGCAAGGACATCACCACATCATTATGCTCGGTCAGAGTCTGTATACACTGCAAAGTTTCCAGACTCCAGACCTGAAAGAAAACACATAATATGATATGATGTAGGTAAAAATGATAATCCATAAAGAAAGAAAACAATGGAATAACAGCAAAACATATTATTAATGGTGGTTTGGGACTATAAAGTTTCTCGATCAGCAATATCAAACACTTAACTTAAAACAACCTTACCTTTATAGAATGGTCCACGGAACCTGAGTACAGTCTATTAGCACCAACAATTAGCGATACAACAGGAAGGGCATGACCCTTAAGTGATGCTGCCGGTTCAAAGGTGTTTGTGATAGGATTAAATTTCCATACCAATATACCTTCCTGCAGAAAACATATGTTCTTTACTAAAGATCAGAAATATAGAGCTGGAGTAATAGAGATGATTGAAGGTGTCTGACAGTGACCGTACACTGTGGTCTCATTTTGTGTATTTGAAACTAATGTTCACTAACTAATATTCAAAACATTACCTGTGTACCAGCGAAGAGCAAATCATTAAAGACAACCATAGCATAAACTTGCCCGACAGGTCCACTAAGAGTAAGCTCTTGGTTAGTTTGGGTGTTCCATACCTACAATATGATTGTAGTTGAGTTAAGACCAGTAATGGGGAAAAACATTGTTCTTCTAAGTTCAAATCAGATAACAATGCGGCAAAGAAGAAACAAACTGATTCTGAAACTTACTTTGACAGCATTTGGTATGCCAACAAACAGCCAAGGACCTTCACCTATCATGCAACCCACTTCACCACCAAGATTAATCACACCCGTGCACTACACAAAATGCCATAGAAATACTCAAAATATATATAGGATAAATATTCTATACACAGGCGGTGGAAACTTTTAGTTTTAGGGTATAAGGAGTTAGTTTAGGATATAGGTTTTAGGAGTTTAGGGGTTAGAATTTAGGGATAGTTGTTTCAATTTAAGGTTTAGAGTTATAATTTAAGGTTTATAGGTTAAAACCTAAATCCTCACCATATTACCCTAAAAACTAAACCTTAACCTATAAACCCTAAACCTTACATTGAAACAACAGTCCCTGAATTCTAAACCCCTACACTTAAATCCCTAAACCATATACCCTAAACTAACTTTCTATATCCTAAAACTAGAAACTTTCAGTTTCTACGGCCTGTGTATTGGATATTAATCCATATATATATATATATATATAATTGTCTTCCCCAAGTATATAAAAACTAAATTAAAACTACCAAAACTAAAGAAAAAAACAAAGGTAAATCACTAACCTGACCAGAGTTAGTATCCCAAGCCCTCAAAGTCTCATCTTTACTTACTGTGAAAAGCTTATCCATACCTGCTGGCAACACAATTCCACTAACAAGCTGTTCACAAAACAAACACAGCATCAGAATCAGAATCACATAATTTGATACTTCCAACAATTAACACTCAAAAAAAGGAACTAACTTTCTGGTGCCCATCGAGGTGATTCAACATACTAAAACCTTCCCCTAAACTCCATGAATGTAAAAACTTGCACTTGTCTCCATAACTACAGTTACCTCGAACCCAATAATTACATACTTTATCCGTTTTTCTAACCGCCTTTTTCGACCCAATTCTCCCCCAATTGTTATTCTGATTGTTTTTAAAATTCGGGCTTCGTCGTGGGGGCTGACCCGATAATCCGGAATCATCAGCGAAGCGTTTGTGGTTACCTGACCCGTTAACAGTGGCGGAGGCCGGAGGATGAGACGGTTCGCTGTGCAAGAAAGGGCAAGGGAAACGGTTGCACTTACCGGCCCGCCAATGGAAACAGACTTTTTGGTTTTTGGAGGAGTCTGTTCCGGGCCGGTTGTAGACGCGCCTGTTTCCGCCGCCGTCTAAATCCATAATCGCTTAAAATTAGTATAAGTAACAACGGATTGCGTTGATGAAGCTTCAGTTTTAACTGAGTTTGCAAATAGGAAATTGAAGAGAAAAATTCGGTGGGATGAATATGATGACGAAAGTGATCGCCGGAATCGTGACCTGAACGGAGTCCGGTCGCGGCGGCTGATACGCCGATCAAGAGGTTGACACAAAGAGAAAATGGTTTAACTGTAGGAATATGCCTGCTGCCTGAACGGGGTTGGGGGCGATCGGCAGCAGCTTTCATTAGTGTTCTAATTCTCAGTATTTGAGTAGTTTTGATTAGAGTAAATTACACTAATAGTCACTGAACGTTTATGTTGTTTACACATTGGCCACAAAACTTTTAAAACATACATTCAAATCAGTGAATTTTTAATTTACTTATTCTTTAATCACCAAAATTTTAAAACTTATATTGGAATCATTAAATCCCATTAACGGATGTGGATAATTTCGACTCAGTCAAATTTCATGAGAGATGTTTATTTTGGATTGACATTTTTAATTAATTTTTAATTTTTAAAATATAACTTTAATCCTGATTTTTTTATTAATTTTATCAAATAGTTTGAAGGAAAATGTGGTTTTAATAATGTACTCTAATTTATTTACTTTTCAATTAAATTTATGAGTTTTGCTACGTAGCCGTCAGGACTTTCAACAAAAAATTAATAAATTTTTTATCATTAATGTTTATTTTTTTTCAATAAAATCTAATAAGATATAATTAATTATAGAGTTAACAACTGGAATGATCACTTATGTTTCCTTCTAATACAGAGTTGATCACTGATTTTGAAAAACGACCAGTAAGGTTACTTACGTAAGTGATCTTACTGGTCGTTTTTCAAAATCAGTGACCAACTTTGTACTAGGAGGAAACATAAGTGACAATTCCAGTAGTTAACTCTTAATTATATTCCTAAAATGATTCATTTTATTAATGGGTAAACTACAATGGAGGTCACTCAATTATAGGTAAGAATACATTTGGGTCACCTAATTATTAAAAGTTATATTTGAGTCACTCAAATATAGGTAAGGTTACATTTCGGTCACTCAATTATGAGTAAGAATACGTTTGGGTCACCTTTCATATTTAAAAAAGTACATCAATCTAGTCATTTTTTTCTTCCAAATCATTTGTATACCCTCGTCAACATTAGTTTACTTCATTTAAAATCATTAATTAATCTAATACACAAATTGATATATTTTTTAATATGAAGGGTGACCAAAATGTAACCTTACTAGGGGTGGGAATTGTCGGGTACCCGGGATTCGGGTACCCAGAAAACCGAGTACCCGGTTCATTCGGGTACCTCATTAAACGGCCCGTGTCCCGGTTCATTTTTTTTTATTTTTTTTATTTTAAAATTAAAAAAATCATATGTTAAACCCAAAAATATTTAAAAAAATTAAACTTAAAACTTAAAAGAATATAATGAAAACATAAAAAAATGTAGGGATTTAAACTTAATTTTAGAGTGAAAATATTAAGAAACATAAAATAAAAATATAATTTTAAATATAAAAAAATATATTAAATTTTATCGGGTCGGGTCGGGTACCCGGTAAGGGAAAACTCTCGGCCCGTGTCCCGGGATATTTGTTGGGTCGGGTAATTTTTTTCGGGAAATACCCGGTATTTTTGTTTCGGGTTTTCAGGTCGGGTCGGGTATTTTCTCCCACCCCTAAACCTTACCCATAATTGAGTGACCAATATGTAATTTTTAATAATTGAATGACCTAAACGTAATCTTACTCATAATTGAGTGACTTTCGTTGTAGTTTACCCTTTATTAATTTAGAGTCATAAGTCCTAAAACCCTAAATACTAAGTCTTGAGCCATAAACCCCTAAACTATTAATTAATGAAATACAACTTTTTAGTAATATAATTTTTTTTTGATATATTTAGTAATATAATTAATTACATTCTATTGAAAACAAAATAAACATTAATGATAGAGATTTTTTTGTTAATTTTTATTCACAGTTATTAGGGCTGCATATAGGATGAACCTAAATTTTTTTATGTTATTAGATCTTATTTTATGTATGAATTATAGATATAATCTTACTTTTTAATTTGATCGTTTGTAATCTTTGTAATTTATTCGTAACTTTCAAGAATCTAATATTTGGTTGAATTAATCTTAAATGTGAGAGATTCAAAAACTAATATTACATACACATTAGCTATTTTACTATCAAACTTGTTTATATAGTTTGAATATAAATTAAAATAATTTAAAATTTTTCGAGCCGAATCAAAATTAAAATCTTAATTTAAAAACAAATCCAATGAGTTGGACTTGGGTTGTTTTATCATATCCAGCAGCTAAGCCTTATGAGTAGGGGTGTAAATGAGCCGAGTCGAGCTCGAGTAGTTCTAAGCTCGGCTTGATTCGTTAAAAATTCGAGTCGAGTTCGAGCTTGACTCAAGTTTGAGTATGTTGAGCTCGACTCGGCTCGTTAAAAATTCGAGTCGAGCCGAGCTCGAGTATTGATTGAGCTTTGACCGAGTCGAGCTCGAGTAGCTCGCGATCTGTATCGTTATATTTACAACATTGTTCGTAATAATAATGATAATAATAATAGGAGAAAAAATCCCTAATCCTAGTAGGAGAAAAAAAAATACACATAAAAGTATAAAAGAAAGTTAAACTAAAAATTAAACTAACATAACATAACAACCAAAAACACCAAACATACATTTTAGTTCACTTTAATTTTTAAAAAATTAAAATAGTTTGTTATACTCTTGAGTAGCTCACAAATTTTTTGAGTTGGGTATCAAGTAGCTCAGCTCGGCTCGTTAAGAACTCGAGCGGAGTTCAAGCTCGAGTCAAATCTAATTAAGTCGAATATTGATCAAACTTTAATAAAATCAAATTCGAATAACTTGTTATCTGTCTCGTCTCATTTACATTCCTACTTACGAGTACATAAACTCAACTCAAATTATGGTCTTCGAATCCACACTTAAACCGGATTAAATTCAACATCGAGTCCGATGAGATACTCTTTCAATTTCAAAATACAGAACCGAACAAAAATTATAATAATAAAAGAAGTAAACAACAGCTAGCCTAGACCATTAACACTCAAAGCCCCTCCTCCATTCATCTTTCTTATTCCCTTTTAAATACATTTCCGTAAAAAGCAGAACTTTGTAGTATAAAAGATAGACTAAAAAAGAAAGAGCGCACAGAAAGAAAGAGAGAGAGGTCTGTACTGGGAAGAATTTTCTTCCCATCACTGCTCCAACGGGCTTCTTATTCTTCTGTGGTGCTCTGTTTATCTCTTGCCAGGTTTGTATCTCTATCTGTATATGTAGTTTTTGTAGTGTTTTAGGGTTCATGGTTGATTTTGAAAACTGGGTTTTTTTCGTGGAAAGGAACGGTTTTGGATCTGGGGATGCTTTGTTTCAAGGTCGAATTTTTATGGGTTTTTGTTGGATTTTGCTTTTGTTTTGTGTTTTTGCTGGGTTTTTAGGTGATGGGTTGTTGTTGCTTTTTGATGCTTTGAGCTGATTGGGTGGCAAAGTGCTTGTTTTAATGTGATTAGGGTTTTCGATGGGTGATAAAGTTGTTCTTTTTCTTATTTTATGTTAGAATGTGAATCATTTTCTTTTTTGAGCTTGGATTGAAGTTTGTTGAGCTGACAAAATATAGTGATGTGTTTTATCTGAGTTTTTTCTTAAATTGGACTCTCATGGTATTATAGTGCTTGATTGTAATCTGATAATTGCAAATTCTTTTTCCAGATCCAGACAATCCATGAGTTCTCAGATGTGCATTTAAGATTATGATGTTTTGGGGTTGATAGCTTGATATAGTCTTGTCATGATTTCGGGTATTGTGTTCTTCGATGCAAGTTTTGCTGTCAAAGTTCAACAACTACCCATGAAAGTCTTATGTTTTAGGAGTCTTGATCTCGAGTATGGATTTGGTAAGAGTTATGTGAACATAGAAATATATAAATCAAAGTTTTGACAATTAAAATTTGGCTAGCTTGTTTCCTTGGGAGACTTAAGTTGTTACAAGCTGCCCGAAAAGGCGAAAACCTAGGGTATTAAGTTTACATCCTGAATTAGATTTTAGTTGGACGTTTCGAAAGTGTTATGGCTGTTGCCAATAGCAGCAGCTTCAATGAAACGTCAAAATGGCCGTGTAATTGCTACAAAGTTGTAAGCTTGAGTGAAACGATATTGGAGACTGACCAAACTGCAAATTTGAGAGATCGATACATTCTTGGAGAGCAATTGGGTTGGGGTCAGTTCGGTGTTATTAGGTTGTGCTCGGATAAGTTGACAAGAGAGGTATTGGCGTGCAAATCCATATCTAAAGATAGATTGGTAACCTCTGACGATGCACGGAGTGTCAAACTTGAAATCGAAATAATGACTAGGTTGTCAGGGCATCCAAATGTTGTAGATCTCAAGGCTGTTTATGAGGATGAAGACTATGTTCATTTGGTTATGGAGCTTTGTGCAGGTGGGGAGCTTTTTCACCGGCTAGAGAAGTATGGCCGTTTTTCTGAGGCAGATGCTAGAGTTCTCTTCAGGCATCTGATGCAAGTGGTCTTATATTGTCATGAAATCGGGATCGTGCATAGAGATTTGAAGCCAGAGAATATCCTCTTAGCTACAAAAGCCTCATCATCACCGATCAAACTAGCAGATTTTGGTCTTGCAACATATATCAAGCCTGGTAGAGTTTTACATCTCTTCTTTCCCCTTTGCTAACCAAGAACATTTTTCACACAATGCTTGTTTGATTCCTCGAAAATTTTAAGACTTCCATGTTTTTAACTAATTTGGTGTTAGTTACCAACAGGGCAGTGTTTGCATGGGACCGTTGGGAGTCCATTTTACATCGCACCTGAGGTTTTGGTTGGGGGATATAATCAGGCTGCTGATATTTGGAGTGCCGGGGTGATTCTATACATACTTCTCAGTGGGACACCACCATTTTGGGGTAAAACGAAATCACGGATATTTGATGCTGTGAGGGCAGCTGATTTGCAGTTCCCATCAGACCCTTGGGATCGGATTTCTGATTCTGCGAAAAATTTAGTCAGGGGAATGCTCAATACAGATCCTTCTCAACGGCTCTCTGCACTGCAGGTTTTAGGTATGTTGGAATCCCTGCAAACACTCGTAAATTTACGGTGCATGCAGGTGGCATATTAAAGTATGTTGAAGGAAAGTCCATGCATGAGCTACCGGGTCACCCGGTTGCTCTTTAGCACTAGCTTTCTTAAATTTAATTAAGTTACCTGTTCGGCTGACTGGTATATGTAGGCCAAGAAGTCACTTCAGATTGTTTCCTTTCTTGCGAAAAGCTTAATGGTGAATCGTTTTCTTTTAGACCACTCATGGATGAAGTATGATGAATCTAGTCAAGAAGAATCAAGTGAGCGTGTATATCGAAGTTGCGGAGAGTTGGAGTTTCATAGTGGCTCATTTTCCATGTCTAGAGATCAGGATATCAGCTTTGGTGCTGGATCGCCCATCATTTATGATGTTCAGTCTCCCACGTTAACCTGCCGAACATCATTTTCTTCTTGCTTTGTGGAGCCATGTACACCTTGCTCGGCATCGGTTGGATTTTCTTTCCACGGCAGTAATTCTGATACCTTAGAATTTCATTCTGCCATTCCGTCGATGCCGAGCTTTGCATTCTTCAGTCCTAGTTCTGTGGTCGAACCAGAGAGTCGCATGTCAGATTTGTCGACCAACATTATTCAGATGGAGAGATTAGATGGAGGTAATTTCTGCTAAACCATCTTACAAATCTTTATGATTTGTTGTTCTCATACCAGAGGTATCTGAAATTGTCTTGCATCATCTTATGAATGCAGGGTTGGATAAGCTGCTCGTATTACCAGATTCTTCGCTTTGCTGTGGACCCGAGGCAAGCGAAAAGGAGACCAAGACAGCTGAATTCGGAAGGACAGGAGGAACGAGTGGGTCTAGGTTGCTGTTGGCCTTCCACAGCAAGAGGAACCACACCATCGGTCATTGCGAGCGAGAACAACTCGATTTCATGGTGTCTGAATCCGTTATCCGATGGGCATCATGCACGAATCTCCCAACTGCCACATCCCTCAGGTCATCTCTCGTCTGTTGAGCTGTCAGCGTGAGTCGAAATAGTTCCGATGGAGGTCAACAATTGGATAAACTGCATGGCACCGGCTTTTAAGTCGTGTTATCGGGTTGCTGCTTTTAGCTTTTTAACCGGTAGATACGATACGAGTAGGTAAAACAGAGACTAACAAGATTGTGATTGCTCGGATTTTGATTCGTGTACAAAGTTTTTCCAGGTTTCAGATTTGGCTTGTTTAAACAGTCATGTGTAATATTATGTATCAGTTTCCCCTGTGAATCACATTTGTTAATCTGTATTATCATTTCATCTGGTAGATGTCATCTTAATAGAAAGTATCCCGACTTCGAGTACAACGATGAAGGAGGAACAGGGACCGGAACCGGTTCAAATGTCACCGATAGCAATGAACTTTCAGTTAGTTTCTACATTGAAACACTGTATATTCCAACATTAACAAGCTCAACCACCACCGTGCTCAGATTACCATTGCCGCCGTTTAGAAATCGACATTGTTCCTCAACAGCTTCCCCTGAAGTTCTTGGCTAAATTCTGCTTTTCCGTTGGGAGTGTTTATATAAAGCGCCGTGATTGCCGGTGAAGAACATTTTAACATCCGATGAATCGAAAAGGGAAGCAGCTGCTTTAGCGTAGATAGTTTCAAGTTTAGAAAAGGCTTTATAGGCAAATAGGTGCCCAAACTGTCTTTTTTTTTCTTTCAGTTAGGTGCCTAAATTATTTTTCGGGCCAAATTGGAATCTAGAGTTTCATTCTGTGACCAATTTAAGGTTTGCCGTTAATTTTTTCGTTAAAGGACACATGACACCTCCAGAAAAATTTAAAATTATATTAAAAATAAATAAAATTAATTAATATTCAAAACTTTCTAAAATTTTCAAATTTTACAAAAAAAAACCCAAATTCTAAAGTTTCTAAACCATCAAAATCTAAATCCGCTGATTTCGACGCCGATTGTCACGCTGCTGACCACCAAATCAGTCGTCGAACTATCACGATTATTTTCTCCACTACCCCGTCGCCAGAAATCAACCGACGTCGTGCGAATCGACGAAATTGTCGAATGGTTCTTTCGAACGATTCGCGACGAATGGCAACAAGAGAGACGACGAATGACGTGTGTGCTGTTTGGCGAGGGGAGGACGCTTCATTTCGTCGTCGGTAATGCGGCTGGCGGCGGCAAAATGATTGGATTTGAGGAGTTTAGAGATTTAGGGACTATTTTGAGAAAGTTTTAAAATTTCATGATACATTTTTACTTTTATTTATTTTAAATATGATTTTAGATTTTTGTGGAGGTGGCACATGTTCTTTACGAAAAAAATTAACGGTGAACCTTAAATGAGACAAAATAAAATTTTAGGTCTCGATTTAGCCTGAAAAATAATTTGGGCAGCTAAACTGAAAAAAAATGTATAGTTTGGGCACCTATTTGACGGTTAAGAATTTCGAAAAATATTTTCTTTTCATGTTCAGTTGTGTGATAAATACGGCCACGTGTAAAGCAAGCAGCTGCTTTAGCCTTTGGGAAGACAGCAAAGAAACGGCGCCGTATGAAAATCGTCAAAGCCTTGCTGGATTAGGGTGTCATTACAGTACAGATGACACCTGATGTCAATTTGGTAAAATCCGATCACCATACGGTCCACGTGTCACACGATGGGTCGTTACTGAGGTCAGCTCCTCACGAGATTCTGGTCCCTGACCTTCCCCCACTTCACGTTCAGGGTCGCGATTCTCCATAAACTCGATGACTCACCTTTCTCTCTCTTTATTTCTCCACTGAGTTCGTTGTTCCAGCTCAACTCGGTTCTTCAAATCAGAACTCTCTCTCTCTCTCTCTCTATTATCATTTTTGATTCCATGGGACGGAATCCACCACGTCATCTCTGGAACCTCAATCATCAACCGTTTACTCTGTAGAAAAAGAAGAACAAATCGGATCATTTGTAGTTTCTCTGTTTACTTTTCTTTTTTGGCCTTTGAATCAAATGGATCTCCGCCGTTTAATCCTGCTCTTTTTAGTCCTTTCGTTTCTCGTTTCTTCACTTCACGCCAGTGAAGGTGATGCCGATCCAATTTACCAGTAAGTTCACTCGATTTACTTCTCTTGATTCGCAGCTTCAGTTATATAGATTTTAATTCTTTCTGTTTTTTCAAGGAAAATTGGATGAAAATTGAAAAGTAACTGAATATCAGTTGAAAGAAGAATATTCTTTGTTAGAGGAAACCGTAATTGTAGGTTTTTTAAAGTTTTTATGGTGTTTGGACTTTGGAATTGCTATATTTGGAATAATTCTATTATTGGTTAGTTTAATGGCCTTATCTTTTTCCCGGCAATTTGAATCTGTTGTTATTTATTCGTTGATTTCCGCGGCTGTTCATTTATTAGGGCTTGTTTGGAGGAGTGTGAGAAAAGTGGATGCGTAGGGAAGATTTGTTTCCAGCACTGCAAATTCTCGTCCGATGGGAAACCGATTGACGGGCCATGGTATTTACAGGAGCCACTCTATCAGCAATGGAAGCAGTGGGACTGCCGTGCCGATTGTCGGTACCACTGTATGATTGCTAGAGAAGAACAGAGGGAGAAGCATGGGGATAAACCGATCAAATATCATGGAAAATGGCCATTTCAACGTGTTTATGGGATCCAGGTCCTTAGAACATCATCTTTGTATCTTTGTCATGTTGTTTGTTTTTTTAGATTGTTGTTCTTGTTAGTGATGTTTTGTTCTGGTGTTTTTAGGAACCTGTTGCTGTTGCTTTCTCTGCACTTAGCCTTGCTGTGCAGTTTCATGGTTGGCTCTCGTTTTTCATCCTTCTGAATTATAGGTTGCCTTTGAGGCCTGATAAAAGGACTTATTATGAATATACTGGCTTGTGGCACATCTACGCCGTCTTGGCAATGAACTTCTGGTTCTGGAGTGCCATTTTTCACAGTCGGTAAGCAATCCTCTTTATGTTTGTTCGGACTTCGGACCCGTATTCTTTAACCATAGAAGCCTCTTTTATGTCTTTAGGAAGTAATTTTGAGAGAAAAAAAGGGTTTTGAGCATGTTTCGACATATCATGTAATAACAATGTTCATGAAGGACAACAAGTTAGACATAATTTTAAGTAGTTTACAAAAGCAATATTTCTTTAACCATAGAAGCCTCTTTTATGTCTTTAGGAAGTAATCTTGAGAGAAAAGGGTTTTGAGCATGTTTCGACATATCGTGTAATAACAATGTTCATGAAGGAGCAACAAGTTAGACATAATTTTAAGTAGTTTACAAAAGCAATATTTCTTTAACCATAGAAGCCTCTTTTATGTCTTTAGGAAGTAATTTTGAGAGAAAAAAAGGGGTTTTGAGCATGTTTCGACATATCATGTAATAACAATGTTCATGAAGGAGCAACAAGTTAGACATAATTTTAAGTAGTTTACAAAAGCAATATTTCTTTAACCATAGAAGCCTCTTTTATGTCTTTAGGAAGTAATTTTGAGAGAAAAAAAGGGGTTTTAAGCATGTTTCGACATATCATGTAATAACAATGTTCATGAAGGAGCAACAAGTTAGACATAATTTTAAGTAGTTTACAAAAGCAATATTTCTTTAACCATATAAGCCTCTTTTATGTCTTTAGGAAGTAATTTTGAGGGGGAAAAGGGTTTTGAGCATGTTTCGACATATCGTGTAATAACAATGTTCATGAAGGAGCAACAAGTTAGACATAATTTTAAGTAGTTTACAAAAGCAATATTTCTTTAACCATAGAAGCCTCTTTTATGTCTTTAGGAAGTAATTTTGAGAGAAAAAAGGGTTTTGAGCATGTTTCGACATATCATGTAATAACAATGTTCATGAAGGAGCAACAAGTTAGACATAATTTTAAGTAGTTTACAAAAGCAATATTTCTTTAACCATAGAAGCCTCTTTTATGTCTTTAGGAAGTAATTTTGAGAGAAAAAAAGGGTTTTGAGCATGTTTCGACATATCGTGTAATAACAATGTTCATGAAGGAGCAACAAGTTAGACATAATTTTAAGTAGTTTACAAAAGCAATATTTCTCCGAAAAGGAAAATGCAATGTATAATTGATTGTTTTTGCTGTTGTTTTTATTTTATGTGGAGTTATCTAACTTAATTACTTGTAGAGATGTCGAGTTGACAGAGAAGCTAGATTATTCATCTGCTGTTGCATTAGTTGGATATGGTCTTATTCTAGCAATTCTTCGAGCATTTAATTTGAGAGATGAAGCTTCAAGAGTCATGGTTGCTGCTCCACTGATTGCATTTGTGACAACACACATCTTGTACCTGAACTTCTACAAACTTGATTATGGTAATTCTTTCTTTGTTACCCTCGCAAAACAAGATTATCAACATTCGTTGCAGTTTGCTTCTAGATTTGGGCTTATGCATACAACTCTTTGTTCTTCAATTTTATTTACTTGCACCACATTATAGTTCCAACTTTCTGAATAATAAAATTGATTGTCAAAGCTCAGATTCTGTTCGATACTCCAAAGCTCTCACGAATTTGAAACAGCCTTGTCTGAAAGCTAGTTTTAATCAATTGTACTTCCTTTCTACCATGTTCTCTCATCTATTAGGCTGAGTTATTCTTACATCGTAAAAGATCGTAGACAATTACTTTATTCTTTTTTGTTCAACTATTTTCGCTATAACCGGTACTGGGTGATTATTAGCTCATACTAGGTTCATGTTGCAGGTCTAAATATGAAAGTTTGTATGGCCATGGGTGTAATCCAACTTCTCATATGGGGAGTGTGGGCTGGTGTAACTTGCCATCCGTCACGCTTCAAGGTTTGGCTGTTTGTTGTGGGGGGAATCCTTGCCGTGCTCCTGGGAATATACGACTTTCCACCATACAAGGGGTTTGTCGATTCGAACGCCCTATGGCATGCTATCAGCATCCCTCTTACTTACATTTGCTGGAGCTTTGTCCAGGATGATGCAGAGTTGAGCACCTCAACCCTCCTTAAGAAAACAAACTGATATTTCTTCATCGGGACACATGCACTAACCGATCTCACCCGTGATCAAGCCCCACATTCCATGTGCCGATGCTCGATGTTTTCTTCGCAATGCAAGGATATGAAGTGTAATTGAACTGAAGTCCCAAGTTTTTTAGACTCTGGTCTTTGTTTTCGTTTTTTCGCGGTGATCGATATATTCACAAATGTTGTTGTCCGATTTCGATGTAAAAATTTCTGCGTTGTATCTTTCAACTAGCTTGTTTTACTTGCATTGCTTGATCAGTCAGTCTTGTCTCGTGTTGTAGGATGGAGAAATATGTAAGCTATGCTTATCATTTTTACATTGAATTCATTCTGTCTCAGTTGTTGCATTATGTTAACTTGTGGTAATAAGAAACTGAAGCTTAGCTATGTTTTATATTCTTCATGATAGACGGAAGATAAGGCTGGCCCAATTGGTATTCGACTCATTCGTCGACTAATTCGAATAAGATTTTGCTGAGGTCTATTATAAGGATGATCTCCCGTCTTAATTTTTTTCATACAAAACGTTAAAATTTAAATTTTTGATAATTTCACCTCCAAACCCTAGTCACTCTCCACTACCAAAAATTTTTCAACCCTAGTCGTTCTCTACTTTGATCAATCCCTTTAATCGGTGGTTGCCAATCAATTTTAATATTAGTTGTCGACCACTGGATCTATTAGTTTTCTTGTTTTTTTATTTTAATAAGAATATTTTTCTCTGTCCTTGTGACATGTTTTTTCGTTGTCCTTGTGACATGTCTTTGTTTTTCTTTTTTGTTTTGATTCATCTGTCTTTGAGCCATGTTTCAGCATACCCTAGCGATCGATTATTGTTCGCACAGAGATTCAATCGACGCTAATTTATGATTTATATTTTTGTCGATGGTCACTTGAAAAGTTATATCTCCACTCGGTTGATGGTTGTTTGCAGATGAAATCAGTCTTAGCCTCTTAGGTAGCGGTATATTTTGCTTGACAGCTTGGATCGTGCACCACTCCTTCCTTCTTTAGGCGTCTCGTTTGAATAAGGACAAAGCTGCTAAATTTTGTTAGTATGTTTATCTCCATATAAATTTTATTTTTTTTTTATTTTTGGGTTGTAAGAATTTTTTTTATTGTTTAATCCAAATATTCTTCTTATTTGTAATTGTAATTTTTATATAAATTTAATAAAAATTTATTGGCTTTTTATCAAAAAATAAAATAAAATCTAACCGTACTTTGTGGATTTGGTTTTTACACAATATTTCTATGTATGTATGTATGTATACTTAAAAATGTCTAGAAACTAGATGTAAATTTAGATGGAATAACTCCACAAAGGTACATAATCATCGGCGGCATCATATTCTTGTTGTTCCCCTTCGCCGTCGTTCCCGCACCGAGGAGGTGACATCATCATGCCGGCAGCCATGTTTGCCCAAAATCTTTGTGTCCCAAACAGCGCCTCTTCGTCCCAATAAAATCCTTTGTCGGACACTGTCGTCTTATCCATCTCTGTGTTGATTGTAGAGTTGCCATGATCCGTTCGAAAAGTCTCCGCCACCTCTGCCGCCGTCTTCTGGATATCCTTCGGGTCGGAAGAAGCCGGCAACGGAAGGTTCCAAGCGGAGTCCGCAAAGTTCAGACAAGCCGACCTTCCTCTCAGGGCTATCGCTGCCACGTCGTGCGCACGCGCCGCCATCTCCGGAGTTTGAAAAGTCCCCAGCCAAATCCTCGATTTCTTATTAGGTTCCCTCACTTCGGAAACCCACTTCCCGTGATTCCTACGGCGGACTCCCCGGTACACCGGGTGCCGTGTCTCCCTGAACTTCTTCCTCCCAGCTCGCTTCTTCGGATTACTCGAAGCTAACATCACTTCTTCGTCGGAAAAACTCGCCGGACGACCAGTTCCACCTCCAGAAACCGACCCAGAATCGTAATTCTGAACTAAAAAATCCATTTCAAAGAAAATCAAAAACAGTAAAGCAGCTTAACTTTCAGCAAAACAACGTTTTCCGACTCAAAAAAGAGTAATGAATTGGTAATTGAAGTAAAGCTTGAGACTTGAGAGTGAACTTCCAGTAAACAAGAAAGGGTTTTCAAGAAAAGATATTACATACCGAAAACGGGGCTGTATATTAAAAAAATTGAAGATTTTTAGAGATTTGAAAAGGAAATCAACACGGAAAATCCAGGGTTTTGGCACTGTACATAGATATTCTTAGAGAGCCAAGACCAGGTTTCGGACAAGTTGTGTGGATCAAGCAGACAAAGGCACGTGGTGATTTCGACATTTTCAGGGAATGAATCCATTGGAGTCAAAAGGGTCATCTTTCCATGGAGTAGAAATGACAGGGGAGACGTACGTGGCGAGTTCCCAGTGAAAGTTAACGTAGTATGAAAGAACACACGGGAAAAATAGATGAGGTGGCAAAAGCAGAAGCTTTTTCAGGGTGACGTTTTGATTTCCGACACACGGTTGACAGTTAAATTTTTTATCTTGGGTAAAATACAGATATCATCACTCAACTATCTTCTCACTCTTATTT
Organism: Hibiscus tridactylites; assembly: GCA_958450335.1. Classification (NCBI taxonomy): domain Eukaryota; kingdom Viridiplantae; phylum Streptophyta; class Magnoliopsida; order Malvales; family Malvaceae; genus Hibiscus; species Hibiscus tridactylites. The sequence goes on along the minus strand of OY288266.1, from coordinate 111,337,007 downwards.
TGTTCACTCAACTTTTAAATTTTTAATTAAACTTTTAAATTGCTCATATTTTGGCCACTCTCGATTATTTTGTTATAATTTTCAGTTTTTTTGTCATTTTATTATTATTTAATATAAAATTAAATACAACTGTTCGCCGACCACCATTTGCCATCGTCAAATGCCACAGCCGACGGTCGCAGATGATAGTCGTTTAGTCCCAGATTCCGTCGGTCATTTTATCTCGGCCCTCTGAGTTTTAATTCGACCTCTATTTTACTGAAAAATGCTTCGAAGACCACAAAAAAAATATCGAAAGTTAGGAAATGGAAAAGTTACAAACGAGATTTACGAGTTTCGGGACATTTTCTTATATAAAAAAACACCAGATTCAAAATTAGTGTGTCAAAACGAGTCCATCTGTGCAATCTTAGATAAATGTCATCGATTCTAAGACCAACAGTGGTAAGTGGCGGCGGTGATTTTTTCCTTTTCATGTTTTTAAATTTAAAATTTTATTATTTATTTTAAATTATTTTATATTTAATCATTTTAAAAAATTCAAAAATAGTCATAAAATATTTCATAGTGACTAGAACAAGAGTAATTTGAAAGTTCAGTTAGTAAATTGAAAATTTTGAAAGATAAGTGACCAAAATAGGAGTGAAAAGATAATTGAGTGATGAATGGTGTATTTTACCATTTTATCTTTTACTAACTGCCACTTTCCAAAGGGCGGCGGTGGACCCTGGGCGGTGGCGATGCGTCGTAGAAGCCTCTCCTCCTTCTACGGTGTTTCTTGTCGCGTTATACCCGTGTGGATCAATATGTATGGGTCTCATAGGCCTAAATTTATTTGGGTTTTTTGGTATCCTAATCCTATTATGGGCTAAATAGCATATGTCTACATTTTTCATATTATATTATAATTATTATGATGCATTCGGTTTTAGATCTGGGCCGCAGCTTGACCCACCTATTACTAATAATGAATATATATATATATATATATATTTACACAGTGTAAAACTCTTTAAGTTTTACACGTTTTTTGGATCGTTGAATGAGTGAAACGGATGAATGAGATTAACAGTAGAATATGTGAAGATTATCACTTGGAAAAAAAAGTAGTTCATCTCAGACATCCATTTCCCCCATCCAACGATCCAAAAAACGTGTAAAACTTAAAGAGTTTTACACTGTGTAAGTTGATCATAACCCATATATAAGGGAAAATATCTAAATTTAGGGATTGATGTTAGAATTAGGGTTTATAGGTTAGGGTTTTAGTTTTAACCTATAAACTCTAAATTTAAACTCAAAAACACAAATTCAAACCAAACTCCTTAAATTCAAATCACATAAACCTAAACTCCTAAATTGTGAACCATAAATTGAATCTCTAACCCCTAAAATTATGACACTTATAAAAATAAAAAAAATCCACGACCATTGCATGGTATAATTACCCTATATGTAGTTCTTTATTTTTATTTTGGTAATAAATATAGAGTTATTTTCCTTAAATTATGACTCTCGTTCTAAATTGATTCCTAAAATTTTAAATATTATATTTTCACCCCAAAACTATGGCTCCCATTCTAAATAAGTACTCATACTTTTGAATGTTCTAGTTTCATCCTTAAACTATGACTTTTGTTCTAAATTATCTCAAACTTTGAACGTTTTAATTTCATCCACAAAATGATCATTTATATCTAATCATATTATTACATAACACACATCAATTCTCACACGACAATTAACAAAATTTTAACAATTTATTAACATGTGATATGGTTGGCATACACTAATAATTTGAGGATAAAATCAAAGTGTTCAAAAATTTAGAGATCAATTTAGAATGAGAGACATAGTTTAAAAAATAAATTTAAAATATTTAAAAATCTGTGATTATTTGAGCACGAAACTGAAACGTTCAGAAATAAAGTTACAGTTGGTTTGAAACACGAGGTACAACTAACTCTAAAAAAATATAAAAGTCTCCCTTTCTAGCCAAACACGTCCGGGACCCACCTTGACCCAGTTTATGTTGTTTTGTTTAGTAGAATCAAAATAAAACAGTGGACACTGAAAACAACTAATGTAGTTTAAAAATTAATGTAATGATGAGTTAATTTAACTCATTTCTCATTAATTACCGTGACGACAAGAATTGCCACTTCATTTTGTGCTCCTTCCTTGGTTAAAACTTTAATAATCTGTTCCAGTCAAAGAGATGAACACTAAGAATCTCAGGTAAATTTAATGACACCCAAAACCATATTTATCTTCTTAATCAATCTAAATGGTAATGGTTTTTTTTTTTCTTTCAAACAGTGGGTACAGAACATAGTTTTTGTTTACTTTTGTTCTGTCTTTTTATTAATTAAGAGTTCATGTTCTGTTGTGTCGATTTTGGTATCTGCTCAGTTTATTTAATTCATGCAATTAACTTTAAGACGTTACATTTTATCAGTTTGACCATTCATTTTTATTTTTGTTTTATGAAAATGACCTATGTTTTATTGGAATTAACGGGGGTGATGATCTAATTTGGTTGAGTTTTAAAATTTTGAAAAATATAGAATGAACATAATACAAAATAATACAACACCTCTTAATATATTTTAAAAAATAAAATTTAAATTTTGATGGATAAATATTCTATACGTAGGTGGTGGAAATTGAAAGCTTTCACAACCGCCTTAGTTTTAGGGTATAAAGAGTTAGTTTAGGGATTTAGGTGTTGGGGATTAGAATTTAGGAATAGTTGTTTCAATTTAAGGTTTAGGGTTATAATTTAGGGTTTATAGGTTAAAACTTAAATTCTCACCATATTACCTTAAAAACTAAACCCTAACATATAAACCCTAAATTATAACCATAAACCTTAAATTGAAACAACTATCCCTAAATTCTAAACCCTACACCTAAACCCTTAAACCCTATACCCTAAACTAACTTCTTATACGGTAAAACTAAGGCGCTTGTGAAAACTTTTAGTTTTCATCGCCAGTGTATAGGATATTAATCCAATTTGGATATGTAAAAACAAAGTTTTTTTAATAGATGGAGTAAATATTATAAAATTAATTCAATGGAATAATTTGACTTTATTATTGGATAAACATGAGATTAATTCACAATTATTACAGTCCATTTTTCCTTTTCTTTTTGACTTGTCATGTAGAAATTAGACCTAGAAGAAGTCCTTTAGACTGACCCAACAAATGGAATCATCACTTCATTCAAGAAATTTGAATTTAATGTAATTGTAACGTATAAATTCTGGTTTTGATTAAATTGTAAATATAAATTTTGAATTTTAGTTTAATTATATGCATTTAAAATAAATGAATGTGTTTATATTAATATTGAGTGAATAATGAATATAATTGTTTTGTGTCAAAATGGTTTATATTGAATTAATGTAATTTGAGAGGGACTAAACATGCGATTCTCCCATTTAACAAAGGGCCCGATGCCCCTGGCTTCACCATTGCAACAAATAGTGAATTGTGAAAATAAAATCAAAATTTTCTTCTCACACTACCATTGATCAAAGAAAACATTCAATGATTTTAGGTTTAAGTATAACGCGTTACATGCTAATAATATTATAGAAAAGATACGTTCGTTAATAACATTATTTTGGATAATATTAATAATAGTATAGACAAGATACGAGCGTTATACCGTTATATATCGTTATTCTAGACAGTTAAAAGAGTAACATGTCACGTGTCGATATTATTAAAAACAAACCGTGAACTATTAAATAAAGTTTTGTGTTCCATGTTAATGAACTTAAAATCCAAAGTTTTAACAAAACAAATGTACACTTTCTTATATTAATCTTATACTTTTGTTTTATCATTCATATTCAAGATTCATGATTATTTTCTTAATCGTTTCTCAGTTGACCAAGACGGAAAAATATTTCGAAAACGAAAAAATTGTTGAATCAAAGGAAGAGGGTTTGAACAAAAAGATTGAAAAATCTTTTACACTAAAAATTTCCTAGTAAGAAACTGTTATTTTAGGTAAATTTCATTAAATTTAGATTATGCAGTGGATTTTCATCATAAATTTAAATAATTCAGGGGGCTATGCTGTTTTGTTCTTCACAGTTTCATAATTTCATGCTCTAATAATTAGAAGATAAACTACAAATTCAATCAAATATTATCAAAGGAGAGAAAAAAAGAGAGAAAAAAACAAACCAAAAAAGAGAGAAGAATTTGCCTGTGTGTAGACCCAGTTCCCTGCCATTTGTATCACCAAATTCCCAGCCACGAAGTTGGTTTTTTTGTTCTTACAGTATAAATAACTGCTGCCATTGTTGTGTCCAAAAACCAAACCAAAGCTAAAGAGAAAAGAAATGGGGTCTGCTGAGAGACCAAACAGAAGAGAGTTTTCAAACCCTAGAAATTTGGCAGTGAATTCTCCCCTTTTGAAAATCACAATCTTGGTGGTTGATGATGATTCTACTTCTCTAGCAATTATCTCCGCCATGTTAAGAGGGTTTCGATATGAAGGTATATCTGTGTAAAGTGTAAAACTTTGATTTTAGCTTTTTTTCTCTTCAAAAATGGTGATTTCAGTAACTTTTTTCCTAGGGTTTTTCACATTTTTTTGTCAAAGCTCTTTTTTTTTCCCAGGAAAAAGTTGTTAACTTTCTTGTGTATGTGTTTGTGTTACAGTTACAAGTGTTAAAAACCCCATGGCAGCATTGTCTGTTCTTCGGGCAAATCCAAGCAACATTGACCTAGTGGTCACTGATTTACATATGCCTGAAATGAATGGGATCGAGCTCCAAAGACAAATCAAGCGAGAATTTACAGTCCCTGTCATCAGTAAGTTCTGTCTCTTTTTTTACAGTTATTCTGAAACAAACCCGAACCCGAGATTTAATGTCAAATTTAAATGTGTGCAGTAATGTCCTCGGACGACAGTGAAGGTGTCATGTTGGAAAGCTTAGCGGGAGGAGCTGTGTTTTTCATAGTGAAACCTGTGCACCCGGATGGTCTCAAGAATGTGTGGCAATATGCCGTTACTGGGAAGAAAGGTAAATCCGTGGTTATCGAGGAAACCGACGGAGACTCCTCGTCATCGTCGGCCGGAAGACTTTCCGTCGGAAACCCGAGACGGTTGCCGTCTCCTGTGACTGATGAGAGGGATGATGGTAAAAGACGTTCCAAAAGAAAGTCACCGGGTAAAGACAAAGATGGCAAAGAAGAAGTCAATAACCCTAAACCCAAAAAGGCCAGAAAGGCTAAGGTGGTCTGGACAAACACACTCCACAACCAGTTCTTGGATGCCTTGCGTCATATTGGCCTAGAAAGTATGTACTTATAATATATATATATATATATATATATATATTAATATCCTATACACAGGTTGTGGAAACTGAAAATTTCTACAAGCACTTTAGTTTTAGGGTACAAAGGTTTTAGAACTTAGGGATAGTTGTTTCAATTTAGGGTCTATCCCTAAATTCTAACCCCTAAACACTATACCCTAAACTAACTCACTATTCTGTGTATAGAACTTTTATCCTATATATATATATATAGATGTATACATCATGGATAATTTTGATCCTAAAATGCCTATCTAAATGATGATAACTTTGTTTTTCTGTTCTTTTTCATGTTTAACTCAAGCAGAAGCTGTCCCCAAGAAGATTCTTGAGCATATGAACGTCCATGGCTTAACCAGAGAAAATGTGGCTAGTCATTTACAGGTTGGTTGTTTTGGCTAATTCTCTACTTAAACCCCTTTACTTTTGTTTCTCAACAATTACATCCCTTTAGCTATACTTATAACAAAGGAAAATGTTGCAGAAGTATCGGATTTTCTTAAAGAGAATTGCAGAGAGGGGTTGTTTTTCATCAAAAGCCATGTTCGACAGGTTCCTCAAGTCCACTTTCGCAGCTGGCCATCCTTTGTTGATGAAAACTGCTCAAGAATACACGCGAATGCAAGAACTGCAACGATTGAGGGGCTTGCCAGTTTATACTGGTTATGGCGGGAGTTATTCACCTCATAATTCTACTAGGTTTGGAGCTTTGGGCTATGGAAACCATGGTGTTTCGAGCAGCAACGCGGTTCAGTCGTATGGCTATGGACAATCCCGGTTATTGTCTCACCAAGGGAACAAGCCACTGCTCCCTGGGAGCCTGATGAATCCGCCGTATCTAGGTGGCCGACTGCCGCTCAACGGTGGATTCTCTAGTGGAAATATGATGAATGGTGCAGACTCGTTGCAGTCGTACCCGCAGCAGGTTCAACCACGGCCTGGCTTTTACGATGCTGGTTCGTCGTCTCAGTTCAGGTTTGGCTCACCTGGTCTTCACTCTTCGAGTTCGACGCTCGGCAACAATGGGATGTTCGGAAGTTTGAATCCTGGCTACGCTGGGAGTGGGACTAGTAGCTATGGTGTTTTCAATGAGAATATGAATGTTCCAACCATGGAGAATCAAACTTTTGATTATCTGGCTCCGGGAGGAGTTCCATCGGGGTTTCCTGCATCGAACCAACAAGCAAACACTTCGATGCTGCCGGATCTCGACTATAATTCCGACGAGCTTTTGAATAATGGTTTCGATCTCGGCGACGAAGCTTACCTAAACGAGCTCAGCGACCTCATCCTCGGGTCCAACAAGTATCAGTTGTCTAACCAGGTACGTATATGATATACTACAGTTCTATTCTAGTGATTTAGTGGACCGTTTTTATAAATTGATTTTATTTCTCATGGTATAACTATAGCAACAACCTGGTGCTGCTGCTGGTGCTGATGCTGATGGCGTTGTCAACGATCCCGAATTCTCTTTCGGCTCGTTGTTCCCGAAAATCTACCCCTCACTGGATGAACTCCTGAACTCCGACAACGACGAGTCCCTGGACGATAACGCTCCTTGGAATGAACACGATGTTAACCAGGTTCAAAGTGCACTTGAAGAGCTGATCAACCCCAACACCGCTACCGCTGCCGCCGCCGATGCAAATCCGTCTAACAAATCTGAAAACACTAACCAGGCAAAGCTCAATTGATTCATAACATATACATACACATATACATATACACAATTAATCACACTCTCATGTTCATCTGTTGTAATGTATAGCAACAAAGCTCGGGAGACGAACAACTGATCGACCCTGACCTACTCGGCAACTTATTCCAAGTGAACGATGACGCTCCGGCTGCCGAAGATGATTCATCAAATGATCAGGATTCCGACGACGAAGAAGAGTTCCTGGCTTCCTTGTTCAACTTCAACCATCCGTTCGAGTGACACCGTCGTTTCGAACCATCGGAATCGAGTCATGAACCGGAAGTCGCTCCAGTAAACTAGCTAGCTGCTGGCATGCAGTTGAATTATATAGTATACAGTATAGTTTATGCATGTCATATATATGATATATAGTTTTAAGTTTGAATAAATAAGAAACTTGGACTTGGGTTTCCAGTGTGTTTTATTTTGGTTATGTAATGTTATAAATATGTATGCTTGCAGTTGTGTTTTTATTTTGGTTGTGTAATATGGACTCTATGTGTATGCTGGGTTTAGATCTGAGCATTGTCTTTATTATAAATAAATAAACTTGAATTTGCTATCTTGACTTGTTAAATTTATATGTTTATTTTCCTTTTTTATTATTATCTAATTTAGTTGCTTTATTTAAAAAATATATAATTTGATACAATATACTATTTTGTCTCTTTTCATTTATAAATCATAGTATGTTAAATATTTAAGCATCTTCAATCTCATATTTTATTGTTGTGAGTGAGAAAATATTTATATCAAAATATTATCTGTCAAATTTTATTCAACAAATATTCTCAGATGAATTGTATATAAATTTATTATTATATTGTTTAATCATTAAGTAGTAACTTTTAATTTTGTTTTATTTAAATATCACAAAAGAACAAAAAGATAAAAACATCATTACAAATATTATATTATGCACTTTAATAAAAATAATTTAATAATTTTTAACTGAATTGGAGTTCAGTTAGCTGATGACACCCAAGAGTAGTTCTGAACATGTGCCGTAGGTACGACCTCACAAAGCCCTGAAAAAATGAAGGTCCCAAAATTAATGAAGTTAATTGCTTACAAGGGAAAAAATTAAATAAAATATTATTGTACATTGTATATTTTGAGTCATATTATACTCATTTTTATTCAAAAGTCAATTTATTACACACACAACAAATTAAACATTTATTTTCTAAAATTAAAGGTCTTATTTTAGTAAATCGTACGGTGCCTACTAATCATTTGAGCCGCCCCTGATAACACCGAACTCAATCTAACTTTTATGCTATTTTTAAAATTAGTTTAATTTAGTTTCTTTGTTTTTTAAAAATATATTTTGATGCAATATACTACTTTGTCTATTTTCATTTATAAATCAGAGTATATTGAGTATTTAAGTATGTTGCACGAACTAACTTCCCTCCGTGGTTAAGTGAACGGTTGTTGTTCTTTGAGGTCACGGGTTCGAGCACCAGCAGCTGCAGCAGGGTGATTGAACATAAATTGTCAAATGGTTGAGAATATGTTTAGAATAGATACTACTTGTAATCACCTTAACTTTCAAAAAAAAAATATTTAAGTATGTTTAGTTTTATATTCTTTTGTGTATTGTATCTGACAATAACACTAACCGAATTAAGCTCATAGACTTAGTTATTGTATAATATTGTTATACTTATGTTGTGAGTGAGAAATATTTATATCAAAATATATCTGTCAAATTTTATTAACAAATATTCTCAGATGAATTGCATATAAATTTATTATTATAGCGTTAATCATTAGGTAGTAACTTTTAATTTTGTTTTATTTAAATATTATATGAAAGAATAGAAAGATAAAAACAACATCAAAAATATTGTATTATGCATTTTAATAAAGACAATTTAATAATTTTCAACTGAATTAGTGTTCAGTTAACTGATGACATTTAGAGTAGTTCTAGACATGTACAATAGATGCGATTGTATAAAGCCTCGAAAAATGAGGGCCCAAAATTAATGAAATTAATTATTTATTTATAAGGGAAAACCAAAAGATTAGCTAGGAATTATAGTAAAATACATGAAAAAAATAAAATATTATTGTACATCATATATTTTGAATCATATTATACTCATTTTTATTTAAAAGTCAGTTTATCACGCACACAATAAATTAAACATTTATTTTTTAAAATTAAAAATTTTATTTTAATAAATTGTACATGGCCTACTAATCATTTGAGCCGCCAGCCGCCCTTGATGACACCATACTCATTCTAACTTTTATGCTATTTTTATTAGTACAAACTTTTAAGGAGTATATATAGGATATTAGAATTGAGCTTTTGATGTTTGATAATTCTAAATGAGACAATGTTCTATTTTTTTTTAAAAAAAATTATGGTTCATGGATTCAAAGAATTTTTAAATGTAAATTTCAACCTTTATCTCGGTTGTATCGTTTTCAAGAGAAATCATGAGCTAATAAAAAGAACATCCTAGAGAGAGTCTTGCCTAAAAAATTTCCTCTTTAAATGATAATGCATCATCATAATACTCATATTTCATACTTCATATATGTTTATTTTTAATATGATTATTAATATTTAATTTATTAATAATCAATCCATATTAAATATTGTAGAAACTTATTATAAGGACGATCACCCCAATTTAATTTATTTTATTCACGTCAGAATTTAAACTACTGACCTTACGTAAAAGATCTAGCCTATCAAATACATCCTAAACAAAAAAATTTTGCCCCTTAACTATGCCCCTAACCATGCCCTCTAACCATACCCCACATAAAAAAACACTTAAAAATTAAAGTCTAAACCTTAATCCTAATTTCCACATCCTAAACCCTAAACCCCACACCCTAACAAATACATCATACCCCTAATTCTCTAAATCCTAATCATAATCCTTAATCTTAAATTTTAACCCTAAAACTTAAACTTTAAATTTATTTTTTAAAATAAAAACATCAAAGAAGGCATAGTTTGGGAAGAGGATATCCATGCGTAACTGATCTCTATATGATTATTATGATTCAATGTATCACTAAATTTTTGCTATAATTTTTAGTGTAATAAACAGCCACAATCTCTCCCCCATCTTTTGTTGGCCATTATTTCGAATTCCATAAATGAATGATAATAATGAGAGAAGAAAAAAAGCTTAATTAATGAGAAAGACTTTAGTACACGGCCATATAAACTAAAGTTTATATGTGATTGTCAAATTTAAGGGTTAAATTTAAAATTTAAGAGTTTAGTTTGTAGTGTTTAAAATTTAAGATTTAAGATTAAAGTTTAGAGTTTAGGGTGTAAATTTTAAGATGATTAGAGTTTTTAGGTTTTAGATTTTAAAGAAAGTTTGTGTACAAAAAAAGTTTATACGGACTATATCAAAATATAACCCTTAATTAATCGTAAAAATCCTCTGCCCCGAACCATGCCACCTTGTATGCCTCACACTAAAAATCACTTAAAAATAAATTCTAAATCCTAACCCTAATTTCCACACCCTAAACCCTAAAAATACACTCTACCCCTAATTTCTTAAACCTTAACCATAACCCCTAACCTTAAACTCTAAACTTTAAACCCTAAACCAACTATTTTAAAGTTGAGCAGAAAAAGAGACACGGTTTCCATCCTAATTAATCACCATATTTTCTTTCTCTCCAAACTATGGCAATTCCTACACATGAGCAATTTTCTCCTCTAAATCTTTCAATTTTGAAAAAAAAAAACATAGCCGTTGCATGAATTTCTTCTCTCCAATTATCCAAAGCTAATGCATGAACCATGCTAAATTCCACTATATATTAATCCAAATCATTGCTAGATTTCTTTTCCAATAACAATAGATTTCTAAATCCTTAATTTAGTTTTCATTATATTTTCATCACATTAATCTCAATGCCATGAATCCAGGTCGTTGTGCTGCTTGTAGGTATCTAAGAAGAAAATGCCCTCCGGATTGCATTTTCTCTCCTCATTTCCCCCCCAATGTCCCTCAACGATTTGTTTCCGTCCACCGGATCTATGGCGCCAGCAACGTCGCAAAGCTCCTCCAGGTAAGATGTGTAGCCGATTTAACTACGTCCACTTTCGGTTTACATCGGTCTCGATATCGAAATTATATGTGTTCATATGTTCTAACTTTGATTATCATGTGTAGCAATTGCCGTCGCATTTGCGAGCTGAAGCGGCGGAGTCGTTGTGCTTGGAGGCACAATATCGGATCGAAGACCCCGTGTATGGATGTGTTGGGCTCGTATCTTCGCTGCAGCAACAAATACAGGATACGGAGAAGCAACTGGCTAAGACTCGAGCTGAGATCGCCTTTCTAAAATCTCAGGCTCGACTTCCACATGCTGCTCTCGAAGGCAGTTTGTTGGACAACGCTGTCAATATTAACTTCTCCGATCATCAAAGCTTTCATGGTTGAATATTGAGTGGATAACACATTATTAGTAATAAAAGTGATTAAACATTATAAATTATGTGCATATTGATCTATTAAATCACTAGATTTATTCATGAGTCAGATTGCAGTTCGATTTTAAAATGATTTAATAAATATGAACATGATAAATATAAGCCCAACTATATTAGTCCTTTTTACTGTTTACAGTATTTGAAAATTTATTTTCTTAATTTTTTTATGTTTTTATTTCAGCCTCAAGATGAAAAACTTTTGCTCAAGCGCTCGAGACATGAACAAGTCTGATGGTAGATATAATTATTATATTTTTAAGATTATATTTTTTAATTTTTTGATATTATTCAATAAGTTTTATTCAATGTCAATAATTCATTATATTGACTATTCTTAAAAATAAACAAAAGAAAAATTACACTCTTCCTATTTTTATTTTCTTCTTGATAAAAAAGAATGGAAGATAATTAACTAGCTTTTTGTGTAAGTCAAATTCCATGATTAATCCTTGTATTATGTATTAGTTTTGGATTTAGTCTCAATACGTTAATTTAATTAAATTTAATCTGTGCGCTTTTTGAATTTTGAAATTCCAATTCTGACTCTCTTAATATACGAACAATACGACTAAAATATAGGAAATTAAAATATTGAGTTGAAGAACCAGAACTAAATTTTGGCTAATAACAAAACTTTACATATGTCACAAATATTGTTTGGCTATTGTATTTTCAAAATTTAAAAGGTATAAAAAAACTGATTAATTAGAATAAAAAATAATATCATACCCACCTATATTTGTCTAATGTCAATCTAACTCAAAATATGACGCTCAAATTTTGTCCAAACTCACTTGTGTTTGCAAATGATTAATTCAATTCTGTTTTTACTCTGCCCATTTTATTATTTTATTTTTAAAATTATAATTTTATTTTAATATCTAATATTTTTATAAAATCTTTCTTTTATTAAACCGATTTATTTCTTACTTTGTTATACATAAATAATTTGACATATTTTTATTGACTATATTTACAGTATTATATATTATAAATTTAATTTTAAAGTGATATATATATATATATATATATATATATAATAGGCTCAAGATTCAAATGTTGAAACCCGACCAATATTATACATGGGCCTAAAGTTTTTTGTCCATCCCTTTTTCTGGGCCTAATATTTGGTTTAACTCTTCTCAAATTTTAGATGGGTTAAACAAGTCTAGGCTAAACACGTCCAATTAACCATTTTTAGTTTATAAATATCAAAATAATAAAACTTTATAATTTACACTAACGCTTATATATTTTACAATTAAATTGGGTTAAGAAAGTGGTGGCAAATTGACCTGAAAACTGAGATTCGAATCGATTTTTATATGATTCGAGATCGATATTGACCTGAAAAAAGGGTAATTCGAATTTGATCTGAAACGCAAAACAAATTGAATCGAATTGAAATTGACTCGTTTTTTCAACCAAACAGAACGGACCCAAACCGATTTTTCAACCGAACAAAATGGACCCGAACCGATTTCATCCTAACCGAAAGTAACTCGAACCGAAGACAACCCGAAATTAAAATAAATAATGAAAATTTTAATGTGAATTGTCGCGCAACTCACTAAAAAGTCAAATATATTTGCTTTATAAAGCCATATATGGGTTTAAAAAACTTATTCGGCCTGAAAACCCGACTGAAACATATCGATCTCCTATTGAACCGATCGTGACCCGACCCAAAACCAATCGAACCGATGTGACCCTCTCCGGACGGATACTCAACCCGAATCAGTGTAGACTTGAATTAAAATCGAACCAGACCAAATTCGATCCGAACAGAACCGAAACCGAATGTAGACCCGAACTGAACCTGACACGTACCGAACCCGATCCGAATGACTCGTTTGCCACCTTTAGATTAAGTTCCACTCACACAATGTTAAACGTAAAATGTTTACGTTTTTTTAGATCGTTGGATTAACTGATTTTAATGGTTGAGATTAAAACTTTTAAATTAAGATTAATTCACTTATTTTTCTCTTTTAAAAACTTTCTTATTATTTATTGTTAATTTCAGTAATCGTTTTTTTACTAATCCAACTATCTAAAAAACATGTAAAACTCTTCAATTTTATATTATGTCAATAGATCTAATCCAATTAAATCTAAACAATTTACACTAAAATATAGGGTAAACTACCTGAAATACCACTCAACTTTAATGTGTGACTCTAATATGCCACTGAACTAAAATTCGATACTATAATACCATTGAACTTCACTGTGTGATTCAAAGTTAGCACTCCACCGTTACTCCCATTACGGAATTCTGACGTGGACTCTAACTCCCGTTACAGGGATGACGTGGCCGATAAAAAAATAATATCTTTTTCCAAATATGATCCACCTCATTATATTTTATGTTTTATTTTTATTGTAAAACGACGTAGTTTTGTTAAAGACTCTTTATCTCCTCAAAATTAGGTTAATGAAATTTCAAACTTCAGAAATCACTCTGAAATTAGACGCAAAAAAAATCAGTGGGTTTTCTATGGATTGTTATTGATTATTCAAGTGGGTTTCTCTGGGTTTTCTCTGAAAGAAGATTGTAGTGATCGATTGTTAGAAAGAAATCAAATGGAAAAACGTGGGTTTCTCTGGGTTTTCTCTGAAAGAAGATTGTAGATGATGTTGTAGAAGAGACTGGAGATGATGATGTAGAAGAGGATGATGATTATGTAGAGGATGAGATTGAACAAACTGATAGTGATAGTGGATATGAAAATAGTGATGATGCCTTAAATGTAGAGGATGAAAATAGTGATGAATAAACTGGGTTTCTCTTTAAGTCTTATACCGGTATAAGTTGTATTTCTTTTATTCTTTCTTTAAGTCTTATACTGGTATAAGTTGTATTTCCACTCCCCTTAGTGCATTAAGTACCACAGTAGTACAATACTGATAATCAAAACAAAAATCCAAACAAATCTCTCATTCCTTCTTTGGATGTTATTCGGCTTGATTTTGTTTAGCAGTCCGACGAGAACAACTCTTGCACGTGGGCTCATTGGAGGATCAAACCAATAAAAAAATCTACAATGTTTATGAAGAAAACTCCCGTAATTTTTGCAGCTAAAGAATCTCCTTCCAGGGTTGGCATTAGACCACGATGTAGTCAGCTTTGCCGGATATCCGCATCCACACACCGGAATTGAAATGGGTTCTTCTACTTCAACCCTGCGTTCACTTGATTTTTGCCATTCTACCTCCATTGATTTGGATCAAATTCAAAATCTATGCTGGGAAATAGAAAATAGGAAATTAGGGTTTTGTTTTCAGCCAAAAGAGATTTTATAGTAAAAATAAAACATAAAATATAATGAGGTGGATCATATCTGAAAAAAGATATTATTTTTTTATCGGCCACGTCATTCCTGTAACGGAAGTTAGAGTCCACGTCAGAATTCCGTAATGGGAGTAACGGTGGAGTGCTAACTTTGAATCACACAGTGAAGTTCAATGGTATTATAGTATCGAATTTTAGTTCAGTGGCATATTAGAGTCACACATTAAAGTTGAGTGGTATTTCAGGTAGTTTACCCTAAAATATATTTAAATATCAAATCAAATTGCCTATCGAACTGAAATTCTCTACCTTATTCATCCGAGATAAAATCGAATAGACCACACCACACATGTACATGTAGGGATGGGCACGGGTTGGGTTTTTGGCCCACCCGAACCCGACCCGAAACTAAGTATCCTAAAACCGAACCCGACTCGACCCGATCTATTTTTTTAAAAACCCGACCCGAAAATAAATATTCTAAACCCGACCCCGACCCGACCTATAGAAAAAATAATTTTAGGGACTTAATTGTAAAAAAAATAATTCTAAGAGGCATAATTATAAAAAAAATTTTAAGGACTAAAATGTAAATAAAAAATTAATTTTAAGGACCTGGTTATAAAAGAAATATATAAAAAGGGGTATTATTATAAATATCCCTAAAAAATTTAGGGGTAAATTACACTTTTAGTCCTGGTCGGGTCGGATCAGATTTTTTCACCCTAAAATCTGAACCCGACCCGACCTCATCCTACATAAAACCCCGACCCAACTCGAATCTAATTTTTTTCATAAAAATACCCGACCCGATCGGGCCGGGTCGGGTCGGAACCTGTCGGGTCCGGGTGAAATGCCCATCCCTATGTACATGTCTAATTATAACTAATACCATCGATTTTGTTTCTCATTTTTACACAATGTTTCTTTTGTTTCCTTTTTCTAATTAATTAATATGAAATATAGATAGGAATGGGCCAAATAGGATTCAGTTAATATTTTAGACCATTTACACAAATATCTCAAAACTTGGGGGCTCGATAAATACGAACGTTATTTTCACCTTGCTATTTATTGACTCTCGAGCTTCACATTTAAGCTCGTTTCGTGAAAAATATCGCGAGGCTCTCTAGCTAGGGTTTCGAGCTTTCGTTGATTGTTTCTTTCTGAAATCGCTGCTTCCGAAGGTAATTTCGTACTCTAATCATCGTTTTCTTGTTCAATTTCTATTCAAGTTTAATTTCCGGAGCTGGCTGATTTATTTTCCATGAAAATGAAGGAGAATTTAGTTTTTATGATTTGTATTAGTATCTAAAAGGAGATTTTAGCACAGATCTATGATTTGTATAGGTTTATGGTAGATTTGGTTGCTGTTTGATTTCGTTTTTTCCTTTGATGTAGATCCAGTAGCTATAATTTTGTTTTTAGGTTTCCGGATAATTTGTTTTTATTTTCCTCTCAGAAAGAATGTTTTCCATTTTCTTTTTTATCGTGTGTTGAATTATCAAAATATATGAGAAATTCTCTTATTTTGGAGTCTGTTTTATGAAAATGACCTCAATGCTATATTTGTAATAGTCGGGAAGATCGCCTTGTCTTGTCGGTTATCTTTTGTTGATGCTGCTTCCTTGCTCTTTGTATTTTGATTCTGTTAGAATGTATTAGTGCTTCATAGGTTACACTCTAGTTTTGACTTGTTCTTCCATAAGTTGCATGTGGGCGCGTACATGTATATCTGTGTGTGTGAAATACTGATGGAGAGTTGTCACGTCTTCTCAGGCAACATGAGACCTATTTTCTGTGGAAACTTTGAGTACGATGCCCGTCAGTCTGATTTGGAACGGCTCTTCAGAAAATTTGGGAGAGTCGAAAGAGTAGATATGAAGTCTGGTAAGTATTCTTTCTCATTATCTACGTTGACTATTGGTTCCATGTGAGAATTATGAGCATGATTCCCTTGCTCCTTTTTTTCCATTTTCTTTCGTGCTATTGGTGCAATTTAGCTGAATGTGTTGGTTGTAAAGGTATCAAAAGTATTTTGAGCATAAATCGCAGTTTTCTTGTTGACCATGGTACAGTTAAAATCTATTCCACGTTATTTTTAGTTCCAATATGTAAATGAAACCAAGCTGGTTTTTTGGTGCTGAACTTGAATTCCTCAAAAAATACTGCTTGACGAATTTTTAAAGTAAAATCATGGCACTGTATTAAAAAAACTAGCTTAATTTGAATACTTACAGTAAGTACAACGCTCTTTAATTGTAAATGTCTGTAAAAAATTAAAATATGGAGCAAGTATGTATGCACATGTCGCGATGAGATAAAGTTCCTGCAGCAACGAGGAATGTCAAGTGTCCTACTTCCAGAGCATGAAGGTGTTGGTCCCTATCATGATGGCTGTGCAGCAGTATGACCTCATGATACACGATTCAGCAGCATCAATCATCCTTCGTTGAGTTTTACTGGGGGTCCAGGATGTTTAAGGAAAAAAAAGTATTTTTGAAAAATAAGCCCCCATACTCAACATTTTCTTTGGCGCAGGATTTTCTTGGGATCTGATGGAGAAGCTCCTCAGAGTTCTGTTTCATGCATGTGACGAGCTTCCTCTTCTTGCTTTCAATAAGAGTCACTCTAATCCGCAATGGCATCGATCATCCCTCATTTTCCTCGGGCATTTTTTCATTTCATTCCTCATGACCTTTTCCCAGCCCTCAAATTCAGACATGTTTCAAGGTAGAAACATTACTGACCTCATGGCAGAGGCTGCAGAAAATATGGAGAAGGCACACTAATTCCTTGACCTACCTGAGATCCATTTTTGGATTCTTGTTCCTTGACATCACTTAGTTCATCACTCAAGGTCTGTTACTACTTTCACTGGTCTTAGTTTATAGATTATAAGGAGCTCTCCAAAATTTTGTCCTAGGGCAGCATTTTAGGTGGCTTGTTTCTTGCCGAAGAGGAAATGCCAACTGATAGAAGATTCCTTTGGTGGGAGGATTCGTTGTAACTTAGTTAACCATTTCCACCATTGAGAAACTACTAATGAATCCAATTTTTTCTGGTGTGTAGGATTTGCTTTCATCTATATGGAAGATGAGAGAGATGCTGAAGATGCCATCCGAGCACTTGATCGATCAGAATTTGGTCAAAAAGGACGTAGGCTTCGTGTTGAATGGACAAAGGTATTGATTTGGTACTGTTACTTTTGACAGATTTCATTAAACTGCTTTTTTGTTTCCTTTCTCATCTTAGTAAATTCCTTTTTACTTTTGTGCTCTAGCATGAGCGTGGCATTAGAAGGCCCGAGGGTGGTGGGGGTGGTTCAAGAAGATCTGCATCCAATTCAAGACCTTCAAAGACTCTATTTGTCATCAATTTTGATCCATATCACACTCGGACAAGGGATTTGGAAAGGCACTTCGAGTCATATGGAAAGATAGTAAATGTAAGAATCAGAAGGAATTTTGCATTTGTACAATATGATTCCCAGGATGAAGCCACCAGAGCATTGGAGGCTACAAATATGAGGTAGAATGCCTACTTCCCAAGAAGAGTTGCCAATTATTTACTCTTTTATTTAAAAGGTATTCAGTAATTTTTATTATTTTGTTCCTGAACCATGGTCACTGATCTAATTGCAGCAAGCTTATGGATAGAGTTATTTCGGTAGAATATGCAGCTCGAGATGACGATGATCGCCGAAACGGGCATACTGAAACTCGTGGTAGGTCACCCGAGAGAGGTCGTGACAGAAGGCGATCTCCAAGTCCTTACCGAAGAGAGAGGGGTAGCCCTGATTATGGCCGTGGCTCTAGTCGTAGTCCTTATAGGAAGGATAGGGGGAGCCCTGATTATGGTCGTGGCCGCAGTCCAAGTCACTATAAGAGAGATAGAAGTAGCCCTGAGTATGGCCAGATCACCAGCCGTAGTCCTCCCCGAAGAGAGAGGGCTGGCTCTGACCATGCTCGTGGCTCCAGCCGAAGTCCTTTCAGGAAAGAGAAGGCCAGTCCTGAGAATATCCGTGGCTCTAGCCGTAGTCCTTATAGGAGAGAGAAGCGAAGTGCTGAAAAGGATGGTAGCCCGCATCACAGTCCATACAGAAGAGAAAGGCCCACTTCCGACAATGGTCGAGGAGCAGACCATAGCCCATATGGAAGGGAGAGAGCTAGCCCAGAGAATGGCCGTGGTCCCAGCCCAAGTTCTATGCCAGAAAGAAGGGCCAGCCCATATGGCGGTGAAGCTGAAAGTCCAGCCAACGAGAGATATCGCAGGTCCGTATCATCACGATCTATAAGTTTAGCTTTATCTTGTATGGTTCCTGCTTTAGAGATTTGGTTTCACCTTTATATTTTTGCCATTTGAACTGCAGTCAGTCACCGGCGGCAGAGGAATGATTAGAAGACCTTTGTCTTTGTGGCGAAACTCAGCTGGAAGAATTGTTGTTTGCTTTTCTTTGGTGATAAAACCGTTTATGCAAGTACATTTAGAGCTGGATTCTGACCTTTGGCTGTAGTGCATAGTTTTAAAAGGCTAGATTTTCTGTCTAGTTTAGGTGCAATGGTGGATATATCCTGTTTTATTTTGAACTCGAAACTCATTTCATTTCATTAGCTTGACTCCTTTTATGCTTGATTTCATTTGCATTAGCTGTCCTCTCTATCTTGTTTTTTTCTTCTAAATTGTCTAGACCGTACTCACCTCTTTAATTGCCTCCGAGCTCCGATTTGGATCGGTCTAGGCTCAACAGTATTACACCAAGCAAACATGCATTTGCTTCCCAGCGGTTGGAAATCTTCTACTCTTTTCGGTGCTCCTATTTATGCCCTCATACTTAAAATTAAGTTTAGGGTTTAAAGTTTTAGGTTAGGGGTTATGGTTTAGAGAATTTAGGGTATGGTGTATTTTTAGGGTTTAGGGTTTAATTTTGTTGTGTTTTTTAGTGTTGGGGCACATAAGTAGGGGCACCAAAAAGGGACAGAGAATTTTTATTCTATTGCAGCACCATCGATTCGAGGAAAGGGCAGGTGGTGTGGTCTGAATCAAGCTGAGGAGTGCCAATGGGGTAAATTTTTTTTGCCCCGGCCCTTTTCGGTGCCTATACTTATGCCCAACACTTAAAAATACTACAAAATTAAATTTTCAATTCTAGTTTTAAATTTTAAATCTTAAACTTTACACTATATACCTTAAAAAATACATCCTACCCTAAATCTTAACTATAAACTTTAACATAAAACTCTAAATCCTAAACTTAATTTTGAGCGTGAGGCATAAATAGTGACACCAAAAAGAATCGGTGCGGAGGATTTTCATATGTGCCAATGGGCACAGCCATTAGCCAGCCATTGGAATCTCTATTCAGATCACCACACCAACCGCATCTTCTGTTCCAAAAGGGGAAAAAAGAAAAAGAAGAGAGATCTTCTGAAGTGGATATAAATGGAATTGTCGGATTTGGTCCATATTTATTTTTGCATCAATTGAGTGCAAGGCTGAAACCCTGAAATGCCAGCACTGCATAGTGGTGGTGGCGAAGTGCGTGTACGGAAGTGCAGAGATGAGAAAGCTTTGTGAGACAGGCAGAGAGCAATAGCATATCTATGCTAATTCTGCAACCTTCTCAAGGTACACATGTTGCATTAATGGAAACACTTGGGAAAAATAGTTGTCGATTGTCTCTCAATGGTCTGCTCTCCTTTCCTCCTTTGTCGCTTCTGAATGTGTATATGTATATCAGGATCGAGTAAAAATTTATAAATTTTGTACTGGTTTAGAATTATTGGAGGAATGTATATTAATAATTGAGATTAAAAGTTGAAAATGATGCAACTTTTTGTGAAAACAAGAAGTGGATGGTCTTAGTTATCAACATTTATCCAATGATTCTCTGTTCAAAACTCTTTTGATTTTTTTTTAATTGAAATTTTGCTAGTTTTATTAAATGACTATATATTTATAGTTACAATGAAGGTTTACAACCTAATAAACAAAGACAATTAATCCTGACATATTTTTAATAAATAAGACTAGCGTCTTGAGATCATAACAAGATCATATAAGAAAAAGGTAAAAATTCAACCCAAAGACTCGAAATAAAATATAGATACAAACATCACCAAATATCGACTATGAAAAGTAAAACTATCAACAAACAATATAAAAATTAGGCACGTTAACAACATAGTCTTTACCACAACTCAATTGCAAACAAAAAATATTGATCGCGTATTGAAATTTAGTTTGAGGGTTTGAAAAAGAGAGATTAACAAGATAAACAAAAGAGTATCATCTTAAACAGTTGTGACGATGTCGGATCTAACTCTGATAAAAAATCAAATAAAAAACGGTCAAATGACAAATAAAGACAAAAAAACGTGCCAAAAGACATAAAACATTCTAAAAGATGGAGTAAATTGTGTCACAAGAACCGAATTATTTATTAAAACTAAAAAACAAAAAATAAATAAATAAAACAAACGATGATAAGTATGAGAATAAAAGAAATAAAAGATCTTAGTGGTTAGCGACCAGTATCAAAACTGTTACCGAGGACGGTAATTAGAGACTAAAAAATGAACAAAGAGAAGACACTGTTATTATAACTCTTTGATTTTTACCTTACACTGTTATTATATATATATATATATATATATATATTATCCAAGTCTTATATTTACCTAAACCACCCTTTGTGTACTTATTTTGACAAGTCAAGCGATCAAGAAAAACAATGATAAACTGAAAATAAAAAAAAAATCACAGAATCAATGAATATTTTGCGTGATTGAGATATTGCATGCATTACCAAAACAAACAAAATTCCTAGAAAACGATAAATACAATATGAACGTGACATCCTTCGTGTCACCTTTTGCTTTTTAAAAATCAGAGCAGAGGATGAACACTCCATCATCACCATGGCTAGTGCTTTTACATTACCTTTCACAATTGGGAGTAGCTCCAAAATATTTTAAAAGTTTCGAATTCGATATTTTAATTAAACCCGAATTCGAATTCGATATTTTTAAAATTAATTTTTGAGGCGCAAATTTAACAAAAACAGCGGCAACGCGACTTTGTCAGAGCTGTTTAGCAATACTTCAGCGTTTACCTACGAAACGGTCGTTTTTGCAGCAATACTGGACGAACCCTTAGTAAACTAATTTTTGGATTGGTGCTTTTTCTTGATTTACAAAGATGCTTTACTTTCACTTTTGCACAAAATCTTTGAAAGTTGTAATATTTGGTTGATATTCTTTCAACTAACCGAAGGTTGGAAAAAGGAAGAAACAATTCAAACCCTAATTCTTAATTTAATAAAGAATAAGTAACAATGAAGGGTGTGTCTCATGTTGCGAGTAGAGGCGGCAGGCAGGGGCAGATGCAAAATTTTATGTTATAGGGCGAATTTACAATAAAGTGATTCTTTCAATTGAAATTATTCGATTTACAATATCAAGACTTAAATTATTAATTTTTTTTAAAGATTTAGCATATCATCTTATTAGATAATTTAATTGTTGATATAATTGTGATGTATTTAATTAATGGATTTTATATGGTGAATTGATGACGTGAATGCATTGAAAGTAATTTAACATACCACACTTTCCAAAAGAAATAGGAACTCGAATTGATGCCGTTTTAAAGGATTTTCCACACGTTTTCCAATAACGACGGCGTCGTCTCATAGTAGTGGGTTTTTGGTCCCAAACCGAGGGCTCAAAGGCCTAATTATATTCTAATTATATTAATTTAATTTTTTAACTACGGGTATCTAATTTGTCGAAACTCGAATTATTGACTTTGATTAAAAAATCTAGTACCTCATCATATTAGACCAACTGACTGTTGGTATATTTTTTTTAAATTTTTAATATGCTTTATTTATCCATTTAATTATTCAATTAGAAAAACGATTTTTTTTACCATCAAACATTTAACATTGTTAAATTTCTACAAATCCTTTAGATTTCCCCCCTAAAGTCTTGCTCTAATTTATCTTCGAAAGTGTCGTATCCAATGGTGACTTACTGTTTTCGTATGATTTTTTTAAATTTCTCTTTGTCTTTAGTTCATTTCCTCTATTTTAGATTTTTTTCCGCTTGTTGTATATGTTCATTTATTTTTATGGCATAATTTTCGTCTATTTTTATGATGATTTAACATTCGTGTAGTAATTATCACACTCTAATCAGAGAGGTCAATGGTCTAATATAATTAAATCTCCTTTTGTGATAATTTGCCAATACAATTAAAATCATTAGCAGAATAATTTGTAAGATTAATTTTTCTAATTTCTACTCATACACTAATAATATCTAGTTGGAAGAGATAAAAAATACCATTTATTCAAGTGAAAGTTAAATATTTTCTTTACTCAAAGGTTTTCTTGAAGGATTTGATATTTATTTTTATGATTTAGATGTATTGTATTTTATTATTATTCTTAATGAAATTTAACTTTCCTCAAAAAATATTGTTAGATTTAAAAAAAAAAAATAATCAAATTCAAACCTTTATTAAACTAGAAGTTGAGATTTATCACACTCAAAAGATAAACCAACCAACTAATAGTTGGTCTAGTAGGACGAGGCACTAGATCCCTCAAGTAAGGTCAGTAGTTCAAACTTTGGGGTTACGATCATTATCGTCCCGTAACGAGTCTTTACAGTATCCCATTCGAATTAGTCGGTCCGTGAGTTGAATATCGACGAATAAATTAAAAAATACCAAGATAAAACCAACCCCACTCATGTGTGGAACAGTAACTGCCAACCACTTTGGCAAAGTGACCAATGTTGTTTGGTTTACAGGATCTTTGTAGTGCAAAAACCAGGACCTCCTCCAACATAAATCTGACTTTGACTTTGCTTCAATTTGCCAAACATTAGAGGCAAGACAACCTAAAATGGGTTCCAAGTACATGCCCCCATTGCCTTGTCCTTTGCCCTACACAACACCAACATTAATAAAACAATAAACTCAACTGTCGATTATTCGAGCAGCAATCGTGTTCGAACGATTAAATCCATCCCCTCGATGTAATTACAATATAGTGTATGTACGTCCGTTTTGCAAAATCACCTATTCAAATTTACCGTGTCACGTGAAAAAAGATTTAGGGTTAAAAATAAATTTACGAGAAAATATCTCTTGGGTCGAGTAGTAAAATTGACTTTGTGGTGAATTTTTTTATTAATAAGGGATACTACTATAGGCCTCGTTAAAAACCTCCCTAACTTAGATGGAAGAAAAGAGTACCTACAGTAGTATAATAGAAAAACGGGAGAATCCGAAACAACAAACCCAAAACAAACTAGCAAGGACTAGGCAACTCATCGTGCAACAAGTTAATCACCTCATCCGGAGGAGACCAATAATAGCTCACTTGGTAACCATTCCAAGGACCCAACTTAGCAAGGACGTCGGCAACCCGGTTAGCATCTCTGAAACCATGACGAAACTCACAACTACCAAATCTAGGTATCAAACAACGGATAGAAGCCCAAAGAGACGACTGAAAAAACTTCCCACCACGGTTCTGCAACATACGAACCACCTCGAGACAATCAGATTCAAGAACCACCAACTCAATATTTCGATTTAAAGCATGAACGAGTCCCTCATGAACCGCCCAAAGCTCACTTTGTGGTGAATTTTGATTCATGTTTAAATATTTAATCCGACTCGAATTTGAATATGGTATAATCTATATGTGATTATCAAACATCGAGTCTCGATCGAACATAAAAAAATCATTAATCTAGAATTTTATATGAGAAAAAAAGGTGAAAAATCCAAAATTCACACAAAACCCACTATAAAACCCCTTTAGTCCCACATTCTAAAAACCTCCCTAACACAATCTCTCTCGCTTGATCCCTCCTAGCATTTTCATATACAGCAAGATGTGCAAGTTCACATCCTCCGGCGAATGTGATTCCGACGTCCCGATTGAAGACTCGGAAGCGATGTCGAATATTTACGAACCATTCATCGAACCGAAGTGTTACTCAATGATCCAGACCGAGAATACAGACAGGGCCATTTCTGTTCCTCTTGCAATCAAGGAAGCCATTGCCATAGCCAATATTGCTGCCCCTATGATACTAACCGGGATCATGTTATATTCCCGGTCATTGATTTCCATGCTTTTCCTCGGCCGCCTCGGCGAGCTTGCCTTGGCAGGCGGTTCGCTCGCCATTGGCTTTGCTAACATCACTGGCTATTCCATTCTCTCTGGCCTTGCCATGGGAATGGAATCGATTTGCGGACAAGCATTCGGTGCCAAACGATACACCGTGCTCGGAATCACGTTGCAACGGACCGTGCTTTTGCTTCTCGTTTCTTCGATACCGATTTCTCTCCTGTGGATCAACATGAGGAAAATATTGATACTTTGTGGCCAGGATGAAACTATAGCCAATGAAGCACAATGGTATCTTGTTTATTCTCTGCCTGATCTTTTAGCCCAAGCATTTTTGCACCCGGTTCGAATATATCTTCGAACACAATCGATTACGCTCCCGTTGACATGTTGTGCCATTTTTTCAATTCTTCTGCACATACCAATCAATTATCTTCTAGTATCATATCTTAAATTAGGCCTCAAAGGAGTTGCTCTTAGTGCTGTGTGGACAAATTTCAATCTTGTTGCCACATTGATAATCTACATTCTCTACTTTGGTGTACACAAAAAAACATGGGGAGGGCTCTCGGTCGAGTGCTTCAAAGAGTGGAAATCCCTGCTGAATTTGGCCATTCCGAGCTGCGTTTCGGTCTGCCTCGAATGGTGGTGGTACGAGATCATGATCCTCCTATGCGGCTTGTTGTTGAACCCGAGAGCCACCGTTGCTTCTATGGGGATTTTGATTCAAACGACGGCGTTGATCTACATATTCCCATCGTCTCTAAGCTTCAGTGTCTCGACACGAGTCGGGAACGAGCTCGGTGCAAACCAGCCTAAAAAGGCGAAGCTCGCCGCCTTCGTAGGCCTTTACTCTGCCTTCATGTTGGGCTTATCAGCACTTGTGTTTGCCATAATGGTAAGAAATGTATGGGCTAGTATGTTCACATGTGACAAGGAGATCATTGCATTAACGTCCCTCGTTCTGCCTATAATCGGGTTATGCGAGCTCGGGAACTGCCCGCAAACGACCGGATGTGGTGTTCTAAGAGGCACGGCTCGGCCGAAAGAAGGTGCTAACATAAACCTCGGTTGCTTTTACCTCGTTGGTATGCCGGTTGCTGTATGGCTTGCCTTTTTTGCTGGATATGATTTCAAGGGACTATGGCTCGGAATGTTGGCAGCTCAAGTCTCGTGTATGCTTACCATGTTATTGGTTCTAATCAGAACGGACTGGGATTTCGAGGCCGAAAGAGCTAAGAAGCTGACCGGAGCTCAGCAAGTCGCCGGTGACGGCAAAGAGAATCCAAGCCAAGCAGAAATTAAGGAGGAATCGTTTTCTTTATTAGTAGGTGATTTGGATCATTATTACCTCGTTTGATCATTTTTTTTTCAATTTTTAAATTTTACCTTGTATAGCTTAAGAAAAGGGTTAGGATCCAATTTCATTATTTTCGAATTTTTCGGTATACTAATCAATGATCAAATATCATTAATTAAGCATATTCCTCGTGCCAGCAAAGTCTCGAGTTTGATATTACTTAAGCAAGTCTCGAGTTTGAGGCATTGTGCATGCAGAAAATTTCCATAAAAAAACTCACCCACTAAAATCAAATGTGTAATGTAAACCGGTTCAGATTAGTCGGGTCAATTAAGGGAAAGTTTCAATTACACTATGATTAGAGCATGATTTTAGGTTTAATTAATTACTTCCTTCAACTAACCCTATAAACCATCCTTGAAAATTTCTCAACGTAATAAATGCTTAAAAATAATGGCATTTACATATACAATAATTAGTTAGCTTTTTATTCTTTTAAAAATGATCCTCATATTTTACCGAAATTAAAAGATCGGTTCATTTGCTTGAAAGCATATGAATTCAAATTTAAAAAATTTATTTAACACATATGTTGTGTAAGCCTTTTTATTTTAGGGATAAAAAATTAGTTCAGAGTATAATTTGTGGCCTATAATTTAAAATTTGGCATTTATAATTTTAGAGCTAAATTTTATATTATAATTTTTAAAGAGTAAATATGCATATTTATTTAATATTTTTACATAATTTGTCTAAAAAAATACTTCTTATCTAAATTGATCGTTTATGCATAAAAAATGTTGATTGTTAATTTTATGCAAATAAAATGTTGAGTGGAGTGGTAAATGGATTAAAATAATTATAAAAATAATAGTATTAATTTGTTTATTGACCCTAGAAATGGAAAATTCTTCACGAGACCTTAAAATTTGTGTCACGTTAATACAGTAAGCATGGGAAAATTGTCGTGACATCAACGAATCCAACCTCAGAAAAATGAAAAGACAAAACATCAATTATATTGGTTATATTAGATAATAATTATATTAAATGCTAAAACCTTAAATTTGTCAATGAGTTACACTGGCACCACGTATTCCTCCCCTTTTGTGACGGCCGCCACCTCGTTGCAGCTGTCCAAAGACTTCATCACTTCCACTTTCTTAGGGTAGATTTTTTAAATTCTGAAAGTGAGAGAGATTAATAAACAAAGTCAATATTAATACCAATTAACAACATATAATCAGTTTAGTATCGATTAAGCAGATTTCGAGTAGAGGCATCGTACATGTAAAAAAAATTCGTTGGAAGATTTACACACTTAAATCAGGTGTGCAATGCGGGTCGATCCAGATTATTCAAGGCAAAATCCTAAGAAACCAACAGGACAACAAAAAGTAACCTACTAATACATGACCCTTATTTTAAATTGATTTTTAAACGTTTTAATTTTATTCTCAAACTATGACTCTTATTTTTAATTGACCCCTCAAACTTTTGAACATTTTAATTTTATTCCCAAACTATGTCACTTATTTTAAACCGGTCCTTAAACTTTTGAACGTTCTAATTTCATCCTCAAATTATCAATACATGTTAATCACACCTCATGTTAATAAAACTGTTATAAAACCATTTATTGTCATGTAAACACCAATGTATATTATGTAATAATATGGCGTGTCATAAACAATACTTTAAGGATGAAACTTGAATGTTCAAAATTTTGGGACCAATTTGAATAAGGGTTATAGTTTGGAGATGGAATTGGGCCATTCAAAAAGTTGAGGACCAATTTAGAATAGTCATAATTTAAAATAAAATTGTAATATGAGAACGTGTGGTTCAATTAACTCAAATTTTAAAAAGGAAATACATTATTAATGGAATTAATAATTATCTAAAATTAAGGGATGTTCTATACTCCATTGACTATGGAGTTAAGGAAAATACAAATCAAACTCAATGATACACTCAATAAGGTGGGGGTAAGGGAAGGGTTGTTCGAGATCGATCTTGAGATCTAATGTGAACCACAATTAAAGCTATGTCTTTCATCGATATACTATTTTACCCATCCAACGATCTGTAAAAATGTGTAAAATTATAAGTTTTATATATCATTTCACTCATCCAACGGTTAAAAAAAAACGTGTAAAACTTAAAGAATTTTACATTGTGTAAACGGATCCTATCTCATATGAGTTAGGATCAACTTACACAATGTAAAACTCTTTAAGTTTTATACGTTTTCTAGATCGTTAGATGAGAGGAATGGATGGGTCAGATTAACTTCTTATTCTTTTTTTTTTCAAATGATAATCTTCTAATGTGAACCACGATTAAATCTATGTCTTTTATTGATACACTATTTCACTCATCCAACGATATAAAAAACGTGTAAAATTATGAGTGTAACTTGCACAATCCTTAATCCTAATGCAATCCAACTAATTAAGTGATATTCAAAGCAAACAAACTAAATAACCTATATATATTAATAGGGTTGGGACCATGCCATGAGATCCAAAGCCTTGGAATTTGGAGATCTCCCTGTTGATTTTGGTACTTAAAAGATTTTATGCCATTATTATTCCTTAAATTTCTTTGGACCGTATACGGAAATTAAGGATTCCATTTGACTAAATGCCTTTAAACTAATTTTTATAGCTTTTTGTGAACTTATTTTATTAATCAAAATTAAATATTTCCCATAAACAAATACTTTTGACCAAAATTAATTAGTACTAACAGCCTAGCAATGGTTATAATTAAAGAATGTCAAAGATTTGTATTGTAACATTGTAAATGAAGCAAACTAGATTGGAGTGATCACTTTGGTAATAAATTTGTGATACTCGATTCAAAATAATTGGTAGAGTATAGATTTGACAAAGCCTAATTTGTCATTACTAGCGTAAGACTGAATAGAAATCCTCTACCACTTTTGGTGCCCCTATTTATGTCCCATACTAAAAATTAAGTTTAGGGTTTAAGCAAGGATAGAGCTAGGATTTGTGGTTGGGGGAAAACTATAAATGTTTGAAAGTGGGGTAAATTCATAAATAAACTAATTTTAAAAAATAAATAGGGGGACAAAGGTGAAAAAAATTTCTTTGGGGGTGGGGCGAGTGTATTTTTTAGGTTATGGTTTAGAGAATTTTGGAGATTGTATTTTTTAGGGTGTAAGGTTTAAAAATTAGGGTTATGACTTAGAATTTAATTTTTAGTACTTTTTAGTGTTAAGAAATAGAAAAAAACACCAAAAAGAACAGATGATTTTTGTCCACAAGATTTTCCGCATGGCTACATGAAACTTCATATATTTTCTTATCGTTACACTTTTTTTAGCACAAGCCTAGTT
Organism: Hibiscus tridactylites; assembly: GCA_958450335.1. NCBI lineage: Eukaryota > Viridiplantae > Streptophyta > Magnoliopsida > Malvales > Malvaceae > Hibiscus > Hibiscus tridactylites. The sequence continues at coordinate 111,307,357 of OY288266.1, read as the reverse complement.
ATATATAAGCATAATCCTAGCCAAGGGCGGATCTTGGTAGAACAACTTGAGGAGGCCTAATTAAAATTTTAAAAAATTGAGTTAAAATTTTTCAAAAAAATTGAGACTTAATGAGAACTTTTTAAAAAACTAAAAGAGGACTTAATTAAAAATATTCAAAGAAATTATACTTAAAAAGAAATTTAATTTTTTTGAAAGGACCAAATTAAAATATTTAAAAAATTTAAGGAGCTAAATGGTAATTATACCAAATCTTGAGGAGCCAGGACACCCTCTAGCTCTCATTGAGATCCGCCTCTGATCATAGTTTTGTCAGAAAATGTGAATTATATATATAATACGTACACACGTAGGTCGAGTGATGAGGAATTCGATAAAATTTTAAAATAAAGTTTTAAGTTCAAATCTATCGAATATCACCCAGTCATATTATGCAATTTTTATTATATCAAGATTCAAGTTTCTTGATTAATACAATATTATGATTTGCAGAAGCTGTTACCTCTTTAGAATTGCCAAGCATCAAAACTGTTGGGAGCCTCGAAGTGTATAGTCCTTGATTAAAATGCTATAAACAATTATAATATCAGACAAGATTCACCACCAGACATATATGCAGGCTGAGATTCCAGATGTACAGTCGGCAAATATGATTTTATTGATAAAATTGAATCATACAATAATAATTTAAGTTGAGTATTTCATCAAAAATTTCTATAATTTTAAATAGAGGAGAAAAGTACACCACAACCAGGTATGAGAACTAAATCCGAAGAAATCAGTAAACCATAATACCTTAAAACAACTAGTAATATTCCTACTCTGGAAATAAGATCGCCTAAACACTTGAAATACATTAAATAGTAATTAATCGTATGTATTATTATTAACTATGGATTCATCTCTCTCCTTGATCTTGTGAAATCTATTGAATAGTTTCGGTGAAAAAAGGAATGTTGTTCTCTCTAAGAGACCCGAATTTAAATATCTTATTTTTATAATATATGTGCACGTTTTCAAATAATTAAGAATAAAAAATAAATATTGTCATAACATTACATTATATAATCAAGGTCATCTTTGTGACAGATGATGGAGCAAATCTTTATGGAGATCATGGCTCTACAGCCTCACTCAAAGGCAAAATTTATTTGTCAAAAGGACAAACATATATGATCCAATTATTACACATTTTTTTGTTACATGGTCTAAATTTACATATTTCTAACTTATCTTTATGACGGTTTAAATTAAATATAAGAAATTTATATCTTAATAAATTATCGACAATTTTTCAAAAATTTGAGGGGACAAGACTCTTCTTCGACTCCAGTTATTTTTTAAATTTCATACATTTAATTTTATTTTATTTTTAATTTTTATGAATTGGTCCTTTAACTTTTTAATCTTTATGGGCTATATCCACCCTGAAATTTTAAAATTTTATGCGTGTTTACTCTCAAAAATATTTTTAGATCCGTCGTTATTCGACTCTACTTATGTTCTGCAATTGCTAAATTCAATGTCAGCGACTGAACTGATTAAACCAGTACTTTTTTTATTTAACTGACTTTATCCAATTCTAAAAATACTATCAGAAATATATAGTAATTTAATTAGCTAGCTAGCAAGTACACCCAACATTCTAAACCAACTTGGCTTGGGTTAATGAGCCTATAACCTGGTATTCACATGCTTTTTATGCAGCAGCAAGATGCACTTTTACGGTTTAGATTTAGAGTTTAAGGTTAAAGTTTAAAGTTAAGGTTAGAATTTAGAATTTGATTTTTTAGTGTTGGGCATAGTAAAAGGCAGAAATTTTTTATCCATGTAAAAATATAATAATAATAATAATAGAACCCAACGAGTGGCTCACTAAAAAAGAAAATTATGTTCTTTCTAGTTGATTCGCATTGAAGCACATGTGTGTTATCAAAAGCTTAAAAAATATGAACAAAAACTATACATTTTCAACTTTACTCAAGTACGTGTTTGTCGTGGTTGTCCGTTAAAAAATTTTCGTTAGCCAATAAAAACAAGACATGTGGCAGTATTAAACATTATTTTTAAAAAAATAATCAAAAATTTAAAATATCCTAAAATTTTTAAATAGTCCACAAATCCTTAAACCCCTGAATCCGACCGCCGACTGGAATTGATCGCGTTTCTGACGACGAACGGAAGCCTCATCCCCTCGTCGAATGACCCACACACCGTTCATCGTTTGTTATGTCGCCATTAGTCGTGTATTGTTCGAATAACAATTTGACGTTTCGCACGGCGTCGGTCGATTTCTGACGACAAAGTGGTGGGGTAAATGGTCGTGATGGTCCTGCGACGGATGTGGTGGGCGGGGTGTGACAATCGGCGGTGAAATCAGGTCAAATTGGCATTTGGGTGTTAGAGATTTCAAATTTTTAAATATAATTTTAGAATTTCAAGAAGCTGACACGTGTCACTTAACGGTGAAAATTAACGGACGTTGACGGCGGGCACCTATTTGAGTAACGTTGAAAACGTTAGGCACCTGTTTGGCCCGAAAAATACTTTAGACACTTATTTAAAAAAAACTATAGTTTGGCACTTTTTTACCACTTAAGCCAAAATATAATGACATACAAAATAGTCTTATAAATCAAATTTAATATTAAAAAATATTTCATGCATTAAAAGGGAAAAACTTGTTTTTCATGTGGATCTAATTTAGGGTTTAAAATTTATTTTAAGCTTTAGTTATTTGTATTTTAGGATTATGGTTATAATTTAGATTCTATAATTTAGGGATATAGTTTAGAATTTAGTATTTTAAGGTTAGATATTTAGATTCTTAACTTTCAAGGAGAAATTAGACATGTTTGTAGAGTATTTATTTTCACTACCACCGCATGGAATAATAATCATTTTAGTATTAATTCGGAGAAAACCTTAGTCGCTGGGCTTTTCTCATATTCTTTTTATATTTTTTTTCATGAGTGTCGTCTTTGATTTTTCTTTTTTTTTTAGTTTCATGTAAAAATTGTTTTATGTTAGGATTCTTTCTTTTTGCAAATGTGTCTGTTTGTTTGTTTCTATAATTTTAAAAATGAAATTCGGAAAATAAAATCCAACGAACATAAATGAAAAAACAAGTGCAGATAGCAATGGAGACGTATGAACAAATTCGAGTAATCCATCGTCAAAACTACATGATCGTACATGTTCAAACAAAGGGAATAAAGCAAGAAGAAAATGCTAGTTAGAGAAATGGCATAAGAAAATCATTATATATAGAGTTATAATATTAATTATAACGTCATTATTTAATGTAATGCTTAATTTATATGATATGCATTGGACTCGTGGACTTAGATTAAAATAATCCAAGAAGTTATTTATCACTACACCAATAATTAATTGAATTATATTGATAAATGTCGGGTGCATTAGAAAGTCATATTGTACTCTCAAGATAAGAACACGAGTTCAAACCTTAAAAAACGATATTATTAGGAAGGACAACCTCGCACCCCAAACATAGACCATAAGATAAGCATGCATATTCCTAAAAAATAATTAATTGAATTATAATCAAATTGTTTTACCAACTAAAATTTGATGATTTAAGGCGTGGTGTTCTTGTATGTAGCAAAAAGTGGGCAGCATGACGAATGCTGAATGCATGCATGCAACATGCAAATATATCCTACACCAAAGAAGAAATTTAAATAGAAAATGTGTTATGTTTAGCATGAACCATGCATGCAAGCCATACCTCTCTTAATTATATTTAGCATGAGCCATGCATGCAAGTCATACATAGGGATGGACCCAGATGAGGTTGCAAGGGATAGTCCTTTCCATAAAAGTTTAAAATTCATATATAATTCAAAAAAAAAACTATTAAAATTTTATAAGTTCACCTCTTTAAAATTTTATAGGTTCGCCCCTCTAGCATAAAATTCTACATATGTCATTGGGCTCATACATGTTTAGCATGAGCCATGCATGCAACCATACCTCTCTTAATTATGTTTTAAGCTTTGAAATAGTTTGTAGTCTTTTTCTTTCAGAGTTTTCCTTTTCCTTTTAAATTATTATTTGATACTCTCAATGTAAAAACAATTACAACAAGCATGCCTATATTTAACTTTAAAATTTAAATATTTAATTATAAACCTTAAATTCTGAATCTTATAATGTATATGAAATAATTTTATTCCACCCAGGGGCAGAGCCATTGTAGAGCCTGTGGGAGCCATGGCTCCCCCTAAATTTTGGTAAACCAATTTTTAGCCATTTAAAATTTTTTAATTTGTCCCTTCAAAAATTTTAAATATGTTTTATATTTTAAAAAAAATAAAAATTTTCAATTAAATCTCAAAATTTTAAATTAAACGTCTAACTTTTTGAAAATTTTAAATAAGCCCCCTCGACCTTAGTTTCCAAAATCCGCCCCTAATTCCACGGGTATAGAGTAATAATCTTTACTTGTAAATGTATAGAGAATAAAAAAGAAATGTGAAAGGACAAAATCCATGATTTTTTTGAATGTTGAATATGAGTGTTGAATCACTTCTCTTGGAACGTTGGGAAATACAAGGACAAGTGCCTGTGCTACATTTGTTTTTTTCTCATTAGTTGAACTTTGATTTTCACACAAAATATATATAGGGTGAGGAACTACTTACACAGTGTAAAACTCTTTAAGTTTTATACGTTTTTTGAATCGTTGGACGGAGGAAATAGATAGTTGAGATTAACTCCTTACTTTTTTCTCAAGTGATAATCTTTACATATTCTACTGTTAATCTCAGTCATTCGTTTCACTCATCCAACGATCCAAAAAACGTGGATAGGGTCATTTTCACATAACGGACCACCGCCATAAAGTAGCAGATAATGGAATGTTAGAGAGGAGGATAATGGCAACAGCAAAGATGGTGGTGCCCTCTCATGGCGACAGGCGACTAAGGAAACCAAAGCAATAGGGTGAAAATGGTGATGAATCAGGGCCATGGTTTTAGGCAATCCACCACCCGGGCAGCATCTTTGCTCTCTGGCCTCTGCTCATTCAATTCTCAAACAGCTCGGATCTTTGAGTAGTATTCGAATTCAATTCGATAATCATTTAATTATCGATATTCGACTTATTGGCTAATTAATCTAGATCAAATTTTGTAGAAGCCTAATATGGAGCGACTCCCCTAATCCAATTTTCTCCATTCACAACATCAAGATTCGAATTTCTGGCCTTGCTTAAAAGACCTAGTGTCTCATCCCGTTAGACCAACTGATTGTTGGTAGTTATCTATTTTATTGATTGTGTTCACCCTAAGATTTATAAATCCAAAAAATATATATATGCTCGCCCACCCTCAAAAATATTTTGTATCCTTCGTTGATTCTCACTTTACATAAAGTATGTGGGTTGTCATTAAGTTTTGTTCGGTTATATTTAGGGCTCGTTCAGCATTGCTGCAAGAACAACCGTTTTGCACACAAACGGTGAAGCTGTGTTGAACGGCTCCTCTAAAGTAGTGTTGCCGTTGTTTTACGCTTTAAAACTGACTTTTTAATTGCCAAATTTTTTTAACTTCTTTACCGTCGCAATTTTTTCACCGTAAATAGTGATAAACAACGGAGCTGAACGAAGCCTTAATGATGAAATTAACTATTTTTGTCAAGGACGACAGTTAGGAGGGATTAATGTTGAAGTCCATGTACAAAGAATTAAGGGCCTGGAATAAATTTTAAAAATGGGCTTTGGAATGGATGAAAAAGAATCATAGATGACGGCTTCGAAAGCAATATTTTTTTACTATAAATTGCCTAATTAATTGTTAATGCAACTCGCGAGCTATTTGAGCTCGACTCGGTTAAAGTTCGACTCAAGTAAGCTCGACTCAGGCTCGAGCTCAGTTCGAAACCTTAACAAGTTAAGTCGAGCCTACCCAAGCCCGGCTCGAAAAGCTCGTGAACAGCCTCGGAATCTACATATGCACTAAAAGTAATATATTTAGCAAAAGAAAAACAAAAAAATAGATTAGGAAAAATCTACTAAAAGTAAATTAACTAAAATAAATTGGGCATTTTTAGCTGGTTGTTGTTTGATTTTGTATTTTTTTAATTATGTGTTTGTATTATAAGAATATTTATTGGTTATTTAGATTAATCTAATTTTTGACACTTTTTCCCCTTTCTGGTCATTGAATTTCTTTTCAGTGTTGGTTATGAAATGAATTTTTAACTAATTTTTTATATATAAAAAATCATAGCAAAATTCTTCATTTCGATTCGAGCCGAGCTTGACGAGCCCGAGTCGAACCTGACGAGCTTCGAGCTCGAGCCGAGCCCAATAGTATTATTTTCGAGCCAAGCTCGAGCCTAAAATTTCGAGCTCGGCGAGCTTCGAACCGAGCCCAATTATATTGTTTCCGAGCCGAGCCTAATCAGGCTCGGGCTCAGCTCGGCTTGTTATCACCTCTATGCAATAATGTCAATTTTAAAAGCAAATGATGTTCATCCTAGGAGATATGGGTTAAAAATGCTCTGTTTACAAAGTATATGCGCATTGTGAAATGATTAAAATTTTTTTATTAACAAATATTACCTTATAATTACCTTTAGACTATTTAAAAATCGAGATTATAAATTCTTTAATCGGTCTATTTGAATATATTACTTATAATTATAACTTTATCTCGTACTTATAAGTTCCATAAAAGAAAATATGGTTGGACCAAGAAAATGAAGATTAACGTCAAATTATAGATTTAATACGACAAATTAGGTGCAATAAAAGCTTGTAATACTCAAAACCCAATATTACAAATAAATCAGCATATAATTAGGCGTCATATCAAAAAGAAAGAAATAAATCTAATGTGGTGGGGAAACAATTAGGTAGGCCAAGCATTACACTTTTAATCGGGGCGTGAGATTTTGGAGGCATAAGGCGAATTGAAAAATTAGTCCTTAACAATAAGAATATAAAATTTAAATTTTAAGAGTAAGTTTTAAATAACTAATATTTAATTTTAATTTTAAGAGTAGGCTCTTAAATAAATATTAAAAATTTTAATTTTAAGAATATTTACTTAATAACAAATATGAGGAAATGAGCTTCTAATAATAAGTATTGAAGAAAAATAGATCATAAATAATAAGTATTGAAAAAATAGATCTCAAATAACAAGTATTCAAAAAATAAATTTTAAGAGTGGGTCCCTAAGAGCAAATATCATAAAAAAAATTGGTATCAAATAACATGTATTGAATAAAATTGGACCCCTAATAACAAATATTGGAAAAAATGAATTTTAATTAAGAGTAGCACATAATAACAAAATATTGAGAAAATTAAGTCTCTAATAACAAGTTTTAAAAAAATTGGACTTCGAATAACAAGTGTTGAAAAAATTAAATTTTAAGAGTATGTGTTTAATAACAAATATAGAGAAAAAAGTGCACATCAAATAACAAATATTAAAAAAATGAATTTTAAGAGTAGACTCATAATAACAAATATTCCAAAAAAAGTGAGCCTCTAATAACAAGTATTAAAAAAATTATGCCCCAATTAACAAGTATTGAAAAAATAGACCCTAATAATTTTCGACGTCGTTTTTGTCCGAGTCGAAATAAAAAAGAGAGCATGAATTTGTAAGTTGACTCGGGAATTGACTTATCGGGTTAAAGTAAAGTATTGCATTTGGTCTTTGTCATAGATTTGGGTTTGGGTCAAGCAATAGAACTCGGATAATTTTGGTGCTTACAATAATAAATATTAGAAAAATTAAACAATAACTATTTTTTTATAATAGTCACTATTTTTTTATTAAAATTATAAAAAAATATAATTACAATACTTTCAAGGAGAAGGATATTTGGATGAAACAATCCAAAAACAAAGAAAAAAAGAAATTTCTATAGAGATAAACATACCAACAAAATTTAGCAGCCTCATGAATCTCCTTGTCTCTATCCAAACGAGACACATAAAGAAAGAAGAAGGAGTGGTGCGCGATCCAAATTGTCAAGCAAAAAGTACTGCTACTCAAGACTGATTTCATCGGCAAACAACCATCAACCGAGCGGGGATATAACTTTCCAAGTGACCACCGACAAAAATATAAATCAAAAACTAGCGTCGATTGAATCTCTGTGCGAACAACAATCGGTCGCTAGGGTATGCTGAAACATGCCACAAAGACAGGTGAACCATACCACAAAGACATGTCACAAAGACAAAAGAAAAACGTGTCACAAGGACAGAAAAGAAAATTCTTATTAAAATAAAAAACAAGAAAACTAATAAATTCGGTGATCGACAACTAATATTAAAATTCATTGCCGACCACCGATCAAAGAAATCGGTCAAAGGAGAAAGCGGCCAAGATTGAAAGTATTTTGGCAATTGAGAGAGCCACTTGGGTTAATAATATTTTAAACTATAACTATTTAAGTAGTAAAAATTGAGAAAAAAGAAAATTTCTATCTAATATTATAATCAAATTATTTATTTTACTTGTTATTTATAGCTCAAAGTGAAAATTTCTATTTAGTGTTATAACTAAATTTTGAGACATTTTTTTTATAATTATTTTCAAACACTGAAAAATATTTCAAAGTAAATTAATTGTTTTTTATTAAATATCTGTTGCCCATCCATATTATTTGAAAAGCTAATTCAAGAGGTGTGAGTTGGCCGACCACAATTATTTATTAATTGGACCTCCTTTGCTCAGTCGGCAATAATAAAACACTGACTGGTGGCGCCACCTTTATAATTCCCTAAGCCCACCCTCCACTATTCACCTCACGGATCATACAGTGCTCTATAAACACAAGGGATGGGCAAGGTCAGGTACCAACCAATTTGTCTAGAATTAGTTTCGATCTCGATAATTATCGGTTCCTGAAAACTAGAACCAATCCCGGTTGTGGTTAAATTGGATCTAAAATTTTAGGAATCATTCCCGATGTTATTAGGAATCGGTACTAATATTGGGTACCCGGTCTATTATTAATAAAATTTGAGTAGTAGGGAAAAAATTTCAACCATCAATAATAATATTAAATAATAAAGTCATAATATTGTAGGCTTGAAGGTTGAAGTTTTAAAACGAGTCATACTCATAGTATTCATACATAAAGAGAAATAAAAGAGCGCCTTTAGTCATTTTCAACCTCTTCAACGTCATTCGGTACCAAACCAGTATCGGGTACCTGGTAATGGTCTCGGTGCCATTGAGTACCCACCGGGTAGCGGGTCTAAAAAAGCAGGATCCGGTCTCGATCCCGGTTGCAATCGGGACATAAATTTTGGATCCAGTTCTAGTCCCATCAGAATCAATTTCGAGTAAAAATCTGTCAGGTCCGACTGAATTCAAGACCAAAATCGGGTAATCAATTTTTTTGCTCACACCTAATAAACACATTACAAACTCTTTTATTAATCATATATTTCGAATTATATTAGGAGTCGAGTTAAATCTCTTAACATAAAAAGGAATTTTAAAGAAATTATTTTTCATTCACAATATTTGAACTCGAACTAGTAATGTTACTCTGTGACGATGGAAGAACCTCTCAACTTTTTCTGATTTAATTACATTTTAAGTTATATAGTTTTGAAACCAATGAAATTAAGATATGGTCCCGACTTTTTTGGTTCAATTTCTCTTAAGGTTTTGTTACTTTTCAAATCACCCCTCAAATTTTCTAGTTTAATTACTATTTAAGTCATTATTAATTTTGAAATTAGATAAATTGACCCCATGCATTATTTCATGCCTTTCCAGATGCTTGAACAGGGTAAAGCTAGAATAAAATTGAGTGTTGTACATTTACATTTTTTCCATCAATTATTTGATGGTTCATGTCAGTAGCTTTTTCAATGTTGTTAAATGCCATGCTGCACTCTTTATTCCAACTTTCTCCATCAACATCTTTTTTTGACCTTATGGTGCCATTTCTATCCACAACTCAAGGGGGGCCTCTTTTGGTTCCAACCTTGCAACTCTTGCTAGGGTTTTATAACACTTTAATCTAATTGTGTGCGATATACAAGAATGGACCGAGAGATGTTAGGATGCATTTACAAATCGTACTATCTGAAAATTTTAAATTCTCATTCAGTTCAGATATTTTTTACATTTTTTCACTATAATTTTATTAGGTATACAAGTTTACGATCTTAACACAAAATTTTATGTCTGTTTCTTGTGATAGATATTTGATTTGATAGGAATAGGAGTATGAAAGTATAAATATTTTCAAATATATGACAACTTTTGAAATTTGAACACACTTGTTTGTGCACTTTTTTTTCAAGTTTGTGGAACATATGCCATTGCCGACAACCATCTTAGACGTATACAACACCTACCTACTTTAACCCAACACCATTTTTTTGGTCATGATGAATTAGCTTATACTTTGGTAAAATTTAAAAAAAAAATCTGTTAAATGGGGCTAAAAATGAGGCGTGTACATACATTCTTACAAAAAATGTAACGATTTATGTATATGTACATAATCCTTATAAAAATAGTAAAAAAATTCGGTATATACATAAATGCTTACCACTTTTGTAAAGATTTATGTACATATATATAAATCTTTACAAAAATGGTGAAACTTAAGGTATATACACAAATACTTACAACTTTTGTAAGAATTTCGGTATGTAAATAAAAGTGGTAAGCATTTATGTATATATTAAATTTCTTACTATTTTTTGTAAGAATTTCATTACATATACATATATCCTTACGGTTTTTGTAAGGGTTTATGTACACGCCTCATTTTAGCCTCGTTTTAATAGGTTTTACCCTAGAACTTCTTGGACTTTGTAAATTGCCCTCATTTTACTAAAATCTTTTGGCTAAATTATAAAATAAGTGCTCAAACTATATTTTTTTATAATAAGTGCCTTAAGTATTTTTTTGACTGAAATAAGTGTCTACAATATTTTTTGGCTGAAATAGATGTCTGAAATTTATTTTTTGCTTGTTTTAAATTCAATTAAGTCGCCTACTTGGGCGCCTTTTTAAACCAAAAATGAAACTTTAGATATCTATTTCGGCTAAAAAATACTTTAGGTAACTATTGGAACACTTATTTTGTAGTTAAGCCAATTCTTTCATTAGTTTGTGTATTATTTTAGATATAAACACATGTATAATTATTCACAAACAACTTAAATTATATTTTTTAAAATAATTTTTTAAGCATTACACAATGTCTTCTTTTATACATCAGGCTCAAATTATCTATGCGATGATACAATAAACTCTATCTTGATATCCTCTCTACATTGTTTCTTTTGTAACTATGGAGTATGGTATCCGATTCATTAACTGACTAATTATGAGTGCAGTAAAAATTTATTATGGAACGATCCTTCTAACCTAATTTAATTCATTTTATTCGTAATATCGTATATTAAATATCTGATCTTCCTTAAGAGATTTAATAGCTCATGTACAATATACAATATGGTGGGTAAAAAAATACGTATAATATCAAAAAAGCCCTTAACGTCTAACTGATTACTCAATTGGACCCCTACTATTTAAGCACTTTAAACATCAACATGAGAGTTACTTTTTTACCATTATGCCTAAAAAGTAATACATCATAGCCTCAGATACTAAACACTAGCGTCTTGAACCAAATAAGGAAGGTTTTATGAAATTAGAACACGCATTTTCAAATTAAATGGTTAAATTAACCCACAAATCATCATTTCATAATTTTGCACTTTTTATCATACTCGGCTACCTATCATTTGATAGATTAGTTATAATATTATCCAAATCCATTCTACTTAAGTTTGTTGACTAGACCCCACATCAAGCAAGGGTATAAATAATAAACTATAAATATATTTGTTAAATCAAATGGTAATGAGTTTAAGTTCAAGTTTTGTGAAGAAAAAAGGTAAAAGTTTTGTTTTCACGTTGAATTCGATCTAATTTGACTTCAAATATAAACAAGTCCATTTAGCACAAAAGGTTTTTTGTAATTAAATGAATATTGAAGGTTTTCTTTGTAATTAAATAAAGTGTAAACTACATCATATACTGTTAATTTTTAGATTTAATATCGATTATACCATCGAATTAAAAATCAATACTATTTTAGTACTGATTTTTAGTTTATGCTTCAATTATATCACCAAGACATTAAAATTGAAGACATGAACAAATGTCAACAATACACGTGCGCTGATATGGAGGAATTTTAACGGCCCAATGGTTATAATTAAAGCTTAAACTAAAATTTAGTGCTAAAATAGTATTATCAATTTTTAATTTAGTATTATAATAGGGCTGACAACGGGTCGGATTTGGGTGATTGGAACTCCACACACCCCATCACCCATATCCCAAATCGTCACCCAACCCACCCACCACCATCCGCTTGATCATTGGCCTAAATTCGTCTCACCTATTAACCGTGGATGAGGCAGGTGAATCGGATCATAAATAAGTTTTATCATTAAAAATTATATTAAAAGTACATGTAAAATCTTACTAAAAACTTTTAATATTTAATACATTAAAGCCAACTATTATTAAAGTTTTAAATTTTCGAATAATCTTACATACAAAGTAACCTACAAAAATAAAATTTTAATTTCGCAATAAAACAAAAGCTTAAAAAGTATATTTTTTAAAATTAATATTATATTAATAGATGGAGCAGGTGACGGATCGGATGATGGGTTAAAAAAATTTCACCCGAACTCATCACCCGCTCCATCTGCCACCCACTTCAAGTGGATCAAACCCACATCTCATCAGATTTTCGTCCATTTAGTTAGATTAAGTGAGTCGGGTGGGCCGCCATCCATAGGTAATTGTCGGCCCTAATAATCGATAGTAAACTTAAAGCTTAATTAAGTGGCGTAGATTACCGTTAAATGAATATTAAAGGTATTCTTTTGGCTTGAAATGGGATTATTGGCAAACAAGGGTCTAAAACCCTAGGGGGTAGTATCTTTTCAATTAACAAAGTCTACAAATATACAAATGTTTGTCACCATCAAAAGAAGGGCAGTACACAAACTGGGAAATGAATTCAACGACAATAGAATAGTAGAATACAAATAACAGGTTTTTAACTATAATTATGAAAGCCCCATTTTATTTTTATGGCGAACTTAATGACAATTGACAGATTAAAGAGAAAAAAATAGAGGATTGCTCGAGAAAATCTAAGTACAGGAAGAAGCAAACCCAAAGCACATTCACACAGGAAAAAAGTAGTAAAAAGAACGGAGACGTGGCGTACTGCTTAGTCGAAGAATTCCCAAGGGAACTTCGGCGGGGCTGAATTATTGGCGGTTGATGTAGACGTCGAGGAGACTGGTATCAATGCCGGGGAGGAATCGAATGTCTCCCATTTCGTGGTGACTACGACCGACCCCGATGCTGATTGCTGCTGCTGCTGTTGCTGGTATTGTTGATGTACAGGCAAATGGGCAACTGATTTGCTTGATTGCTGCTCTTGAATTGGTGCCAGTTTTTGCCCGTTAAAACGCCTCGATTGCTGCTCTTGTATCGGAGCTAGTTTCCGCACATTCGAATGCTTGTTTTGATCTCCATTGGTGTTAGACTTGGGCATAGCGTTTTTTATCTTCAACATGTCCAACGTTTCGACATATTTTTGAACTCTTCTCACCTTCAACAACAATGGCAGATCAATACATGGTTCTTTACACTATAAAAAAGACAAAACCAAAGCCAAAGCAAAATGTTCATTTCAAATTTCAAATACCTGCATTTTTCTTTGTAATTTGACATCTCCATCAGCCATAATTCCATCTAATTTAAGCAACTGATTCATCAACTGCTCAATCAAACTAATCACATCTTTCTCTGCTACTTTCCCACCTTTAGAAATTACCATTTCAAGGGTTGAAACCTAACACAATGTTCCATAATCACATAAATTCAAACCCTAAACCACGAATCTAACAAGTCGAAAATTCGAATAATGTGTACCTGAGAAGCAAGACTATCAACTTCCAAGCTGATTTGAGAGACAGATTTAGAAGCTTTCTCCATCTTTGCATTCTTTCTCATTTCCAGCAATCTTTTCTCCTGACTGATTGGGTCTTCCATTAAAACGAGCTTCGATTTGTCCTTCACTCCCGCCATGTCGAGAAAAGCATTGGAATCCCTCTCTTTGTCTTTGTACAACAGCTTTTGATCTTGATGGTGTAGTCCAGTTGGCCCTGTCAACATCTTCTTCAACTCCCCTGTCAAAATTAACCCAAAATCAATGGTTTAAACTTTAAACTTCAATTAATCCGACGAAATTAAATCCAAAAGAGAAAAAAAGAGTTTGAATGTAATTCACCGAATGTAGCTTGAGAACTGATGTTGATTTCATGGTAGATGGACCGGTATTTGACTCTAACTCGAATAGTCGGTGGCGGGATGGAGTTTCGACCGGAGTCTTTTTGAACCAACATACCTCCAGGTCTAAGCTCCCAATCTTGAGCGGCCGGTTCACCGCCACCGCCAAAAGCCGAGCCTCCTCCATTTGTCGCCGGCGACAGCCCTGTCGCTTTAGTCTTCATTCTCATCATCTTATCTTTTACTAAAAATTAAAGACGACGAATAATTGTGAACGATTGTTTTAGATCTCTAGAAATAATGAAAAGTCGGCGATCTGTATTTTTCCAAACAAAAGTACGTTTCTACGACTCCGATCCCAGCATTATAGGAGCCCAATTCCTACGCTCACTCAAATTTACAAATAATTAAAATAAAAGAAACCGAAACTCTTCACCTTCACCAGCAATGTAAAGAAAAAAACGCAAAATCTTCGAATCTTTTCCCGCAAACTCCCAGATCTCTTCAACCGTTATGTAAACCAAAAAGAATCTCCGAATTTAGTAGCGTACAAAAATCCTTCCGTGAATCTGCGGATTTTCCCGAGAAAATCACTGGAAAATAAACTGAATCTTTAAATTTTCCCGGAATTGTATGCGATAAGTTCTCCTCTCCCCTTCGTTGAAACTCTGGAAAACTCGAGGAAGAAGAGAAAAGGAAAATTGAATAAAAAAACGAGTGGACAGCTAACTTAAGAATCAAAATTATTACATAAATAATAATAATAATATAAATCCAAAATGAGAAATTGATTTTTTTTTTCATAATTTTATAAAAGGAAACAATTACAAACAAAGGAAGCCGCCAAAGCGTGTGAAATTTCGATTTGTCTTTTCGGTTTTTACCAACTCTGGATCTGGGGTAGTGTTCCGCTGCGGCGAGTTTTAGGTAATAAATGCTGGCTATTGGACACGTATGGTATTGAGGGTGTATCGGGAAGGTTGTGATATTCAACGGCGCTAATCATTGGGCTTATGATTAAAACGGACGGTTTTGATAAGCGGGTGGATATTTGATTTTAGAGACATGAAAGTTTGGTAGAGAACGGCCCAACGGAACCGGTGAGGGTTCACAGTCAAATCCCGCCACTTGCTTTTCATTTTCCTGGTAAATTTCTACACGTGTGGTACTTTTCCTCTTGATTTTACGATTAAGATGGATTTTTTTAGATTAATTATATTTTTAAATTATTTTTCTGAGAAATTAGTAAGTTTTTTAAATTTAAAGTGATAATTTAACGTTCCGTTGGTTTCTTAGGCCAGTAAATATTAAGAATATATGAGATGTTGGGAAATATTTAAGGATATAAGTCATTTTCTATAGTACACGGGGACCTCGCCACCTGCACATGGCGAGGTTTGAAAAAAATATATTAAAAAATTAGACATCGCCACCTGCACATGGCAAGGTCCCCTCGTGTACTGTAAAAAATGGTCTATATTCCTAAATATTCTTCAACATCCCTTACATTCTAAATATTTATTTTTTTGTCCCTCTTGATCGTTTTAGTTACTACTAATAGTAATTTTTAAAAATGGGGGCGTTTTCTCTGTAGGCGTACGTTAGCCGGCCTAACGATCTCAGAGAATCTTCCATTTTTTCTTCGATCTTGCTTCTTTCCTTCTGATTTCTGCATCTTTTTTCTTTGATTTCCTTTGTTTCGTATGATTGCGGTTGATTGGAAGAAGATTTTATTTGGAGGAGGGGACGCTCAGTCGTTGGATTTTTTCCCTCCGGTTGCTGGTGCGGATAATTTTGAGGTAGTGCCGCCGACTGAAATCTTCAATGAGGGATTTGCGGATTGGAGGCATTCTTTGGTTGGGCAATTTATTGGAATTGCTCCCAACTTCGTCAATTTGAAGAAAATTGTTGGTTCTCTTTGGGGTAAGGAAACCCTAACACGGGTGAGCTTGGCTGGGAATAACCTGTATGTTTTCTCTTTTATCAACGACACCGCTCGTGACTGGGTTCTGGAGAACGGGCCCTGGCACATTCAGCACAAGCCGCTGGTGCTTCGCAAGTGGGAACCGAATCTTCCACGGCTAGATTTTGACCTCTCGCGGATGCCGGTTTGGGTACAGCTTTACAATGTTCCTCTTGAGCTTTATACGCGCTTAGGTCTGAGTTATATTGCAAGCGGTCTTGGAATTCCCCTGTACATGGATTCGATCACAGCTTCGCGTGAGAGATTGGAATTTGCGAAGGTGTGCGTGGAGATTGTTGCTGGTGCTTCTGTGCCTCGTGCAATTCCGGTGAAAATGAAAGATAACTCAATTGTAATGGTGAAGGTTAAACTACCTTGGATGCCAGCGAGTTGCTCTGCCTGCAAGGTTTTTGGCCATTCTTCAAAGCAATGCACAGAGATTCATGCTGGAAATGCAGAATGGAAGCCTAAGGAGCCTTCGTTGCCTCCTGATGTTGCCTCTGAGTCTGTGGAGGTGCCTGGGCCATCGAAGATGGGGGAGATTATTGTCCAGACAGATGGTCTTGCTATTCTTGTGTCTGAGAAGAACCCTGGGGCATCAAGTCTGGGGAATATTGCTCGTTCGGATGGTTCTGAGTCTGTGGATGCTTCTCCTGTGACTAATGATCAACCAGGGGATGCTGTTATTCCTGGTGTTTCTGTTCCTGAGCTAGCAGTTTCTGCTGAAGCTGTTTCAGGGACTGCTGGTTCAGGGACTGTTGTTGCAGATAATTTGGTAGCTGCTGGAGCTGTGGGAAATTCTATTGGTTCAGCACCTGTTGTTGCAAATGACTTCCCTCCTCTTGGGAGCCTTTTGAGTAAAGGAAAGACTAAGGGAAGGGGTCGAGGCAAGAACTCTAATGGATCTGGAAACAGGTTTGATGCTCTCCAAAGCCTTGGTTCTGAGAATGTGATTGAAGTGAAACAACCTCGGGCTGCATCTCTGGGGGTTGCTACATTGCTGCAGGAGATGCGATCTAAGAAGGGTGATAAGCTGAAATTCAAGGTGCCTGGGTCTAAGGGTACCTCTCTTTCCCTTTCTCAATGAACATAGCGTTTTGGAATGTTAGAGGGTTTAACAACCCTAGCAAGCAACGAAAAGTGTTTTCTAAAATGGATAGCTTGCAGATTCAGATCCTTTGTTTAACTGAAACTAGGATTCGTTCCAGTAATTTTGATGTTCACTTTAATTCATTTGCTAGTGATTGGTTTTCTTTTACTAATCATGTTGCAATAGAGTTAGGGAAGATATGGGTTCTCTGTAGGAAGAATTTGCAGTTTATTTTGGTGCATTGTGCTTCTCAAGTCCTTACTGTTAAGGGGGATGTTAATGGTAAAACTACTATGCTGTCTGTGGTTTATGGAAGCAACGATAGTAATCTAAGGGGTGAACTCTGGCAGCAATTGAGACACGTGGCTAGTTTGGTTGGGTCTCTTCCATGGATTGTAGGAGGAGACTTTAACATCATTTTGGATCCTTCTGAGAGCTCGAATTATAGTCATGGTGATCATATCTCAGGTGTGGAGGACTTTCAGGCTTGTCTTAATGATGTGGGGCTGAGTGACCATCCTTTTCTTGGACCATTGTTCACATGGTCCAATAAGCAGGGTGACTCTTTTATTGCAAGGAAGCTTGAAAGAGTACTTGTGAATATGGCCTGGTTTATTGAGTTTCCCACTTCTACAGTGACATTTCTTGCTCCTGGTGTCTCGGACCATTGTCCTGGGGTGGTTGAATTTCAGGATTGTGCCCCTGTGAATAAACCGAAGCCTTTCAAGTTCTTTAACTTTTGGACTCAGCATTCTGAGTTCAAGACCATTGTGAGGGATTCATGGGATGAACCTACTGATGGGAATCCTCTGCAGCAACTCTTCTTCAAGCTTAAACGATTGAAGCCAAAACTGAGAGCTCTTAATGCCAGTCATTATGCTAACATTTCTAGAAGGGTGGAGGAGAAGAGAAAAGAACTGGAGCAGCAACAACTTTTGAATTTACAAGGATCTCTTGTTGGTCTTGATGTGGTGCGTGAGCAACAATTACAGTTGGAGCTTCTTGATTTAGAGAAAGCTGAATCCCAATTTTTTCAACAAAAGGCCAAGGTGGACTGGTTACAGTATGGGGATCAAAGTTTTAAATTCTTTCATGCAATGGTGGCTATGAAGAAAAAGAGAAACACTATTACTTCTGTGGTTGATAGCAGGGGTAATAAAGTCTCTTCTTTTGAAGGAATAGCTGAGGAGTTCATTTCTTTCTTCACCAAACAGATTGGATCTGTTGATGAAGGTGTTAAGGGGTGTCAGGTTGGGCAACTGAAGGAGCTGTTAAATGTTTCCCTCCCTGAAAGCATTAAACATGATCTTGTGAAGGAGGTGCCTGTGGATGAAGTTAAGTCAGCCATTTTCAGTCAGGGGAAGGACAAGGCCCCTGGGCCAGACGGGTACACCTCTTGGTTCTTCAAGCAGGCCTGGGATATTGTTGGAGCTGACTTTACTCGAGCCATCAGGTTTTTCTTCAGTTCTTCTGAGTTATTGCCTGCTTTTAATGCAACTGCTATAACTCTTGTCCCTAAGATTCCTAATGCTTGCCATCCTAAAGACTTTAGGCCAATTGCATGTTGCTCTGTTATTTACAAGGCTATTACAAAGATTTTAGTTGATAGGCTTATTCAACTACTGCCATCCATTGTATTACCTAACCAATCTGCCTTTATTAAGGGTTGAAACATTGCTGATAATACCCTCCTAGCTCAAGAGCTTGTAAAAGGCTATGGTAGGGTTAGCATTTCACCTAGATGTGCTTTGAAAGTGAATCTGCAGAAGGCATTTGATTCTGTAAATTGGAAGTTTTTGGTGGATTTGCTTGAAGCTATTGACTTGCCTGAAGTCTTTAGGAAGTGGATAATATCGTGTGTAACTGGAAGTAGGTTTTCCATTTTCTTAAATGGGAGCTTGGTGGGGTTTTTTAAGGGGAAGAAGGGGTTAAGGCAAGGTGATCCACTCTCCCCTTATCTGTTTGTCTTAGCCATGAATGTCTTTTCTCATCTTCTTAACCTATCTGCTGCGAATGGGATCTTTCATTTTCACCCAAAATGCAAGAGAGCAAACATCACACACTTGTGTTTTGCTGATGACTTGCTCATCTTTTGCAAGGGGGACATTGGGTCTCTGGTTGGTGTTCAGAGTGTCCTTGAGACTTTCTATGAGTTGTCTGGGCTTAAGTTTAATGCTGCAAAGTCTGAGATGTTCCTTGCTGGGGTGCCTCTAGTTGATAGCCAAGCTTGGAGTTCAGCCACTGGTTTTGTTATTAGACGGTTGCCTGTTAGGTACCTTGGGATCCCACTGGTTACCAGGAAGCTTACCAATAAGGATTGTGAGAGTTTAATTGTGAAAGTCAAAAAACAACTGGAGCATTGGAGTCACATGCATTTAAGCTATGTTGGGCGTCTCCAGCTTATCAAGTCTGTGTTGTTTGGTATTGCCAACTACTGGTGTAGGCAAGTTGTGATCCCTAAGGGTGTCATTCATCATCTAGAGCAGCTGTGTATGCGTTTTTTCTGGAGGAGGAAAGATGAATCAGCTAAAGGGGCACGCGTTAATTGGGGAACTGTTTGCAAAGTTAAGAGTGAGGGTGAATTAGGGGTTAAAGACTTGAGTCTTTGAAACAAGTCTTGTATTATCTTACCCATCAGGAATTTACTTTCTGCAGAAGGGTCACTATGGGTTGCCTGGGTTCAAACTTATGTATTGAACAAAACTTATTGGACTGTGGACATTAAACCTTGGTTTAGTTGGAGTATAAAGAAGATGATGAAGATGAGAGCAGAGGTCCAAAACTTGCTGCTCCCTGTTCCTATTGATAAAAGAAAGCTTTGGGATAGCATACAAGAGGTGGATCCGAAGGTTTTCTGGCATAGGGTGATTTGGTTTGGGTTGCACATCCCTAAACATGCCCTTATTACTTGGATGGCCATCTTGAATAGGTTGCCTACACAGGATCGCCTTCAACGAATGGGGATGGTTGGGGATCCGACTTGCTGCCTCTGTGGTGCTGAACAAGAAACGAGGGATCATCTATTTTTTGGGTGTGCATTTGCTACCCAGATCCTGGACACTGTTTTGAGTCATTGTTGCATCAGGAAGTCTTTTTATTCCTGGAATGAGGAGCTGCAGTGGTTAAGTGCGACTCTCAAGGGTAAATCCATGCGAGTCCTAGTTCTTAAACTTGCTTGGAATGCCTTCATATACTACATTTGGGAGGAACGGAATTGGAGGAAATTTCGGGGGCGCACACGTGATCTTGCAAGCCTGGTCAACTGCTTCAAGGCCGTGATCCGTATTCGACTTGGAAGTAATTTTGCTCAATATTCTGCTGTAAATAGATTTTTATACGTAGCTTGGGGGTTAACCCACTGAAACATTACTTGTAAATAATTGTTTTGTTGTCTTGGATAATAAAATTTCGCAACTTATCCAAAAAAAAATATTTATTTTTATTTGAATTATTCTCCAAATTTCTCGTAATTTAACATGGAGTGCTATGGATAAAATTCATATGCCCATTTTCGGTGCCCTTACATATGCCCCAACACTAAAAAACACTACAAAATTAAATTCTAAGCCCTAACCCTAAATTCTAAATCTTAAACCCTACAATCTATACCTAAAAATACAACTTACCATAAATTCTCTAAACCCTAACCACGACCCATAACCTAAAACCATAAACCCTAAAGCTAATTTTGAGTGTGAAGACATGTATAAGGACACCTAAAACGGGTAAAAAAATTTCATTCGGAGTGTTATATATATATATATCAATTTATTTTATATAGGTGAATGTTTTATTTACCTAAAATAATAAAATTGAAAAAGTGGCATGAATAAAGAAAGATTGGAAGTAGCTTTCGGAGTGGGATTTGGGGTTGTCATTTACTACCAGAACTGCAAATTTTCACCAAAACAAATCTGTCTTGCACGACAAGATGAAAACCCTCACCTATCCAATGCGACGTCGTTGTTGTAACTATAAATGTCCATATACGTACCAGAGTACACATACCTTAGCTACTTAATACGTATACAGAGAGTATATAATACAGTTAAAAATTTAATCATATTGTAGATTGAGTACAGTTCAATCTACATTATCGTATATATAATATATAAAAAGACATGCGATCGAACATGTACAAAAGAATTCTAGCAGCGCGGTTAATTTTTTTTACTGTACGTGTCAAATTAATGGCCGTACCCAAAATGCAGTTGTAGGGTTTTTTTTTTCACTTCACTGTCACCACTCGTTCTTTGGTTTTGATGAGGTCTGACTTTGTTGTCAGCCACCGACACTTCTTCACACGTGTGAGACGCGCGAGTGGGAGAAGTATACGTGGCGTTTTCTAGGCCGTTCCCCACGTGGTAGAAGGTGTGAGCTTGGGGGAAAGATGGTCTGGTGCATGACGTAGGAGCGTAGGTTTGGGATTGGGACGGCGTAACCTACTTGGTTTAGACTTCCGACCGAACCAAAACCAGTTGAAGAAAGGAGCGGTAGTTGCTGGTCTTGTTTTGTATTGGTGAAATTTCAAGTTAGTAAAGAAAAAAAAGGTTTGGTTCTTTTAGTACCTAAGTATAGCCCTACCTTATATCAATTATGAGGGGATTATATTCGAAATTATTGAGATTTTTCGTTGTATTTAGTTTTATGTTAATGTTTATATTGTTTATCCTTCAATGTACCAGTTGTGTTTGTTCGTATGGTACATGTCCATTTTATAGTTCATATTTAGGATTCATGACCCTCATTCTCAATAGTATCGTTTCGAACCTCTTATTGAAAGAACAATGTATCTCGTTATTGCATTTAACTCTGGATTAGGGCTAACAACGAGTCAGATTTGGCTGGGTTGAAGCTTCACTCAACCCATCATCCGTATCGCAAATCGTCACCCGACCCACCCACCACCCCTTGATCGTTGACCCAAATCCGCCCCACCCATCAACCACAGATGAGGCGGTTGATCGGATCATAAATGAGTTCTATTATTAGAAAATTATAGTTAAAAATACATGTAAAAGCTTACTAAAACATTTAATATTTAATATATTAAAGTCAACTATTATTTAAGTTCTAAATTTTTAAATAATCTTATATACAATAGAACCTACATAAATAAAATTCTCATTTCCTAATAATAAACAAAAGCTTAAAGAGTTTAAAGTTCAAAATATTTTTTAAAATTAATAATATATCGATGGATGGGGTGGATGATGGATCGAATGGTGGGTTGAAAATTTTTCACCTGAATCCATTATCCGCAACCCACTTCAAACAGATCAAACTCACATTTTATTGAGTTTTTGTTCATTTAGGTGGGTCGTGTGGGCCACCATCCATGGGTAATTGCCGGCCTACTCTGGATAGTGTCATTATTTAGTATTTCATTACATAATTAATACTCCTGTATTTTTATAAATTTAAATTTAATTCCCGAAATAAGTTTGAATTAAGGGTAAACTACAACGAAGGTCACTCTTATGGGAAAGGTTACATTCAGATCACTCAATCATTAAAAGTTATATTTAGGTCACTCAATTATGGGTAATGTTACATTCGGGTCACCATTCATATTAAAAAAAACATTTTAATTTTTTCTTCCAAATCACTTGTATACTTTCATTGACACTAGAGTGCTTCATTTGAAATCATTAATTAATCTAATACACAAAATTGATATATGTTTCTTAAATATGAAGGGCGACCAAAATATAACCTTACCCACAATTGAGTAATCTAAGTGTAACTTTTAATAATTGAGTGACTCAAATATAAATTTACCCATAAATAAGTTACTCAAATATAACTTTTAATAAATTTACATTCAGTTCTTTCCTTTTGTATAGCAACCAATAGCTTACAAGTTATCTCTATACTTATATTTTTTTTCATTTTCTAAAACCTTCAAAACCAACCAACATACTTTTAATACGCTTTTATTATTTTCACCTATTGTAGGACTAGCTAGTGTAACACACTATGTTGGCAAAAATTTCACACTTCTACCCTCCAAAATGGGGTGATTACACAACATGTTTAGTTATTTAACAATATTTTGCAATATATATTAACCAGTTAATCCAATTTGTGATAATGGAGAATTTGATACCGTTTGAAAAAATATATATTATTATAGCTATTAATATTTTTGTTTGATTGTTATTATTATTTAATTTATTAATTGACTAATAAATTTCAAAAACATGCGTTGATCTTATCTTTATCGTTTAGGGTTTAAGAATAAGATTTAAGGAACTTAGGTAGGGTGTATTTTTATAAGGTTTAAGGTTTAGAATTTAAAATTATGACTTAAAATTTAATTTCTTTAGTGTTGAGACACAAAATAACACTGAAAAAGAATTTGTATCCATCCTAATTTTATTAATTTAGGAAATAAAAATGAAAATAAAAATCTAACCACTATTTAAATTATTGATAAACAAAGTAGGAATATAAAAAAAAACAATCAAACAACAATGAAACTACTATACAATGGATGAGTATTTGACCTAACTTTTAAAATATTCCGCCGATAACTACAATTAATACCTCCTTAGTTGTCGAAATTCTTTGTAATATTTTACTCGCATTCTTGTTTTAAGAGAAAATAATAATTTATCAAACTTTGGTGGTTGGTTAAGCTGCTCATTTTTGTTCCTTCACATTCTCTTAGGTCATAAGTTATATACCCGGTAAAAGCATCTCTTAAATAAGTTTAGGATTAATATTTATAGAAAAATAGTATTTTATAAGTTGTTGATGGTGAAAACAGAATAATGGTGGTTTTTAGGCAATTCATCCTTTCTCATTTGAATGAAAACTCCGTGATTTGTAATTCATTCAAAGAAGAAAAACAGGATAGACAAAAACAGTTTGTTCTCTGCAGAGACGAAATCAGAATTTAAAGTTTGTAGGGATAAAATATAAATTTTAAAAGGTGGGGTCAAATTCATAATCATCCCAATTTTCAGGGAAAATATAAAGAATCAAATGGTAAAAAAAAAATTCTTCCGGTGCAGCCCCTCCCATTCAACATGTAGCACTGTCCCTGGTTCTCTGTAGGTATTTATATGACTATGATTTGTGGTTTGTATCAATCTTAAGTTTGATAGATAATAACTTTTGCATGAGTAGATTCGGCTATCAGGTAGTAGAGTCAATTGGTAAGTTTAATAGACTTGATAGTCACCATATCGATAATATTGTAGTTCTCTGATAGTATTACGTCAAAATATTATCCTAAAGCTTCAGAACCTTATATACGGAGGAGTTGAAACGGAAAAATAACAACAAAAGACACAAAGACAGAGATGCAAAACCTACAATTATAGAGTAATACTAAATTATTGATGTAGAATGTTCCCATGGTGCCAAATGATTTATGGTATAGTATATAAGGTAAAGAGGGCCAATGAAAAAGATGGAGCACTCCTCACTAGGGTTTGCGTAGCCAGGCAAAGCGGCAAGGGGTTAGCTCGGCGGCGGCGGGGCCGGCCATGGTGTGCCGACGCCCGTGGCTCACAAACAATACAATATGCTGAACTATTTACCGACACATGAGGCTGATTGAGACGTTGCCCAAGTTGTAGAAATCTGTGTATTTACATGAAAAATGGCATGTTCTTTGCCAACTTATAAATTGATAGCAGCTCAACTCATATACATAAAAGTGCATGTGTTGCTAGTTTTCAACTCATCATATTATTAGGCCAGCTTTTTTCTTTTGTCGCCATTGCCGATGATCTTTCAACGGATGAAAATCGTCTACCCCTAACTATACTTTTATTAGTGCTTCTATTTTAAAATAGTGAATTTAGGGTTTGAGATTTGGAGTTTAAGGTTTGTGTTTAGGGTTAGGATGTATGGAATTAGTGGTAGGGTGTATTTTTAGGGTTTAGGATATGAAAATTAAGGTTAGGTTTAAAACTTAATTTTTAAATATTTTTTAATAGGAGCATATAAAGAGACATGTTTAGGGTGCAGAAAATTTTTACTCTTTTTCAACCTCTTCGAAATCCAGGAAACAAGTCCTTTTCTTCTTTTTAAATTTGGGGTAATCATCATGGCTAAATCAACGATTAAGTTATTTATATTAGTATAGTTAAAAGATATTTATTTTGGATCGATTAAAGTTGATATTTGGGTTTTTTATGTCTTAAATTCACGTCTCGTTTTATATAAATTGTGTACAAGTTTTTAGTTAGTTATAGTCAAGGATAGAAATAATGGTGAATCCATAATGTTCTTTTGAGGGTGGGCATAAGTCAAAATATTTTTAGGGTGAATACAAGTCATAAAAACCTTAAAATTTCAAGGTTAACACAAATTATAAAATTTAAGGGTTAATTCATAAAAATTAAGAAAATTAAAACTAAATGTGCAAACTTTAAAAGATTTAGAGTATGCATGAGCCCACCCAAAGTTATATGTGGCTTCGCCACTGGGCAGAAATGTAATAGAATATCAAAAGGGGATTGCTTATGAAGTCAAGAATTTAGCATAGTAGGGGTCGAAATAAATTTTATAAAATTTTGGAGGGATCAAATTTTAAAAAAATATTTTAAAGTGCTTAAAAAGCAAAATTTCTCGTTAACTAATGGGTCAAGTTCCCAACAAATCTATTTGACTTTATCTCTGTTTGGGACCTAATAAGTAATTAAACCAAAAAAATTGAATAAGAGACTAAGGTTTAATTTGAATATTTAAATTGGTAAGGATCTGAAATTGAATTAAACAAAAAGGTTTAGACGAACTAGGGAGCTCCCGTGTTTTATTTAGTTCCGCCATTGGTTGTAATTTAAGTTGCATTAGTTGTTTCGTTATTACACATTCGAACTGTAATTTACACGTACCCTCTCAAATTTTTTAGTATAATTATATTTTAAGTTTTTTTTAGTTTAAATATTAATTAAATAAAATTTTTGTTTTACCTCTTTCAATTTTTAATTTAAAAATTTAATAAAATTGTCTTTCCGATATTTGAATAAAATTTCTCATTCTTAATATGTGATACTCACACCTTTCCTCCCAAAACGTTAGCAAACAAATCTTGAAGTTTGGGTTTTTTTATTTAACTTTTTGGTCTTTTTATATTGGATTTCCGCTGCCTACCCATGGCTTGATTTGGGCCTGCAGCTTGAATGTTTTGGGTTTACTACATGCCCTAGCCGAAATCCATCTTCAAATTTCCAAGGACATGCTGCTGTGTTATAATGACTTGTGCATTTTTTTTGTTATATGCATGTCCGTCTTATTGTTTATATTCGGACTGCAAGGATACTTTTTTAATAATATTGTCTTTAAAGTTCGAACTCAAATCTCTTCTTAGGAATGCAATGTACCTTACTAATGCACCACACTTTTTGATTCAACACTTGGTGTGCAGAAATAAAATTTGACACAACATTTATATTGGAACATTTGGTGTAGAAGAAATGACATTATCTTTGGTGCCGAGATTGATAATTTGGGGCTTTATCATTGAACAAAGTGTTTGGCTTGCGAATGCAACTCAGCTATCGCTCGAAATTAAATGTCGAAGGCAGGTTGGGCCTTCAACAGTGACTCCTGTAGCACGTTGGTTGTCGTCGTCTGTCGATCGGGGTGAAGTTAAATGTTGACGCCTCGTGCTCGACTCATGATGGGAAAGCTCGGTGTGGTGGGGTGATTAAGGATCATTCTGGTTCCTGGCTACATTATTTTACTAAATTTATTGGCTGCTGCTCAGTTGTGGAAGCCGAGTTATGAAGTATTTTCCCGGGTCTTGTTATTGCGTGGGATCTAGGCTTTCGGAGTTTAGAGGTGGAATCCGATAATGCTCAAGCTATCAAACTTATTCGTCAGGTAGAGCGTGATGGTTTTACTCTCGCTATCACTCGTGCTATCCAGAAAATGATCCAGAGAGATTGGCAGATCTTGATTCGTGCTATCCCTAGGAAGTGCAATTAAGTTGCAGATGTTTTGGCTAAACATGCAAGTCTCTCGAATCTCAACTTAATTCTTCTGGATTCTATTCCAAATTTTGTTGTTGATCTATTACGCGATGACTTGGTTCCTCTTAGGTGCACTCCTTATAAAAAAAACTTAGTTTTTTCTTTTCAATTCAAAAATACACAATTCACATTAAAAGACTAATTTTCAGTATTAAATTTTAAAAAAATTAAAATTTTTCCTTTTTTTGACTGATTAAATTCAAAGTATCTACGGTAGGGATACAGACTCGAATCTCAAAATACCGCCACGTTATATTTTGGCATGACCAACCGTATAGAACAAAATCTTTATTCTAAGTCCAAATGTAGTGGATTATCTCCGAAGAGAGTCCTATCCAGAATAGCATCGTCCTCACGATCTATCACACGAATCAGATCTTGCCACGTCGGTCACGAGCTCACATCGGAACTGCCGTGATCGAACACCGAATGCGTCGGGATATCATATGAAGGACACGTGTCCTAGCACACTAACAAACGAAGGGCAAAGTTACCGGCGCTGCCGGTAATTCCCTCGCGGCCATTCCCGCTGGGTATAAAAACAAGTTCCTTGAAAACTCTTTCTCTCTCTCTACCATTTTTTTTAATTTCCCAGTTTTATAAACTCACTGAAAAATTTTAAAATAAAGAAAATAAAGTAAAGTTTCGCTTTTGAATTTCCCCTTTTTTTCCGATTCCAGCTCTCGATTTCAGGTTAATAGCTTCCCTTCTTCTTCTTCTTCATTTGTTTAATCCGTTTTATTTAATTACAATAGTCGAATAATCCGTTTTTATTCTGCTTTGATCGACATCTAATACTGCGGAAATTTACTGTCTTTTTCTCGTTCGTTTCATTTTGAAGTGATTATTTTTTGCTGTTTTTTGATTTTCTTATTTAGCTTGCTATTAAGTCTTTAATAAAGGTCAATTTATTGTTGCTCCTGTTTGGACCCTCATTTTTTTTCTTCAAATTTTAGTTGGATTACACTATGTGATTATGCTGTGTATGCGTGCGATCACTTTGGGGCAAACTTTGATTACTTGTTTGTTTTGCCTATTTATTGATTTGATAGCTGATATGCTCTTAAATTAGAAAGATTTTAGTTTTTGACCATTCTAATTAGGCATTATTGGTTTAGTGAGTTGGTTTTCAAAATTAGGTTTTCTTTTGGGCGTTGATTAATATTCGAAATTTTGGGACTTTTTTTTTTTCCCACAGTGTTTCTAGTGTTTATTGACTTATCTGAGTGGAATAATGCTGGAAAAAGGTTGTAACTTTGTTTTCTTGCAATTCAAATTCTAATTTTTGTCATCTTTTTAGATATCTGCATCAAATTGTTGAGGGCGTATTTATTTTTATAAAAGCCTGGCCCTGGATAGCTATTTAGACACCAGCCAGCAGGGGGCAGTGCCTCCAATGGCACCTTCTCGAGTGGCAGGGGGGTTAACCCAATCTTCATCGAGTTCTGGAATTTTTTTCCAAGGAGATGGGCAGTCCCAGGCTGTAGTTAACTCTCGCTTGAGCTCACCTTATGAGAACTCATCTAATTCAATTACTGGAACTGGGCGTCCAAATCCGGGTCTGGTTTCGGGCGATATGAACAGTGCGCTGTTCAATGGTGTGGCAAACTCAGGACCTAGTGTTGGGGCAAGTTCTTTGGTCACAGATGCAAATTCGGCGTTGTCAGGAGGTCCCCATTTGCAGAGAAGTGCTAGCTTTAATACCGAGTCGTATATGCGCTTACCAGCATCGCCCATGTCGTTTTCCTCCAACAATATAAGCATGTCAGGTTCATCGGTAATTGATGGATCTTCTGTAGGCCAGCATGGCTCTCATCAAGACCCAAATGTCCAACAAATGCAGCAAAGTCAGCTGCTGCAGCAAGGGGCCTCAACTGCTACATCTTTGCCTGCATCACAAACCGGGCAAGTTTCACTTCCCATGGGCCCACGAGTCCCAGGGTCCTTCATGCAAGATCCTAATAATCTATCTCAGGTGCAGAAGAAACCTCGATTAGACATCAAGCAAGAAGACATTCTGCAGCAGCAGGTGTTGCAACAGTTGCTGCAAAGACAGGATTCCATGCAGTTGCAAGCTCGAAACCCCCAATTACAAGCTTTGATCCAGCAGCAGAGACTTAGGCAACAGCAACAAATTTTGCAGTCAATGCCACCATTGCAGAGAGCACAGTTGCAGCAGCAGCAACAGCAAATGCAGTTGAGGCAGCAATTACAACAACAGGGCATGCAGCAAGTAGCTGGAATGAAGCGTTCCTTTGATGGCGGTGTATGTGCTCGCCGGCTAATGCAATACCTATATCATCAACGGCAAAGGCCACCTGTGAGTTTATGTTCTTTTATTCTCTACATCTTGTGGCAAAGTATCGTGAATTTTAATTGGTTTTTCACTGCTCTTGAAGATTGCATTTTTGACGTCAAATCATTTTCAACTTGGTAGTTGCTGAGAATCCTGTTATGTCTCCTTAATTTTATAGGATAATACTTTTGCATACTGGAGGAAATTTGTTGCAGAGTATTATTCTCCTCGTGCAAAGAAAAGATGGTGTTTGTCACTGTATGATAATGTTGGGAGTCATGCACTTGGTGTTTTCCCTCAAGCAGCTATGGTTAGTCTTTACGCTCCTTTCCTCTAGTTTGTAATATATGAAAATTATATATCTATCATAGGCCTTTTTATTGAATTGTTTGCACTGATTTGGCATCCTGCATGCATTCTTCTGCATGAATAATACTATCCATCACTTGGGCTCTTGATTTTTTGCTCGTGTTATATCAGTAGATTTCTGATTTTCTTTATCTAATTTCAGGATGCCTGGCATTGTGATATTTGTGGGTCTAAATCTGGAAGGGGGTTTGGTAAGAGATTTCTGAGCTTGCTTTGTTGTAGAGAATATTCTTTTTAGTTGATTTTGGTAGGAATTACATTTTAGAACTACGGTATGACAAAAAGTTGGTCCTTATTTTATTTTGTTATAGGATGCTATATGCAATAAATTCATTGCTTCATTTTCATTGTTTTTCATTTTTATCTCAGCCACACTTCCATGATTATAGAATATCCTTTTTCTATCCTTATATTTGACATATTGGATGGAAGAGAGAAATGGACTTTCTTGAAATTTTAGGGTATGAATTTTCTGATTTTCTCTTGCTAGCTTAAATCTTTCCTCAAATAATGTCTATTATTTCCTGTTTTCTCAATTAGACAATATATTATTTACCAATGGTTTGAAATTAATGTGTATCAACTCATTATATCTCTGGATTTATGGACTCCATTGTTTATTCTTATTTTGTCTCACTAGATAGGCCCCATCCCCATGCTTGTGGCTTCAATCTAAGTTTTGCACTTCAGAAGTCACTTATAATCACTTTTGCTACTTGGCATCTGACAGACTTGATTTTTCCTAAGTAAATGCTCTCATGTTTACAGAAGCAACTTTTGAAGTACTCCCCAGACTTAATGAAATCAAATTTGGTAGTGGAGTGGTTGATGAGCTTCTGTTTTTGGACTTGCCTCGCGAGTGTAGATCCTCTTCTGGAATGATGATGTTGGAGTATGGAAAAGCAGTCCAGGAGAGTGTATATGAGCAGCTTCGTGTTGTTCGTGAGGGGCAGCTTCGCATCGTATTCACTCAGGACTTAAAGGTTAACAAAAGATTATTCACATTTTGCAGTTTTTATTTCCGCTATTTAGGGAATAACCTATGGCACTTCCCTTTTGCAGATATTATCTTGGGAATTTTGTGCACGTAGACATGAAGAACTTTTTCCGCGTCGTTTAGTTGCTCCTCAGGTACTAAAATTTGCACCTGATTAGCTGTAACTTCCTGTTGATTCTTCTGCAAATACACAGTCACTCCTATTTCTCTTTCATTTTGTAAGAAATATAGTTTTTTTCTATAATTATAACTCTATTATGTATAATTGTACATACAACTGAAGTCAAGTTTTTAATGAAAGAAGAGAAATTGTGTGAGTAGGACAACCGAAAGTCGCTTACAATGGCTCGCATATTTACTCAAATAATCTGCAAGTGACTTATATTATTCCACCTTGTTTTCTTTATTTAGATTTGCATAGCACTGATACCAAGTTGAGTAGAACAGGTAAGGGAAAAGGAGTTTTGAAGTTTTCTTGCAAGTGAAGTTATATCATTCAATTGTAATTAAATCCTATGAAATGGAAAAAGGAGTTTTGAAATTTTCTTGCAACCTTCTTGTGATATGAAGGTAAAAGATGAGATGAGTACAATAGAGAAAAGTTGAGTGTTTATATGCTATTACATTGCATATAAACCATTACTAAAATAAGTTTTTGAGTTGGGAGTGTATTACCAGTACTCTAATACAAACACTTTCAATTGAGGTAACTTCCAAAATGAGTATTTTGACCATACATTGCATGTTAGGGATAAAGGAATTCAAACAAGGTAGGTTAAACCCTTTACTCCTTTCTGCTCTATTCTATTTTAACCCCTTTATATCCCAAGAGGCTGTAAATTTTTCTCTGAATGTGTTGGTGATGGTATTAGAGATCATAACAAGAAAGTCCAAAATAATGTTATCCACTTGATGTTAACCATTAAAAGGAGCGGGGCAAAAATAAAAATGGTTTTTGCTGCTTTCATTTTATTCTTTTTTTGTAAGGGAGAGAGGGGTTGCCACGGATCGAATCCGAAACCAAATGTCACACAGGCTTGGTCGAAACTGCTTTCATTTTATTGTAATCTTTAAGTTTGCATTCCTCTGGCATGTGTATGAGGCTTAATTATTCCATCTTTAAAAAATAAAAAAATGAACTTCCTAAACCATATATGGTTTTAACATATTTGATCATATGCTGTTTGTTTTAAGTTCTTTAAGGACACTTGATATAGCTTGACTTTTGTAAATCCTGTAGGTAAACCAGTTACTCCAGGTAGCACAGAAATGCCAGAGCACAATTTCTGAAGGTGGATCTGAGGGGGTTTCTCAGCAGGACTTGCAAACAAACAGCAATATGTGAGTTAATTGAACTAATTTGAAATTCTTTCTTTTCCATAAATTATTGCCACTTATCAGATTCTCTTTGTTAGATCCTGTATGACTTCAAGAAATTGTTGGCTTCACAAACCTTGTAAATATGATTTTTCTGATTGTTACACTCCTTGAGTGCCATACTGCCATTAAGCGAGAGAGGCACCAAAAAAGTGATTTTGCAGGGTCTTGAAATATTAGTATTTGTTTTAATTGAGCTTCTGGTTGTAGGACCTTAGACTTTTTGTATATTTATTTTTTAACTAAGGATTAAGTGAGTAATTATTTACCAAAACAAAATGCGAGTAGTTAAGCTATTACCTAGTTATTACTTGTTAGAACTTTGCTGATTAAACATGATTACAAGGCCTGCTTTCTCTTAGGGTCCTGACAGCTGGACGGCAGCTTGTGAAGAGTTTGGAGTTACAGTCGCTGAATGACTTGGGTTTTTCGAAAAGATATGTCCGATGTTTGCAAGTACAGTTTTAGCTTTTTGCTTTTAAATTTCAGTAAATAGATATTCAATTTTGAGTTTCCTTACAATTTTTGCACAATTTGTTATAGATTGCTGAGGTTGTATGTAGCATGAAAGATCTAATAGATTTTTGTCGAGAACACAAGGCTGGGCCAATCGGTAAGTTGTGCATTTCCCTTACCGACCTCTGACGTTTTGATAGTTTTATTTCGTTCATCTCATCAAGTGGTCACAATCATGGAATTGCATTGAATAGGTATCTTCTTTTAATTCTAACTGTTCCTCATGTAGCATGAGGTGATCTTCAGCTGCTTCATGCTAGTGTTTCATTTTTGTTTTGGGTTAATATGCAAATTAGGCTCCTTAATTATACCAGTTTTATGGTTTGGTACCTGTTGAAAAAAAATTAATGATTTGATATTCGACTTTGCTCCCATCAAGCATTTTGGCATTTACTATTTGTGTTGGTCAAATTGATAACATGCAGATATTGACCAATGTACACGAATCATGTCATTATTTATTTATTATAAAAATTACTATTGGTGTTGGTCAAAATGATTTACTTGCATCATCTACCATATTTTCAGATGGCTTGAAAAACTATCCACGACATGCCGGTGCAGCCAAGCTCCAAATGCAAAAAATGCAGGAAATGGAGCAGTTAGCGAACGCTCAGGGTCTTCCAACTGACAGGAATACCCTCAATAAGCTAATGGCATTTCATCCTGGAATAAACAACCCAACGGGTAGCAGCCCGCAGATGGTTGGTCGAGGACCTTTAAGCAGTTCAGCACAAGCTGCTTCGGCACTTTCTAACTACCAGAATATGCTCAGCAGGCAGAACTCGATGAATTCAAACCCTAACTCACTCAATCAGGAAGCCTCTTCCTCCTTCAATAATTCTAACCAGAGTCCATCTTCAAATTTCCAAGGGCCTGCTTCCGTGTTATCAGGATCCATGCAGATCCTGCCTGTTGGTGGCTTATCGAGTCCCCGTTTTCCAACTCAACAACAGCAGCAACTTACTGTAAGCAGTAATAACTTAATCCAAAAGAACCATCCGCAGCCCTCTCAGAGTAACCAGGTTTTACAACAACAAATGATGCAACAGCTGTACCATGAGATATCTAATAACAATACCGGAGTTCAACAACAGCAACAGCAACAGCAGTCCTTGAGTGGGCAGAATGGGCATGCCAGTGTGGGAAGAAACGGGATGGGCTTTGGTAGCAACACCACTGCTCCACCGACTGGAGCCACCTTTAATGTATCGGGAAGTGCAGCTGGGCCTGCCCCAAGTCGCAGCAACAGTTTTAAAGGTGCATCAAACAGTGACTCCTCAGCAGCTGGTGGCAACGCTGGATTCACCCAGAGAGCACCTGATTTGCCTCAGAGTCTCCATTTGCAAGATGATATAATGTCGGATATAGCTCAAGAGTTCTTGGATAACGGGTTTTTTAACAGTGAACTTGACGATTATGGCTGGAAGGCATGACTAACATTATATAGCCCAGTTAAGGGCTCTCCCATTCGGTGAGCATCGGGGCAAATCGTTGTACAGAGCATTTGAAATAGCTGCCCTTTCTTCCCATTGTTTTATCTTTGCCGGCCTCTTTAATGACATTGTTGTGACATCACTTTGTGCTTTCACTAGGGATTTAGCTATCGTTTTCCTTTTTCCTTCTTAAGAATTTCCAGTTTTTTCAAGTCATTGCAAGTGTAATCTATTGAACAAACTCGGGAACCGATTCTGTTTCTTATAATATGATGTTTACATGCTTCACTGCCCAGAATCCATTGCTGTTTCCATTTTAGGCTCTGTTTGCTGTGTAGTTAAACGTTGATACAGATTTCCAGTCAGTTTCAGGTACGCTATCTTATCTGCAGCAACAAGATCTGATGTCGGGCCAACAGAAAATGCAGAACTAGACTATAACTGC
Source organism: Hibiscus tridactylites (assembly GCA_958450335.1). Classification (NCBI taxonomy): domain Eukaryota; kingdom Viridiplantae; phylum Streptophyta; class Magnoliopsida; order Malvales; family Malvaceae; genus Hibiscus; species Hibiscus tridactylites. The sequence continues at coordinate 111,272,525 of OY288266.1, read as the reverse complement.
GACGAACATTTAATACGCGAAGCAGGGGGGCACATCATCTGCATCAGCTGCCCAAGGCTGTACAAAAACAAGATGAAGATGCACCGTTTTCCCTTACCGGTGACACCGAGGAAAGCATACATTTCTCTGTTTCGAGCATGTACTTCAAAGCACACCTCCCTGCGGAATCGAGCACCTCTGCTCTATTCAGGAAATAGACATTCTAATGCAAGGAACCATATATAGCATAAACCATTTATGTTTGCCCCCGCCAATCCCAAATCCCGGCTCCGTCCTTGCGTCTTACCATAATACGTTGACTTGTGCTCATACTTTTTGACATATATCGAAACACATAATTGTAATTTTCTTTCGACAGTTAAAATGTGTCATATAAACAAAAATACACTTTTTCAGCCTCATCATAATTTACCTGAATTTCAGTTAAAGGATATTATAAAAGTCTGCATCAAATTGTTGAGCTTGTATTTGTTATTATAAAAGTCTGGCTCTGGATAGCTATTTAGATACCAGCCAGCACGGGGCAGTGCCTCCAATGGCACCTTATGAGAACTCATCTAATTCAATTCCTGGAACTGGGAGACCTAATCTGGGTTCGGTTTCGGGAGATATGAACCGTGCACTGTTGAGCGGTATGGCAAACTCATGACCTAGTGTTGGGGCAAGTTCTTTGGTCACAGATGGAAATTCAGCGTTGTCAGGAGGTCCTCACATGCAGAGAAGTGCTAGCTTTAATACTGAGTCGTATATGTGCTTACCAGCATCGCCCATGTCGTTTTCCTCCAACGATATAAGCATGTCAGGTTCATCGGTAGTTGATGGATCTTCTGTAGGCCAGCATGGCTCTCATCAAGACTCAAATGTCCAACAAATGCAGCAAAGTCAGCTGCTGCAGCAAGGGGCCTCAACTGCTACATCTTTGCCTACGTCGCAAACCGGGCAAGTTTCACTCCCCATGGGTCCACAAGTCCCAGGGTCCTTCATGCAAGATCCTAATAATCTATCTCAGGTTCAGAAGAAACCTCGATTAGACATCAAGCAAGAAGACATCCTGCAGCAACAGGTGTTGCAACAATTGATGCAAAGACAGGATTCCATGCAGTTGCACGGTCGAAATCCTCAAGTACAAGCTTTGATTCAGCAGCAGAGACTTAGGCAACAGCACCAAATTTTGCAGTCAATGCCACCATTGCAGAGAGCACAGTTGCAGCAGCAGCAGCAACAACAACAACAGCAAATGCAGTTGAGGCAGCAATTGCAACAACAGGGCATGCAGCAAGTAGCTGGAATGAAGCGTCCCTTTGATGGTGGTGTATGTGCTCGCCGGCTAATGCAATATCTATATCACCAATGGCAAAGGCCACCTGTGAGTTTACGTTTTTTTCTACATCTTGTGGCAAAGCATCTTGAATTTTAATCGGTTTCACTGCTCTTGAAGATTACATTTTTGTGGAAATATGTATGCCTAGTTAACTTGCTGCAGTCATGAAGTTACCCCCCCCCCCCCCCCCCCCCCCTTTGTGCATGTAGAAATCTACCATATACTTCGATGGATGCTCAATTATCTTCTTATTGCAGACTTGGCATCAACTCATTTTCATCTTGGTAATTGCTGATAATCCTGTTATGCCTCCTTGATTCTGTAGGATAATACTTCTGCATACTGGAGGAAATTTGTTGCAGAGTATTATTCTCCTCGTGCACAGAAAAGACGGTGTTTGTCACTGTATGATAATGTTGGGAGTCATGCACTTGGTGTTTTCCCTCAAGCAGCTATGGTTAGTCTTTATGCTCCTTTCCTCTTGTTTGTAACATATGAAAATTATCTTTCTATCATGAATTGATTGCACTGATTTGGCATCCTGCATGCATTCTTCTGCACGAATAATACTATCCATTGTATACAAATTGCTTGAAATTAATATGTATCTACTCATAATATCTCTGGATTTATGGTCTCCATTGTTTATTCTTATTTGGTATCACTAGGTAGAGAACACATGCTCGATTTTTGCGGCTTCAATCTAAGTTTTGCAATTCAGAAGTCACTTATTATCACTCGTGCTACTTGGCATCTGACAACTTCATTTTAACCTAAGTACATGCTCTCATGTTTACAGAAGCAACTTTTGAAGTGCTCCCCAGACTTAATGAAATTAAATTTGGTAGTGGAGCGGTTGACGAGCTTCTGTTTTTGGACTTGCCTCGTGAGTGTAGATTCCCTTCTGGAATAATGATGTTAGAGTATGGAAAAGCAGTCCAGGAGAGTGTATATGAGCAGCTTCGTGTTGTTCGTGAGGGGCAGCTTCGCATCATATTCACTCAGGACTTAAAGGTTAACAAAAGATTATTCACATTTTGCAAATTTTATTTCTTCTAGTTAGGGAATTACCTATTGGCACTTACCTTTTGCAGATATTATCTTGGGAATTTTGTGCACGTAGACATGAAGAACTTTTTCCGCGTCGTTTAGTTGCACCTCAGGTACTAAAATTTGCACCTTATCAGCTCTAACTTCCTGTTGATGATTCTTCTGCCGATACACAGTCACTCCTTTTCTATTTCTCTTGTTTTTGTAAGAAATATAATGTTATTTCTATAATTATGGTGTATTATGTTTAATAGTACATACAATTGTAGTTAAGTTTTTGATGAAAGAAGAGAAATTGTTCGAGTATGATGACTGAAAGCCACGTAGAATGGCTAACATATTTACTCAAATAAGATTTTGGAGTAAATGAGTTGAAAAGTGAGAAGAGTACAGACCTAATGTAAACCAGGACAAAAGCGATGGCCCTTGCCAATACACCACTGCTCTACCAGCTGCAGCCACCTCTAATTTATCGGGAAGTGCAGTTGGGGCTACCTCGAGTCGAAGCAGCAGTTTTAAAGGTGCTTCAAACAGTGACTTCACGGCAGCTGGTGGCAACGCTGGATTCAATCAGAGAGCATCTGATTTGCCTCAGAGTCTCCATTTGCAGGATGATATAGTTTCGGATATAGCTCAAGAGTTCTTGGATAACGGGTTTTTTAACAGCGAACTTGACGATTATGGCTCGAAAGCATGACTAACATTATTTGTCAGTGTTGTACAAATAATGAAGTAGTGCATCATCTACTTATTCTGCTTCATTAGCATCATCTGCCTTATAATGAAGTAGTGCATTCAATATCATTTGTTCCCAACCTATTGTAGTGAAAGTACGAAAACGAGATGACGAAGCCCCGTTTTCCCCTACCGGTGATGCCGAGGAAAGAATGCATTTCTCTGTTCCAAAACAAGTACTTCAAAGCACACCTTCCTGTGGAATCGAGCATCTCCATGTCGAATCTTGGTAAAAGTGGTTGTATATAACATAAGCCATCCGTTTCTTGTCTCTGGACTCTATCCAGTAACTCAACTTGCATGATTCCTCCAATGCAGTTTCCCTGACAATACGTTATTCGAGCCGTTAAATGAAGCAGACGGAGACACAATCTGGAAATATATTTCTTAGCAACGGAAGGCCTTCATTGCAATGTAAGTCTATTGAACTTCATTTCCCGACTGAACATCGAAAAAAAAGGTTACTGCAGCCAGCTGACACAAAGCTCACTTGAGCCATTGGAAATTTCCTCTGTTGCATTCCAACTTGCTTTGATCATGAGCTTTAAGTTCTACAGGATATATCAAGTCGTTCACCATCCATGGTGCGAACGGAACCGGAAATTTCGGGGAACAATTTCAAGCAAAGCGGCTTAAAAAGACCGTTTTCGATCACTGCAAGATAAATAAAAATGTGAGAACCAATGAAGTTGCAGATGGAAACTATTGTGAACAATGCATAAAGATTCAATTATCAAGCATGGGACAGACATCAAATTCACACTTGTCAAGTGAATTAAAAGTTCAATGATTGTTATGTGAATTTTAAAAGTTAGATGACTAAAAGGAAAACGCCTTAAAAATTAGTGACTATTAGTGCCGTTTACCCTTAGTTTTGTTTTTTCAAGCATACCATATAAATGGTTAAAGTCTATTAGAAATCCTTATATTATATCTAAAAATTTATTTTAATCATTATACTATAAAAAATAACCCTTTAATCCTTGTATATTTAAAAAAATATTTTGGTCCAAAATTTTAATAAAACATGAGAAGCATTTTTTCATAATTAATATAAGGATAAATATTTTATATATATAGTCGGTGGAAAATGAAAATTTCCACAAGCGCCTTAGTTTTAGGGTATATTAAGTTAGTTAGGGTATAAAGTTTGGGTGTAAAGGGGTTAAAATTTAGGGATAGTTGTTTTAATTTAAGGTTTAGGGTTATAATTTAGGGTTTATAGGTTAAAATCTAAAATCCTTACCATATTACCCTAAAAACTAAACTCTAACCTATAAACCCTAAATTATAACCCTAAACCTTAAATTGAAACAATTATTCTTAAATTCTAACCATCTACACCTAATCCCCTAAACCCTATACTCTAAACTAACTCCATAACCCTGGAACTAAGGCGCTTGTAAAAATTTTCAGTTTCCACCGCCTGTGTATAGGATATTAATCTTAATATAAAAGGATTAATTTTCAATTTTACAAGATTAAATTTTGACAGAATTAAAATAAAAAAATATTAATTTTTTCCGTTTTTATTGACGGATGAAATTCAAAATATCCATGGTGGTAGGGATACAGTCCCGAATCTCAAAAACACCTACTTCCAACATCCAATAAAATACTGCCACGTTGCATTTTCGCATTGACCCACCGTATTGAACAAAATCTTTATTCTAAGTCAAATTGTAACGGATCAACTCTAAAAGAGTCCTACTCAGGATATCATCGTCCTCACGATCTATCACACGAACCAGATCTTGCCACGTCGATCGCGAACTCGAATCGGCGCTGCCGAGATCTAACCCCGACTTCGTCGGACTATCATCTGATTGACACGTGTCCTTGAACTCTAACAACGAAAGCTGATGTTACCGGCGCTGCCGGTAATTCCCTCGCGGCCATTCCCGTTAGGTATAAGAACAGCTTCCTTGAATTCTCTCTCTTTATCTTCCATTTTTTTTCCAGTTTTATAAATCAAGTGAAAAAAAAAATTAAAAGAGAGAAGAAAATAAAAGTAAAGTTTCGCTTTTTGTGTTTTTCTTTTTTCGATTCCGGCTCGCGATTTCAGGTTAATTGGCTTTCCCTATTCTTCTAGTTCGATTCTGCTTTGATCGATCTCTAAAACTAGTGAAGTTTACTGGGTTTTTTTTCTGGTTCGTTTTCTTCTGAAGTGATTCTTGCTTGCTTTTCTTTGATCTTCTTGTTTATCTTGCTATTAAGTCTTTAATTAATGTCAATTTGAGTTGGATTAAATTATTGGATATGCGTTTGGGTTTGATCAGTTTAGGGCAAACTTTGATTAGTAGTTTGTTTAGCGTATTGAGTGATTTGATAGCTGACTTATGCTAGTGTAAAGATTTTAGGTTTTCTTTTGGCTGTTGATAAATCTTCGAAATTTTGGGACTTTGGTTTCTTCAAGCAGTGCAATTCAAATTCTAATTTTTGGCATCTGGTTTTCGTATTATATATTGTTATTAGATATCTGCATCAAATTGTTGGGGGAGTATTTATTATTATAAAGGTCTGGCTTTTGATAGCTATTTAGACACCAGCCACCAGGGGGCAGTGCCTCCAATGGCACCTTCTCGGGTGGCTGGGAGGTTAACCCAATCTTCCTCGAGTTCTGGAATTTTCTTCCAAGGAGATGGGCAGTCCCAGGCTGTAGTTAACTCTCGTTTGAGCTCACCTTATGAGAACTCATCTAATTCAATTCCTGGAACTGGGCATCCTAATCTGGGTCCGGTTTCGGGCGATATGAACAGTGTGCTGTTGAACAGTGTGCTGTTGAACAGTGTGGCGAACTCAGTACCTAGTGTTGGGGCAAGTTCTTTAGTCACAGATGCAAATTCGGCGTTGTCAGGAGGTCCCCACTTGCAGAGAAGTGCTAGCTTTAATACCCAGTCATATATGCGCTTACCAGCATCACCCATGTCGTTTTCCTCCAACAATATAAGCATGTCAGGTTCATCGGTAATTGATGGATCTTCTGTAGGCCAGCAGGGCTCTCATCAAGACCCAAGTGTCCAACAAATGCAGCGAAGTCAGCTGCAGCAGCAAGGGGCCTCAACTGCTACATCTTTGCCTGCGTCACAAACCGGGCAAGTTTCACTTCCCGTGGGCCCACGAGTCCCAGGGTCCTTCATGCAAGATCCTAATAATCTATCTCAGGTTCAGAAGAAACCTCGATTAGACATCAAGCAAGAAGACATTCTGCAGCAGCAGGTGTTGCAACAATTGCTGCAAAGACAGGATTCCATGCAATTGCAAGCTCGAAACCCCCAATTACAAGCTTTGATCCAACAGCAGAGACTTAGGCAACAGCAACAGCAACAAATTTTGCAGTCAATGCCACCATTGCAGAGAGCACAGTTGCAGCAGCAGCAACAGCAACAACAGCAAATGCAGTTGAGGCAGCAATTGCAACAACAGGGCATGCAGCAAGTAGCTGGAATGAAGCGTCCCTTTGATGGCGGGGTATGTGCTCGCCGGCTAATGCAATACCTATATCACCAACGGCAAAGGCCACCTGTGAGTTTATGTTCTTTTATTTTCTACATTTTATGACAAAGTATCTTGAATTTTAATTGGCTTTTCACTTTTCTTGAAGATTGCATTTTTTGTGGAAATATGTATGCTTAGTTAACTTGCAGCAGTCTAGAAGTTATGCTCCCCCCTCTTTCTTGTGTGTAGAAATCTACTATATGCTCTGATGAATGCTCAATCATCTTCTTGTTACTGACTTGAAATCAACTCATTTTCAACTTGGTAAATGCTGAGTATCCTGTTATGTCTCTTTGATTTTGTAGGATAATACTTTTGCATACTGGAGGAAATTTGTTGCAGAGTATTATTCTCCTCGTGCAAAGAAAAGATGGTGTTTGTCACTGTATGATAATGTAGGGAGTCATGCACTTGGTGTTTTCCCTCAAGCAGCTATGGTTAGTCTTTATGCTTCTTTCCTCAAGTTTGTAACATATGAAAATTATCTTTCTACCATCAAGTGTAGGCCTTTTATTGAATTGTTTGCACTGATTTGGTATCCTGCATGCATTCTTATGCATGAATAATACTATCCATCGCTTGGGTTCAATATTTTCTGCTCGCCTTATCAGTACAATTCTGATTTTCTTTATGTAAATTTCAGGATGCCTGGCATTGTGATATTTGTGGGTCTAAATCTGGAAGGGGGTTCGGTAAGAGGTTTCTGAGTTTTTGCTTTTTTTGTTGAGAATATTCTTTTTAGTTGATTCCGGTGGGAATTACATTTCAGAAGTACGGTATGAGAAAAAGATGGTCCTTATTTATGTTTGTTATTGGATGCTATCTGCAGTAAATTCATTGCTTTCTTTTCATGGATTTTCATTTTTATCTCGGTCACACTTCCGTGATTATATAATATCCTTTGTTTTTCTCTCCATATAATGACAATACATATTGGATGGAAAAGAGAAATGGATTCTTGAATTTTTACGGTTATAGGTTTACTGTTATTCTTTTGCCAGCTTAAAACTTTCCTCAAATAAGATCTATCATTTTTTTCTTTATTCGGCAGCATATTATATATCGACGGCTTGAAATTAATATGTATCAATTCATAATATCTATTGATTTATGGGCTCCATCGTTTATTATTATTGTCTCGTTAGTTAGAGGACATAGGCCCCATGCTTGCGGCTTCAATCTAAGTTTTGCACTTCAGAAGTCACCTATAATCACTCTTGCTACTTGGCATCTGACCACTTGATTTTAGCCTAAGTAAATGTTCTCATGTTTACAGAGGCTACTTTTGAAGTGCTCCCCAGACTTAATGAAATCAAATTTGGTAGTGGAGTGGTTGATGAGCTTCTGTTTTTGGACTTGCCTCGTGAGTCTAGATCTCCTTCTGGAATGATGATGTTGGAGTATGGAAAAGCAGTCCAGGAGAGTGTATATGAGCAGCTTCGTGTTGTTCGTGAGGGGCAGCTTCGCATCATATTCACTCAGGACTTGAAGGTTAACAAAAGCTTATTCACATTTTACAATTTTTATTTCTTCTATTTAGGGAATTACCTATTGGCATATACCTTTGGCAGATTTTATCTTGGGAATTTTGTGCACGTAGACATGAAGAACTTTTTCCACGTCGTTTAGTTGCACCTCAGGTACTAAAATTTGCACCTTATTAGCTGTAACATCCTGTTGATGATTCTTCTGCCAATACACAGTCACTACTTTGCCATTTCTCTTGCATTTTGTAAGAAATATAATGTTTCTTTAATTATGGCTGTATTATGTGTAATAGTACATTCAATTGTAGTTAAGTTTTTAATGGAAGAAGAGAAATCATTTATTTACTCAAATATTTACTCAAATAATCTTCAAGTGGCGTTATTTTATTCCTTGTTTTCTTTAGTTAGATTTGCATAGAACTGACACCAAATTGAGTAGAACAGGTAAGGGAAAGATATAGAATAGACAGAAACATTTAGAGATGAACAAAGTAAATTGAGAGAGGAAGCCCTAGGGGACGAAACCTGAAGGATTCAATTGTAACTAAATCCTCTGTAATGGAAAAAGGAGCAGTTTTGAAGTTCTCTTGCAACGTGTTTGGGATCTGATGGTAAAAGATTTTTGAGTAAATGAGGTGAAAGATGAGATGAGGACAGTAGAGAAAACTTGAGTGCTTATTTGCTATTACATTGCATATAAACCATTACTAAAATAAGTTTTTTGAGTTGGGAAAGAATTACCACTTACCAGTTCTCTAATACAAACCCTTTCAGTTGAGGTAACTTCCAAAATGAGTATTTTGACCATACATTGCAGGTTAGGGATAAAGGAATTCAAACAAGATAGGTTAAACCCTTTACTCCTTTCTGCTCTACTCTATTTTATCCCCTGTATAGCCCGAGACACTGTAAATTTTGCTCTGTATGTGTTGTTGATAGTATTAGCCTATTAAGGATCATAACAAGATAGCCCAAAATAATGTTATCCAGTTGATGTTAGCCATTAAAAGGAGCAGGCTAAAAATAAAGATGGTTTTTGTTGCTTTCATTTTATTCTTTTTTATAAGGGGGAGGGGGAGAGATTCACGGATTGAATCCGAAACCAAATGCCACCCATGACTAAAGCAATGTCCTTTGCCAATACATCACAGGCTTGGTTGACACTACTTCCATTTTATCTTAAATCATATGTGGTTTTAACATATTTGATCGTGTGCTGTTTTTTTTTTTTGTTCTTTAAGGACACCTGATAAAACTTGACCTTTGTAAATCATGTAGGTAAACCAGTTACTTCAGGTAGCACAGAAATGCCAGAGCACAATTTCTGAAGGTGGATCTGAGGGGGTTTCTCAGCAGGACTTGCAAACAAACAGTAATATGTGAGTTAATTGAACTAATTTGAAAATTCTTTCATTGCCATGAAGTAATGTCACTTATCAGATTCTTTTTGTTAGTGCCCTTAAGATTTCAAGAGATTACTTGCTTCACAAACCGTGGAAATATGATTTTTCTGATTGTTAACCTCCTTGAGTGCTGTTAAGCCAGAGAGGCAACAAAAAAGGGTCTTGAAATATTAGTGTTTCAAGATGATTACTCATTAGAACTTTTCTGATTCAACATGATTACATGGCTGCTTTCTCTTAGGGTCCTAACAGCTGGAAGGCAGCTTGTGAAGAGTTTGGAGTTACAGTCGCTGAATGACTTGGGTTTTTCGAAAAGATATGTCCGATGTTTGCAGGTACTGTTTTAGCTTTTTGCATTTATATTTCAGTAAATAGATATTCAATTGAGTTTTCTTACAATTTGGCATTATTTTTATAGATTGCTGAGGTTGTAAGTAGCATGAAAGATCTAATAGATTTTTGTCGAGAACACAAGGTTGGGCCAATTGGTAAGTTGTGCACTTCCCTTAACGAGCTCGTGATTTTGTTCATCGCTTTAAGTGGTCACAATCATGGAATTGTATTGAATAGACATCTGCTTTTAGTTCTAACTATAATGTGTCATGCTTTCTTCAAGCTTTTAATTCTAACTGTTTGCTCCCATCGAGCATTTTGCACCATTTACTATTGGTGTTGGTCAGAATGATAACATGCAGATATTGGCTAATGTACACGTATCATGTCGCTATTTATTTATTTTTAAAAATTACTATTGGTGTTGGTCAAAATGATTCATTTGCATTATCTACCTATTGGTTAGGGACTACAGTTTATTTTATATGAAATGAGAGAAAAACTTTATAGCTTTGATTCTAACCATCTGTTTGCTTGAAAACCATATTTGCAGATGGCTTGAAAAACTATCCTCGGCACGCCAGTGCATCCAAGCTCCAAATGCAAAAAATGCAGGAAATGGAGCAGTTAGCGAATGCTCAGGGTCTGCCAACTGACAGGAATACCCTCAATAAGCTAATGGCACTTCATCCTGGAATAAACAACCCAATGGGTAGCGACCAGCAGCAGATGGTTGGTCGAGGAACTTTAAGCGGTTCAGCACAAGCTGCTTTGGCACTTTCTAACTACCAGAATATGCTCAGTAGGCAGAACTCGATGAATTCAAACCCTAACTCACTCAATCAGGAAGCCTCTTCTTCCTTTAATAATTCTAACCAGAGTCCATCTTCAAATTTCCAAGGACCTGCTGCCGTATTATCAGGATCCATGCAGATCCTGCCTGTTAGTGGCTTATCAAGTTCCCATATACCTACTCAACAGCAGCAGCAGCTTACAGTAACCGGTAATAACTTAATCCAAAAGAACCATCCACAGCCCGCTCAGGGAAACCAGGTTTTACAACAACAAATGATGCAACAGCTGTACCATGAGATGTCTAATAACAATACCGGAGTTAAACAACAGCAACAGCAGTCCCTGAGTGGGCAGAATGGGAATGCTAGTGTGGGAAGAAATGGAATGGGCTTTGGTAGCAACACCACTGCTCCACCCGCTGCAGCCACCTCTAATGTTTCGGGAAGTGCAGCTGGGCCGACTGCCCCGAGTCGAAGCAACAGTTTTAAAGGTGCTTCAAACAGTGACTCCACAGCAGCTGGTGGAAACTCTGGATTCAACCAGAGAGCACCTGATTTGCCTCAGAGTCTCCATTTACAGGATGATATAGTTTCGGATATAGCTCAAGAGTTCTTGGATAACGAGTTTTTTAACAGCGAACTTGACGATTATGACTGGAAGGCTTGACTAACATTATGTGGCCCAGTTAAGGTCTCTCCCTTTCGGTGAGTATCGGGGTAAATCGTTGTACAGAGCATTTGAAATAGCTGCCCTTTCTTCCCATTGTTTTATCTTTCCCGGCCTCTTTAATATGGCATTGTTGTGACATCACTTGCTTTGTGCTTTCAGTAGGGATTCAGCTATCATTTTCCTTTTCCCCTTCTCTTTTTTTGTGGATTTCCAGTTTTCAAGTCTTGCAAGTGTAATCTATTGAACAAACTTAGGAACAGATTCTGTTTCTTATAATATCATGTTTACATGTTTCACTGCCCAGAATTCATTGCAATTTCCATTACATGTTTAACTGTAATTATCTTCGATTTTAAAAAATAAACACAGTTATTAGTGTTTCGTGAATAGTAAAATTCAGTCAAATGAATCAACGGAGTTGGTTTAAATAGTAAGCAGCTTGGTATTGTTTAAGTAGGTATCGAGTTTGAGGCCTTAGTATGTAAAAAAAATTCCGCTACCGCGCAAGTTGACGTAGATTAGTCAGGGCAAGACCCTGAAAAACCGAGAGGACAACCAAAATATCCAGTCAAATGAATCAATCATCCAACAAAAACTATGCCATGTCTCTGGTAAATCGAACACAATGATGGAGCTGGGCCATAATTGTGTAGATAAGAACGCCGACGTGCCAATTGTTCCTCACCAATGATTCAGACCGATGCTGGACAATCACAGGGGTCCATTTCAAAACATAAAATCTCCTTTAACTTTTTTCTTACCATTAAGCCAAAATCTCAGTGATAAAACTCGGGTCCCATGGGATGATGAACATCTACCTTTGCTACCATGACACAAGGGGATGAGCTTAACTAATTCTATTTAAATATTTATATATTTATCGAACCCAATTAGTGATTTCAGTAAAAAAAAATTAGATGATGTTCAACCTAAGAAATTCGGGTACGATCGTTTTATCTGCAAAGTGTGTGTATTGTCAAAGGGATAAGAATATGTATGAACAGACACTTAATTGTAATCATCTTTAGTCCAAAAAAACACTTATATATTTATCAACATTTTAAATTATTAATAATTTTTTATACAAAATGGATTGTATTTTCAACGAATAAAAAGATGGGATAACCCACCAAACCTAAAACACAATTATTCTCTATTCTACTGTACAAATAGAATAACACAAAAGTGCATCAAACAAAAAATAAAGTAACATTTTTTATGTAATCTGTATCATCTGCTTTAATTACTTAAACCTCATCCTAAATTCACTGGGGTATATCAACACAGAATCTACACACAGGCCTCCTTTTGTATGTGTACAATCAATCTGCATCATCGAGAACTTGATTTTCGTCGGAGAATTCGAGTCGTCGACGACAACGAAATCACCCACGTGGTAATGAACCCAGTTCCCGAGTTCATACAAGTAACACTCCGACGAGGCTTGTTGGCTTGTCGACGTTGAGAGTTGGAACCGGACGGGCTTCATGTTCCACCCATGAACTTGATCAATGTTGCACACCCGTCGACCGAATTTTCTCGAGGGTTTGCCTAGGTGCAGCCTGAAGAATACACTGTATGATCCCGGTGGAAACTCGAACTCTAATTCTCCGACCACTTCGAGCCACCAAATTTGTTGAAGATAAGCCACCGTCTCGAATCTACAAATATATTAAATACAATTAGTATTTTAAGGACCATTAGATTTTGCTTTTAAGACTAGACAATGTTGGTTATACAAGTTACTAGGGATTAATAAAATGTGTCCAATATTTTCATTAGGTAAGGCGTCTACTCTGCACAAAGAAACAAATATCAAATACTTGAAAGACAAGGCAAGTAATCATAATAAGCAAAAACCAGACAACTTGGTTTTAGTCTATTTCAGGGTATTTTTTTGGCAATATGAGAATTTTAATGTCGAATTTTTACGAGAAACAAGAAGGGGTCTCTTGGATTTCATGTTATTTTCATCGATTTAAGTATCGGATTGCGTCCTACGGGCTACGATTCGAATGGCCTCAACACCAAACCAGACATGAACAATGTCATTTTTCCATGACAATTTAGCATAGGAGATAAAGAAAGGAAATAACAGTATTGGATTACCTAGATTCTTCTATTGGAATGTGATTCCAATATCTCCGATCATCGATCCCGGTAATCTTCAGCGCCTTGGCCGATACCGACAAGCAAAGCTTACCGCTCTTCTTATCCAACCATACCTCCTGCAGAAAACAATAAGATCCGATTTACTAACAAAATTAGTCTGATATTTGATCACCAAGCAAATTAAGGTACCTTGGTGCCGCCATCAAAACGATTAGGCCTGCACAGTCTAGCAAAAGTCTCTTTTTTGCAGAGTGACTCTGGACTTTTACCAATAACTTTCTCCACAAGATACCTGTAATTCGATGGCAGCTTCGTTTCCCACACGAAATCGGCCGATGAAGCTCCACGGAAAGCCCTGTTAAGCCCCGCTAATCTGCAAATATCCGGCGGATCCAAGTACATGTATATGGACGATATACAACCCTGGGGCAAATCATTAAAACCGGTCTTGAATTGAGAATCTGCAGATGCAAGACCAGAAACACCAGCCCCCATAAAAAGAAAACACTCCTACTGTCCTACAGTACAGTGGAAGAAGATTATCGAGGATTGTGGCTCAAGAAAGGGTTTGAAGGTAGAAGAGGAGAAGGTAAATGAAGCAGGAAACAAGGGGAGGAATCAAAGGAGAGTGCACCAGTTTCTTCATGTTTCAATGGGAGAGAGAAGAGGATTTCTTTAGGAAATTAAAGAAAAGAAAAGAAGAGGGTAAAAGCTGGAGTGTACAGTATTAATATTCTCCACTTGACAAAAAGGTACGTGTATACGAGTGTGCATGGAATCTTGCCACTACTCATCTCCTGAAACCACAAATACTTGTGTATATGGATAACGTCCATTATATATATATATATTCTATACACAGCGGTAGAAGCTGAAATTTTCCACAAGCGCCTTAGTTTTAGGGTATAGGGAGTTAGTTTAGGGTATAGGTTTAGGGGTTTAAGTGTAGAGGGTTAGAATTTAGGAATAGTTGTTTCAATTTAAGATTTAGGGTTATAATTTAGGGTTCATAGGTTAAAATCTAAATCATCACCATATTACCCTAAAATCTAAACCCTAAGCTATAAACCCTAAAATATAGTCTTAAACCTTAAATTGAAACAATTATCCCTAAATTCTAAACCCCTAAACCCTAAACTAACTCTCAATACCCTAAAACTAAGGCGCTTATGAAAACTTTCAGTTTCCACCGCCAGTATATATATATATATTGTTTCGAATATAAGTAATAAGATTTAAGTTAAGTTGTGTTATTAATCTCTGTATTATGTATAAGTTGTGAACAATAAATTAAGAGATTGAACCCAATAAGTGTCTACATAGTGTATACATATTGTCAAATAATTAAAAATATTTATAAACAGATACTGTCTTGTAATCACATAATATTAAAAAAATTGTGTTGGTTGTCTGGCCGGTGGCCATATTTGGGCAGGTAGGAAAACTTTCGGCACATCTTCCCAATTATTAAAGGAACAGAGAAATGGCCATTTAATTGGCATTAGATATTAGTATTGTATTATTGCAAGGAATTGTGTGGTAGAACGTAGAAAATAATTGTCATACATATTTCTATATCCCACATTTCCCCATATCGAATACCATTTTAGTCAGCAAAAAATGAGAAGCAGAATGTGTTTCTATTATTGATGACCAATCTTTAATCAAATTAATTTTCATAATCCATTCGAGAATTATCCTTTATTGATATTCACATGATTTTAATATGATTTATCATTTGAACCCAACAAATATCCCATTAAAAAAGTTGATAATATTCATCGTAAGATACACGAGTTCTAACCGTTTTTCTCTCAAAGTTGTTTTAATTCTAGCCGTTTTCCTTTTTGTTCAATCCCTTTAATTGGTGGTCGACAATCAATTTTCGTATTGGTTGTCGACCACCGATTTTATCAATTTTCTTATTTTTATTTTAATAAGAACCTATGTTTTTGTAGCACGCTTCTTCCTCTGTCTTAGTGACACGATTCTTCCTCCGTCTTTTGTGACATGTTTTTATTTTATTTTTTTGGTTTGGTTCATCTGTCCTCATGTTAGGTTTCAACATACCCTAGCGTTCGATTATTGTTCGCACAAAGATTCACTCGGCGCTAGTTTCTGATTCTTGGTGTTGTCGGTGGCCACTTGGAATGTTTTATCCTCACTCGATGGTTGTTTGTTGATAAAATCAGTCCTGGGTGGTGATACCTTTTACCTGACAGAATAAATCGTGCATCACTTCTTCCTTGTTTATGCGTTTGGATAGAGACAAAAAACCTTCATGAAACTTTTGAAATTTTGTTGGTATACGTATTTCCATAAAAAAATTCATTTCCATTGTTTGAGTTGTACGAATTTTTTGGGTTATTTTAACCTAAACTTTTTTCTTCTTGATTGCTTTGTAATTGAATTTTTCTATGATTTAATAAAAATTCAGTGGCTATTTCAAAAAAAAAATAAGAGACACGAGTTCAAATTACTTTGTCTACAAAATGTACGCGCATTCAAAAAATTAAAAATTTGTACGAACAAATATTACAGTCCCTCCTAACTAAAAGTAGAGATGTATTACATCCTCATGTCATGATTCGAATCTATACAAATTTATGGATAATTAAAGTATATCATAATAACATATTTTTTTGGTTGATGAGAGAAAAGACCTAGGGCCTAGGGCCCATTCAAGTCCTTACAAATTGAGCCAAATTACGTCAACCACAAAAACCATGTTCAGCAACAGTACATATAACTGAGGATACAGCCCTTGACCTGGCACTGACTCAGCAATGCAATATAAATAAGACCCAGAATTTGTGCTCTTCATATGAATTGACATTATAAAAATTAACAAACATGCATGCATTTCGTCTGAAAAGACATATACCCTACATATGTATATTTGATTAGATTTTACGCTAGGAATTTAACTGAAAAATATTCGATATCTCGAATATTTTAAAGGCCATTAGAACCTAATATATTCCCTAAGCATACAACTACAATGAAGAGAATGGCATCAAGATATCTTAAGCATGCAACCCCATATCACTGGAATGCATAAAATAAGAACTGACTTGCATACGGAGTACAGACTTCAAAATACCATTAAACCGGGTTCGTTTTGTTTCCAGTCAAAGGCAGAACAGGCATTTCAACCAGTCAGACATATATATAGTTTTATCCCCTTTCTACATCAAGGACCAAATCAGAAGATACAACACCATGGCACACCAAACCTGAAAGTGAAAACACATTCATAAATCAACCGCCTCCAACTTGTCTCTTCCATGAATCTTCCACAATCAACTCATCGACTCCCCAATCTTCGTAACTGAAATAATATTAAAACCAAGGTTAATTCATCATAAATGCGTTAAAACAAGGTGAGTAAATGAATACACTATCACAACCCAACCCCCATGTCCCAGACCTTAAACTACAAAGCAACAGCAACAGCATCAGCTAAAGCCTGATGATCGATTATAAACAAAGATCAAAGTAAATATACTATCTCTCACCTTCCATCAGGCAAGTAGCGCCTAATGGTGAAGGGTATTTTCCGCTCTCGAAGTTCCTTCATGGCAATCTATTATAAAAGCCAAAAAAAAAGAGTTATAGTGAAGTAAAAGCAATATATAATATCAGTTTGTAGGATAAATGATAGAGAGCATTGTCACAAATCTTGCAGTTCTTATGTGTTACAGGAATGTGAATAAAAAATAAAAACTTGCTTATGACTTAAATTGTAGAGGTGATGCAAGAACTGCTAATATTAAACATGACAGGACATGATTATATAATACACAACACAACAAATAACTAAAACACGACAAAAGAAGGGGGGGGGGGGGGGAAGAAAAGAACAAGACAGAATAGACAAATGTCTCAAAACTCGTACAACACCGAATTAATATATCAAAATTTATATATGAACATAAAACATCTTAAATGCAATTATAATACTACAATCCACAAATACAACATGAATACACAAATTGTCAAGTCTAGGTGAAGCAGAAGAAATTGGAAAGAAAGCAGGCGAATGAAGTAAAAGAGATAAATAAAAACTTATGACAATCAAGGAACTGCCAAACACAGAATAAATAGGGAAACCTAGGGAAAACACCTGAATGAAACTAAAGTCATTCATGTTTCAACCGTAACAAGATGCAAAAATGAGATTGATAAAACCAGGACCAAACCATTACTGCTTACCTGGCTAAGGGATTAAAATATTCTATATCTTCTTATCACATTCAGCATGCAAAGAGTTAAACGAAACAAGCTTCAAATCTATATATATATAGGCAAAAGGTTAAAAATAGCCCCCCAACGTTTCACATTTTGGTCATTTTAGTCCTATCCTTTTTTTGGTGCAAACAAAAACCTAACGTTTCATTTTTCGTTCAAATTATACCCTTGTTGGATAAAAACCGTTAGTCAACTAACGGTCAACGCCCTCAGGCATGGCATGTCTGCAGGACATGGGGAGATGATGTGGCACTGTTAGTTGACTAACAGTTTTCATCCAAGAAGGGTGGAATTTGAACAAAAAATGAAATGTTAGGTGGTTGTTTGCACCAAAAAAAAAAGATAGGGCAAAAATGACCAAAAGGTGAAACGTTGGGAGCTATTTTTAACCTTCTGCCATATATATATTATAGGTCAAACATGCATCTACGAATCATACTCCTAATATACAGTCTAAAAACTTATTTAGACAATATGAAAAGAATGAAAAGAGAACTATGTCCAGTTAACACATATTGTTACACACAACATCTATTGTCAAATAGTTACGAGTGTAGCAATCTCATATAAGTATTCGAACTTCTATTGCTTTAGTATCAAGCTCATGCACAATTTTATCAATTTTTTTACATGACAAAATATTCATTAGAACAATTTTACCTCGAGTGGGTCAGTCTCACCCTCCAATTCAACCATAACCGGAGCATTCATACTGTTCGGAGGAAAAAAAATCATTTTAAACATATAAGACAATTGAAACCATAAACTCCATCCCCTTGAAAATATAAAGAATCTAAACTTTATCAAGTTAACCTGATTTGCAGAGCACGGGTACCCAAAATTCTAGCACGCTCATATTTGGTCATGTACTTCGATGTTTTGCGACTCGCTTTGTCTTTTGCATCCTGATCATCTTTTTCCTCCGTTTCAACAGGATCCAAAGGAACATCATCATTGTTATTGTTTTCTAAATCCTCCTCAGCTCCTTCCTGTACACAATAAAGATAACCCATTACACTAAAATAAACAACTTTGATCACTTACACATGTTTTTTTTCACACACAGACATACTTACTTCAATCTCAGGCTCTGCTGGCTCATCCTCATAACTGTAGCAACAATTTCAACAACCCACAGTCAAATTTTGAGCAAAAAAAAACCCAAATTGCTTCAACATTAAGATTAAATACTAAAGCAGTTAAAAAAGAAAACCCAGTAGTAAAATCGAAGAACAAATCCTAAAACCCCACTTTTCGAATTTCATTTATTTATCAGAACTTCAACAGATAAATATATATATATATATATATATATATATATATATATATATATATATATACATATAAAGAGAGGGGAGAGAGAATTAAACCCCATATCCATGTCGTTATAATCATCGTCCGCCATTGCAGATTTTGGCTAAAGGAGCTTTGCTGAGAGTGGATTTGTCGCAGGATCTTGCTCAAAGCTTTACTTCCCTGCTCTGCTTCCCACTCTCAAGAACCCTAACCAAATAAAGAGAGGTTTTTTATGCTGTATAAATCCCCTTTTAAGTAGACTTGCGTTTAATTTGTAAAAGACCCTTCAGGTTTATCAAAATATAACTTATTACCCTTGACTTCTACAAAATATCCTTTTGTGGCCCCTGTTTATTTTTTCTTTTCTCGGAAAATGCAGATTGTATAATATTGAGTAAATTATAAGAAAATTATATTGATATTTATAACTATGAGATGTAAGATTATATATAATGATTCATTTCTAAGGTTAGATTAAAATTAACTAAGATAATCAATTCTTCAAAAAGCCTTCTTTAAGTAATCAAATTAATTAATTATTTTATCCTATAAAAACTTAAATCCTTTTGGCCTTGTTTGGTAACGAAATGTTTGGGCAAAAATTAAAGGTTTGACCAGTCAAATCCGTTAATATTGTTGTTTGGTAAATAGCTGATTAAAAGATGGGGTGAAACCGCTAATTTAAAAAAAAAAACTCACAATAGGAGCTTTTTTGAGATTAGAGGTTTGATATTAGAGTTGTAAAAACTCTTTTACCCTTACCATTTACCAAAAATCTCAAAATAACTTAAATTAAATATTTTCTTTTCTCTAATCCTATTTATTTTTTTCTTTTTATATGTATTTAAATTTATTAATTAATTATATTAAATTAAAATAATTATATAAATAATAAATTAATATATAAATCATGTTTAGAAAACTTATATTAAAAATGATTTTATAGATCTAATTAATAATAATTAGATACAAACTATTGATAATTAATAAATTATTCAAACAAGTATTGAATATAATCATGTTATTATATGTCATTTTTCTTGTTTAAATAATCTAACAACTATTAGTTATTAGTTAATTTTACCAAACACTTTTATACAATCAGCTATCTAATGTAATTCGCTATCCACTATCCGCTAATTGCCAAACAGGTATTTATTTTATATAATAATTTACTTGTTTTCTTCACACATATGGTGAGCTTAACCATATATATTTCACTACTTTTTAACCTTCATTAAGGTCTTTTTCGTTCAAGTCTTCCTAGCAAAGTCGGGTTTATGTTTAACTGTTAGTGCATCAAATATTAATCCGTACTTTAAATGAATTACGGGTGGAAGGTAGTAAAGCTGCAGATTGCTATTCTTCTTCACCATTTGGTCACAAATTACATGTAAAATGAGTAATTTAAGAAAAATTATTCTGTATTTAATCGTTCTGACTCAAAATAATAGTACAAATTACAACTGTGTTTAGGTGGACAGTGCTGAAGGATGGAAAGGCCGTTAGACGGCCGGGACACGGTTGTTTCCGGACGGTTTCCGCATTCGAATCTTGAACAAAAATTCCTATGAAGCAAACCTGAGGAAAAAAAACCAGACCTTGATAACTAATAAATAAAGATGCTATATGTCTAGCATGGAATACTTGTTGAATAATACCTTTTTTCCTGGCATGGCCACATTGCCAAGGCTAGTGTACTTGCCATCATGGAATTCTGCATATATATACTGCAACTAGTAATTTATCGAATAGTGGACTCGAGTCGAATATAACATCATTTATCATAAGAGATTAAAAGATATACGAGTCGCAATCGGTATCCGGTTTGATGATGAAGCCGAGCGGAACGCCACAAAATCCTGGCAAAGTAGCAATTGCGGTGGAATTGGGGTTGTTAGTGGTGATGAGCCCCATGAAGCACCCGCAAAGTGATCTCCGGTTATCGGTGGAATGAGTCATCAAGTTGAGGTTCGTGACGGCCTCGCAACACGGTGAACCCGGGTAAGGGTCGGGTGAACCGTAGCTGATGAAGGAGGTGCAGACAGAGAGTAGGTCTGTCACGGTGCTGCAGTCCACTGCAGCACCTATTGAGGTAGACCATGAAAGCAACATCAACACTCGTATCATAAATCGACGAGTCCCCATTTATATCGATTTTTCGGACCTTATCGATGCTAGTCTTGCAGGTGAGTATATATCCTCGGTTTCGAGTCGGGTTGTTGTGCAATGCAGAATGTGTGGATCATGAAGATTGAATGAGTATATCTGGTTTGGAATTTTGGGAGCAAAAATATCACATGAACATAACTACATAACCAACTCCAACCAATACATAGTTTAATTTTCTTTGTTTATATGATCATATACAGATTTACACACAACACAAATACAGTGTTCTGGTGACAAATTGCATGTAAAAAGAAGATTGAAGAAGCGTTTAATTAGTGTTATGTCGGGCCGGTGTTAGTCGCTTCGATCGCAATCCCATCTAGAGGTAGGGACACAGCTGAGGTAGTGACACCAACTGCAATGTTGGTTTCCGTCTTCTCCCCGGAACAGCAGCACCAGTGCTACTCCGAGTCTGCGAAATTAAAGGACTATGTGACAATGTTATAACTCAAATGGAAAGCATGTTCAATCTTAAAACCACTTGATTATGAATGATTGGTTGATTACTTAGTAATTAGTACTTACCCTGCAACCAACAGCACCATGGAAGCCACCCACATTACATATTGGTAAGGCTTGTACTTCGATTTCGAATGAATCCCGACCGGAACATTCCCATGCTCCAACCACCCTAACTGAGGCCGAGGTAGAAGGACAAACCCCAGTAGAAAGCCAGTTAAAAACCCACCAATATGTGCGAAATTATCGACGTGTGGCAGAATCCCGATCGCGAAGTTAACCGCAATGATGACCAGAAGGGTTAGCAAAGCTGAAGCCTGCAGAAAATATCAACAATGGAAGTAAGCAATCAACATTGTATTTTATATGTAATGAAGTAGAACAGTTTATAATGTGTCACCTTGTTTGTGTATATGGTCCAATTTGTGATAAGCTCGGAAAGCATTGCGCCGAGAAGTCCAAAAAGAGCACCGGAGGCTCCGACCGAGATGCTGTTTCGGATAAATAGAGATGATAACACGCTTCCGCCGAATCCAGACAAGAGGTAAAGGATTCCAATCCGAACTGCCAAATTGAGAAGTAGTAACAAGTAACAACAAATATCAGACATCTACAACTATGAACTAGCCTTTATATAAGCTCGAAAATGGAACATACCGAACCCGAACTGCCAAATTGCGAAGTAGTAACAAGTAACAACAAATATCAGACATCTACAACTATGAACTAGCCTTTATATAAGCTCGAAAACGGAACATACCGAACCCGAACTGTTGTTCGAGGCTAATTCCGATGAAGACAAGGCTCAACATGTTTGCTAGAAGATGAATGACACCGGCATGTAGCCAGATACATGTTATAAGCCTCCATCCTTGATGGTCTACCACAACCTTGCTCCACTCAAGAGCTCCCAATTTCTGCAATCTGTAGGAAAAGTGAAAACAATTAAACAAATCTTCATTTTAGATGCATAAAAACTATAAGAAAATCCAAGAAAATTTGCAGGGTGACCAGAAAATGTACGTAGAAGAAGAGGGACCGAACAGAGGGTTCTCTCTCAAAGGCTGGAAAGAAAAACGACCGAGAAACCTCGCCCTGCACTCGCCGACGACAGGCCTCGTTTGTCTGTGTTTCGGACAATCGTTGAAATACATAACGAGTATAAAAACAGCAACATTAGCCACCACGAACATAGGCACCAACCACGATGTCCATTGACTCTCTGTGTTTTCCATCATGTTGTTGTTTCTCTTCGCCCTTCCGCCCCTGTTCTCTACATCATTCCCTTCCATTTTCACACCAAACCAATACAAGAAACAAGAAAATAAAAGGGAAAAAAAGTAAAAAAAAAAACAGTTGTTTTGGACTTGGGGTTCTTCTGTATATCCAGAAAGGCACAAACTTTGGCTAGATTATTTGCTTTCTTTTATGGAGTTGGTGAGGGCTATTTGGGACACTGTTTGAGTTCTGTTCCATTCTGGTGTCGTGTTGTTTTTTAGGTTTTTTTAAAACTGTCGCGGTTTGCAAGGAAATCGGGTGTCGTAGAAGAGTCGTGGTCATGATTGATTGGCACGTAAGAAACGTAAAGTTCGGTCATTTCCGAGACAAGAGGTTATTGGTTCTGGTTGTGCACGCTAGCTTTGCCAGTTGCCTGATCTTTCGGCTCGTTTTTCCGTTCTGAATTGTGGGTGTTACATGGTGGTGATTCATCCGAAAAAGAAACGGTTCGATTCGAATACCGACACTTCACACGAGCGAATTCTCGATTGTTCACTCCAGCACCCCTCGATTCATTTCTGGGCGTAGTAGACATTGAAGTAGTTGGAAGAAAATATATAAAAAAAATGACCGGCATGCAGGGATTGACCGAGGGGGTGCTGGTGGGGGCAACCGCCCCTAAAATTTTGAAAATCATATATGATTTAGAAAAAATTTAGAACTTTTCTATGTATTTTCTATTAAAATCTATTTTCGCCCTCTTAAAAATTTATAGGTTCGACTCTTCTAACCTAATGTTCTAGGTCCGTCCCTGCCGGCATGGGATGGCCTACATGAAGCAAGTGATTGAGGTGCCCACCAACCAACCAGGTTACTCCAACTGCTAGTTCCTAACAGTAGACGCAAAGCATATAATATTGGAAATGAAAGCACTACGGAGTTGCTTCGGGCAGTATCAAAAACTATGGAGCTTTTACACTTCTGAGCTCGTTAAGTGATTTTGGTGGTAAAGTGTGGGATGTTTCCGTTAAATGCTTTAGTTTCGAGCAGCGTAGTCTGTAACTGTGTATAAATTTATTTAGATATGAAATTAAACTAAGATAATATCATATAATTAGATTAGTGTGTAAAAAAACAAATAAGAACTTATGGTGTATTTAAATCCAAAAATGCGATGATCATAGATTCGTCCCTGATCTTAATAATGTAAAAGATAAGTAATATCTACTCATACGCAATCTTTTAACAATATACACACTTTGCAGATAAAGCGATTTAAACCCGAACCCGACCCAAAATGGAACTTACTAATAGGAATGAGAACAATTTTGGGCTTAATAGAGGAACATCTAGCCCAAATCTGAAAGATGCATTCGTGCATACACAAAGGAGCATTAGTTGTTTGGGACTCGGTAGGCCCGTCAAAGCATAATTTTAGAGGAATGTACATTCAGTCCGATCGATTTTTTTATTAAATGTAAATATTAATTTTTATGTCGGAATTCGATTTTTTTGATTTTACGGTGTTGTAATAATATTTTTATGATTAATGTCAAAATTTAAATTTATATAAAATAAGTAACGAGTCTAGAATTCATAATTTAGATAAATGTTGTAATAATATTTTTTAACCACTTGCTCTGTAAATTGATGACAGCTAGGTCGATTTTTATATATTAGTAAATTAATCAATCATATTAAATACAATAGATTAAATTTATTCTATTATCAAAATCAAAGAAAACAAATCAATTTTCTTTTTAATTACACTGAAATAGCCCAATAAATCGAATTCATTTAGGTTGGGTTTTCCTTAGATATTGGGTATTTATTATTTTAATTTGTAGACAATTATTTGATGCATTTTAGCCGTCGAGATATATTTTTTACAAGTAGTGGTAGGATTATGACAAGTGTCATCATGATAAATCTAAGAGTCAAAAAATAAATAAAAAAAATATTTTTTGTCATTTTAATCTAACCTGTGATAAAATATCTCCACCGTTAATGTACTCAGTTATAATTCATAAATTTTATACGAGAATAATATGATTTATTTCGATTTTTCACTTGTTATGTATGTTGCTTATGAGATTCATTAAAATTAGAGAAAGTTTTATGTTTTATATTATTTTTCAATTCATCGTATGTTTATATATATATTTGTTATGGTTGTTTTTTTAATATACATTTGAAATATTATAAAATTACATAAGGTGTCTTAGTTTTTATATAGATTTTATATTTTATACTTCCATTAATATTAAATGCTTTGAGTGTAGTGTTTTGGTTAACCATTACTATTTTTTTAATAAATCAATATTTTTCATTTATATATATATTAATATTAAGCTTTGAAGTTTAGGATGAGTCTACCACGTGCGACGAACACCGATGAACACCACTAATGATGAACACCGATGAACACTATTAAATTAATTAATAAAGATTTAAAATTTTAAGGACCCATCATACAATTAATAATTATTTTTTACGTGTTAGTATGGCTTTGGGAGCGGAAGAGTCTTCTCGCCTGGCACCTGGCCGGAACCTGGAGAAAGACGGCGTCTCTTCTTCGGCTGAGGAGAAGACCATTCCTAATCTTGTTCCCGAAAATAAGGCCGAGAACGGAGTGGAGTGGACAGTTTTCATTGACAACTTGAGTAAGAGGGTTTCCCACCCGGTTCTTAAAGCACGTATCAGCATCCATGGTAAGGTTGTGAGAGTTTTTATCCCGATCAAGAACAACAAGTTGAAGTACAGAGCCAGCACCTTTGCTTTCGTTACTATGGCTTCAGAAGAAGATATGTGGAAGGTAATCCAAGAGATGAATGGTGCTAAAATTGATGGATCCTTTATCAGGGTCTCTAAGGCAAGATATCCCAGGAAGTTTCCGAGGATTATTCCGGTCCAAAATCCCCCGCGAACTGGTAATGGTAGGGATCCATCCCAAGGTAATCATAATATTCATAGAGCCAGTCCAACCCGTAACGTGGCTGGTCCCAGACTGTATCGTGAGGTCCTCATTGACGATCTCCGCCCGCAAGGCACTGAATCTTCAGATTCTCCTACAGTGGGTGGCTCAGAGCATGGCCCCTCTAAGTCAGGCTCAACTCATTTTTATGCTCCGGTGTCGGATTCACAATGGTTAAAACGTTGTTTGGTGGGAGTTTTCAAACCAAACTTTGATCAGGACTTCGTCCAACGGGCACTCTATAACGATGGCATTGATGTTCAAATAATCAGGTGGGGATACAAGTTTGACTCCTTCATCGTTTTGTTCAAAACTATAGAAGATATGGATTTGGCTTGGACTAGTAAGTTCGATGAACTGAGTTATTGGTTTGAGCGGATTGATCACCTTTTGGTTGATGGTATTCCTTTTTATTTTGTTTCTGTTCTTTTATCCGGGGTTCCTCTATATTGATGGAATGACCATTTCTTTGAAACCTTGGGTAAGAGATGGGGTTCTCACGTTTCTATCCATCCTGTTACCTCCTCCAGAAAAAGACTGGATATTGCTCAAATCTCCATTCGTGTAGACTGTCCATCCAACATCCCTTCTTTCGTTAATCTGGTATCCATGGGTCGTAATTATTCTATCAAAGTCAAATTTGGTAGGCTTAGAGAGGAAGTTCAGGACCCTTCAGGATCGGAGGGTAATTCCGATGGCATAAGGTCTGACTCGGATGAAGCTTCTTCGAATTTTGGTGATGATCCCGGTGGCAGGCCCGGGTTCTCTGCGTCCCCGACCAGGGTGGGTATGGAAGAGCAGGAGCCGCTTCTTCGCCAGGCGCGGCCTAGTAATCAGTGTGCAGAGAATGTTACTGCTATCCCTCCTCCCAACATCTTGGGGAACTCATGTGGGTCCAATAGCTTTAAAAACGATGTTGATGTTGACTCTTGGAGTGATTCTATCGAATCTGCGGATTATGCTGTCCGGGTCAACCAGGTGTTGGATCATTTATCTCCTGATTTGGGCCTTGATGCTAATGGTTTGGGCCTATCATCCCTTCCCGGCCCCATTGGGTCTGTTCCCCCTTGCGCCCAACCTTTGCCGGTTTTACCCATCTCTGCTGGCAGTATGGTTTCCCTTGAAGTCATCCCTGATAGTTTCGA
Organism: Hibiscus tridactylites; assembly: GCA_958450335.1. Lineage (NCBI taxonomy): Eukaryota > Viridiplantae > Streptophyta > Magnoliopsida > Malvales > Malvaceae > Hibiscus > Hibiscus tridactylites. The sequence continues at coordinate 111,245,607 of OY288266.1, read as the reverse complement.
TAATCCCAACGCCTCTGCATCAAACTTCTCCCCAATAATGGATGGCAATTTACATATTGTCCCGGCTTCCCCTCAAGTTCCTATGGGTTTTTTCAGAGCTAGATCGAGAAGACTTTTCCGTCGTCTAATCCGTGATTCACTGGATGATCCTTCGGATGGTGGCAATGTTAATATCCAAGGCCGGCAATACCTTTCGGAGGACTCGGTGGTTGGGCTCGAAGCGGAATCTGTGTGGGAAATCTGCAACATGTTAGAGGTTTCTTTTAGAGGTGGAAAAGAAATGGTGATAAAGCGAGTCATGGAACTCGAAAAAGGGGGTTCATAATTGCTCTCTTGCTGGTTAATTCTCGATTGGGTCCTTTCACAAATCCTTTGAATGAATAGTGAATTAAAAGTGGTGTCTTGGAATATCAGGGGCTTACGGTTGAAAGAAAAACAAAGAGCGGTTAAGAAGATGATCCTGAAATTCAAAGCTAACTTGGTCTTCCTTCAAGAAACCAAACGGATTTCTTTCTCCCAGTCGGACATTAGAAGAATTTGGAACAACCACAACACGGAAGTAGTCGTTTCTCCAGCTCTGGGTTCTGTCGGTGGTCTTATCTGCCTTTGGAATTCTAATTTTTTCCAGGTTCAAAGTTCTATTATTAGTCTCAGATTTATCTGTCTCTTGGGAAGCATCAAACACAGTAATCTGCAAGTTGGTTTTCTGAATGTCTACGGCCCTTCGGTCGATTCTGAGAAGGCATTGTTTTTGGCTGATTTGAGTAATATTCTAGCGCAATATCAACGTCCATGGTGCTTAGCAGGGGATTTTAATCTCATCATGGATCAAGAGGAAAAACATGGTAAATCCTTCAATTTTGCTTCAATGGATTTATTTAGGAACTTTATTTCCAATTCTGGGCTCATGGATTTGCCATTGAACGGCGGCAAGTTCACATGGTGCAACAACCGAGAATCTCCTACATTCGTCCGTCTTGATCGTTTTTTTGATTAATTCAGCATTTGAGAATCTGTTCCAAGCTCTCACTCAATCGGTATTAGATAAGTCTCTCTCGGACCACAATGCTATTACTCTTGAAGAATGCGCTCGGAATTGGGGTCCGAAGCCTTTCCGTTTTTTCAATTATTGGATGTTAGAAGATGGTTTCGAAGAGGTGGTCTTGGCCGCTCTGGGTGGTTCTGTTGCAGCCCCAAATCGATCTAAAATCGGTGTTTTGTTGAGAAGGTCGAAGGTAAATCTGAAGCGCTGGGCGGGGAACAAACACAACTCTCTGGAATCGGCTATTTTGAACCTTGAAAAGGATATTTCTCGTATCGAAGCAAATATACAGGATGGTATTGTTACAGCTCACGATTTTCAGAATTTAAACAGTATGAGGAAGGATCTTTGGGTTCTATATCGGAAAGAGGAAAGTAAGTGGATTCAACAATCTAGGCAGCAGTGGTTTCTTGAGGCTGATCGGAATACTCATTTTTTTCATTTGGTGGCATCCAATCGAAGAAGGATCAACGTCATCCCAAGCATTCGTAGTGAGTCGGGTTTACTTACTGATCCGGTTGCAATTAAAGACCATGTTCGCGTCCATTTCAGCAACATCTACAATAATAGTAAGGCTCTTGAAGTTGAAAATATTGCATTAGATTTCAAATCGATTTCCACCTCCCAATCGCATGCTCTTATTGATCGTTTCTCGGAGGATGAGGTATGGTCGGCTCTAGCCTCAATGGAGAGCAACAAAGCCCCGGGGCCAGATGGCTTTAACATCAGTTTTTTCAAACGTTTCTGGTCCCCTTTAAAGCCAAGTATTATGGCATTCTTTGACGATTTTTACCATGAGAGGCCGTGGGAATCCGGGATCAACCACTCCTTCATTACGCTAATCCCCAAGGTTATTAATCCTTCCTCACTTGATGAATATCGTCCTATAAGTCTTATTGGTGGGGTTTATAAAATTTTGTCTAAAGTTCTTGCGAGAAGGCTAAAATCAGTCTTGGGAGGTATCATAGGCGAATCGCAATTCGCCTTTATTCAAGGTAGGCAAATACTAGATTGTTCTCTAGTGGCGAATGAGGTCCTTGATTCTATGGCAAAATCCGGAAGACAAGGGGTGGCTTTCAAGGTAGATTTTCAGAAAGCCTACGACATGGTTAGTTGGTCCTTCCTAATACGTTGTTTAAAAGAATGCGGCTTTAGCGATCTTTGGTGTAACTGGATCTACAAATGTGTGTCCACTGCAACTATTTCCATCTTGGTAAATGGCTCACCTACGGATTCCTTTTCTATTTCGCGTGGTCTTCGTCAAGGGTGCTCTCTTTCGCCACTCTTGTTCAATATTGTGGGCGAAGCTTTAAATTTAATGCTGAAGAAGGCCGTCTCCTGTGGTTTGTTTAATGGAGTGAACTTGGGTAAAGGAGAGTCTGAAATTACTATTTCACATCTTCAATTCGCCGACGATCTCCTAATTTTCTGTGGAGGTGAAGAACGGCAAGTCTGTAATGTCAAGCGAGTTCTTCGCGTCTTCGAGTTAGCCGCTGGTTTAAAATTGAATCTAAAAAAAAGCAGACTTTTTGGAGTGAACATTTCCACCTCCCAGCTCGAGTCGTGGGCTACTAGAATTGGTTGCTCAATGGACAAACTTCCGACGACTTACTTGGGTCTTCCTTTGGGTCCTTGTAAGAACTCAATGATTCTGTGGGAACCGGTTCTTAATAATTTTTCGAAGAAGTTAGCTGGTTGGAAGGCTGGCTCTCTATCAATTGCTGGCAGATTGACTCTGATAAAGTCCGTCCTATCAAGCTTACCAATCTACTTCTTATCTCTTTTCAAGATTCCGGTCATGGTTCTTAACAAATTAAATGGTTTGATGGCCAATTTCCTATGGGGTGCCTCTCGTGATACTTCAAAAATCCATTGGGTTAATTGGAAGGTCATATGTACTAGCAAGAATGTTGGGGGGCTTGGCGTTCTCAATCTAGAGGATCTGAATAAATCCCTCTTGGGGAAATGGGTGTGGAGATATGGGAACGAACCTTCGGCTTTATGGAGACGAGTGATTTCAGCTCGAGTGCCATCCTCTAGCTCGAGCATATTACCAGTTCAGCTTCCCTCCTCCCATGCCTCGTGGATATGGAAAGGAATTGCCAAAACTTTCTTTTCGGATGACGCCTTCGGCAATCTCATAAGAAGTAAGCTGGCTTTACAGGTTGGGGACGGTTCTAGCATTCGCTTTTGGTCGGACATGTGGTTAGGTCCTTTCTCTCTTAAACAAAAATTCCCTCGGATCTTCATATTGGCATTGCGCAAAGGTGGAACAATTAGTGAATTTGGCAGCAAGCACGAAGGCACTTGGGTTTGGTCTGTGGCTTTGCGTAGAACTCTTCGCGAATGGGAAGCTGAGCAGTGGACTCTTTTTATGCAGACTCTGAACAATTTTCGTTCATCATTCTTGGCAAAAGATTGGGTTAGTGTTCGGGGCACAAGCGATGGGGCCTACTCGGTTAAACAACTACGACTCGAGTTGGAAGATGGGGCTGATCAGAGGCTCCAATGGAATGATGTAGTTTGGTTAGGAGTCGCCCCACCCAAAGTGGAAGTATTTATTTGGCGAGTTATTCGTGGTCGTGTTCCGGTTGCAAGCGAAGTAAGGAAGAGGGGAGTTCCGGGGATTTCCGATGTAAGTTACCCTCTATGCAAAGCTCACGAAGAATCAATTAGCCACCTATTCTTTACTTGTCACGGTATATGGAAAATTTGGATGTTAATGTGCAAGAACATAGGCTGTCAAATAGTTTGGCCGGCACAAGCAGATATGTTTCTTATCGCCTGGAAAGATATGATTGAGATTGTTGGTATGCCTTGGTATTCTTCTATTCCCTTCGCTTTTTTATGGTCAATTTGGTTGCTACGGAATGATATTATCTTTCAACAAAGATCTTTGGATTGGGAACAACTATTTTTCATAATCCGGTTCCGTTGGGCTTCTTGGCTTATTGCTTCTCATAAAGATTGTTCACTGTCGATAGACAATCTCCTTCTTAATCCGAACTTAGCTTCACAATTGTATGTCAAGAAAAATCGGAAAGTGGTTGCGGATGGTTGGGTTCCCCCCCCTCTGGGTTTCCTCAAATTTAATGTCGATGGAGCTTTCTCAGTGCTCTCCGGCCGCGGTGGTATCGGCGGTCTTCTTAGAGATCCTAATGGTAACGTTCTCCTAGAATTTTCTTCTTCTACTAATTGTGGATCTCCTTTAATGACGGAATTAGCAGCAGTCAAGGAGGGGTTAAACCTTTTTGTAGAATCGGAGTGGTTTGGGAAATTTCAGCTTATACTTGAAACTGATTGCAGAAGGATTGTGGAATGGTGCAATGGTTCCGTGGCCCCGCCTTCATTCGCTTTTCATGTGGTTAGTGATATTGGTCTTCTTTTTCAACAATCTAAGGCTGTGTTGAAATGGACACAAAGATGCTTCAATTGCAGGGCTGATTCATTGGCAAAAAGTGGAATTGGTTAAGATTTCCAGTTTCTTGTTTCCCATATAATTGTTCTCGACTCATAGTGGTAGTAAGGTGCTATTTTTTGACAATCCCTTTGGGGTGTATTGTACTTGATCGATATGTAAGCTTCCGTTTAATAATAATAATTTTTAGTTGGGGTACTCTTTTCCCCTTTCACTAGGAAAGGGGTTTTTAATGAGGCCCTTCCATCTTTCAAAAAAAAAAATATTAAGCTTTGATTAAATTTAATGTTAAGGTTAATCACACAACAACTCAATTGGAAATATACACACACGATTACGATTTACAAATAATATTTTTATCTTTTAAGGTTTTTTTATGTATTTCATATTTATTTTATGGTTCATGTTCGAGATTTATGACTATCCCTTTCAATAATATAGTATATGATGTTGAAATGTTAATTTTCTATTTAGGAATATAATGTGCTTGCCATGCACGAACACTCGTTGATTTTTAAGTTTATTATATGATTTTTTTTTGAAATTGAATCTACTAATTTTATTAAACGAGAAAATATCTGAAATTACAATAAAAGTTTATTATTGAGTAAACAAACACCTAAATTTAGACGCAAACTCAAAAAATTAAATTAGCGGCTTTAGATCATAAGAGGACCATACAATTAACAAAAAATAACCTAATCTAAAGACTCGAAACAAAAAAATGCACACAAACATCCCCAAATCGACGATGATGGGTAAAAGTATCAACAAACAACATTGACAAATGCATATTACAGTGAACGTACGTTGACAATATGGTCATTACCACAACGCAACCGCGTATCCAAATCTAGTTCAAGGGTCCGAGACAGGGAAATCAACAGCATAATGAAAGAAGCGCCATCTTGATCAGTCGTGACGGCGTCAAATCCAACCCTAATAGAAAACAATTCACAAAAAAACATGCCAAGATCCATAAAAGCGTGCTAAAAAGCAGAAAAACATACCAAATAGTATAGGAACTTTTAAAGGGAGAGTGACCGGCGGTCGACAACCAGCCCTAAAGTTGTTGCCGCAACCGGTCTGAACTCAATTTAGTTTAATATTAATACATTAATTGAAATTCGACATTATCAATTTAGTTGTCGTTTTTAAGAATTTGACCTTAAATTTTTTAACGACATGTTAACATGTGTTACTATTTTATTGGTCATAAAATGAAATGAAAATTAGTTTCCAAGCCTAAATAAAACATATATTATGCGAAGATCCACTCTGTGGTGAATAACCAAGAATGTTCATGTTACTTCATTTAATATGAGTTTAAATGTCGGAATTTATCTTATGAATGTAGATATATTTCTACTTAATAAAAAAACATATGTTATGGGCCTGAAAATAAATAATTTTAGTGTTAAATTCAGGTTAAAGTTTTTTTTTTGAATATGTTGGTGTGATTATAAGATAGTATCCGTTTAATTTTTTTAGCCCTTTAATAACGCACACACACCGTGCACACATGGTGCTCGAACTCGGGTCACCTGGATGAAATGCATCATCCTTTACTATTGAGATCACTCCTCAAATTCAATTTTCTTTACAAGACGGTATCTGTTCAATTTTCTTAACCTTTAAATCACGTTAAAGTTAATTGCATTTGTTTTATAAAAATTATTACTTACATTAATTAGTGTTGTAATTAATATTACAAATAATTATCACAAGTTATATTAATTAATGTTATACTTTACCTTATAATCAATATATTAATGTGATTTTTTCACTTATTAAAACTAAAGAGGGGACTTCCTCATATGCATAATCCTAATTTTTTTCAACAAATCTATTCATATTCTCAAAATTCATATTACGAATAATTATGGGTTATATTTTGATCACAAGTCACAAGTTATGTAAAAAAATATTACACAGCCTTTCTTTAAAATATAAAATCTAATACTTAAAACTCTACACTCTAACCTTAAACCCTACAAACTGAACCCCTAAATTTTAAACCAAACCTAAATTTAACAAAATTATGTAAACTAAAATTTACACGACTTGTATATCAAATTTCAAAAAATTATATCATTAGTTCATTACCATTATGACAAACAACACAATGTGTAATATGATTAAAAAAAACACAATGTGTACACAATTTATAATAATAATGTAATTCTGTGTCCACATTTTAATTGTCTTTCAAAGTAGATGTATGTCTAAAAAAATCCAAATATGGTTTGTAAAAAGAAGAAAAAAGAACTGTCTAAACAAAAATAAAAAAAGAAGGAGTTGGCGTGCAAATTGGGTGAGTATTTAATCGAATCGAAAAAAATAAAAAAAACGAGTTAATTAAATTGACAAGTCATGTTTTATTACTCAAACTTTACTTATTTTTTTTATGTCGAATTGAGTTGAGTTGTTCGAGTTTCTATTCATATTTATTTGCAAATATTTATAATTTTATAGTACTATTTGGTTATAATTTAAATGACTTTCTACAACCGTGTATATGTATGTATGTGTGTATGTATGATAATTATTTGATACACTGGCGGTGGAAACTTTTAGTTTCCACAAACACCTTAGTTTTAGGGTTTAGGGACCCAGTTTAAGGTGTATGATTTAGGGTTTATGTGTAGCAGTTTAGAATTTAGTAGATGTGAATAGAATTTGGAGTTTAAGGTTAAATTTTAGGGTTTATAGGTTAAAACTTAAATCCTCAACATTTTACCCTAAAACATAAACCCTAACCTATAAGCCCTAACTCCTAATCATAATCCCTAAATTCTAACCATTGCCATATATTTTAAATTTATAAATCTTAAATTACATCCATAAATCGTAAAACTAAGACGAATATGGAAACTAAATTTTTTCACCGTTAGTGTATTATTGGAGAGACTTGACTCGAACTTGAAAACAATCAACTAATTACTAAAAAATAGAGCTATTCGAGTCTTGTTTTACAACTCAGACTTTTTTTTTCATTTGGCGATATGCATATATCAAGTATAATTGAGAGATTTTGACTCGAACTTGAAAACGGTCAACTAATTACTAAAAAAATAGAGCTATTCGAGTCTTATTTTACAACTCAGACTTTATTTTAAATTTTTTTGAGTCGAATCAAATTTATATAAAATACGATTAAAATCAAATCGATTTTCACGCGTTGAATCAAATTGAAAGATATATTATAATTTTTTTTTTCAGACTCCGAGTTTTACCCATTTATATATGGATAAATATTCTATAAAAGTTTCTACAATCGCCTTAATTTTAGGGTATAGAGAGTTAGTTTAGGGGTTTAAGTGTAGGGGGTTAGAATTTAGGGATAGTTGTTTTAATTTAAAGTTTAGGGTTACAATTTAGGGTTTATATGTTAAAACCTAAATCCTCACCATATTATCCTAAAAACTAAACCCTAACATATAAACCCTAAACCTTAAATTGAAACAACTATCCTTAAATTCTAAAACCCTACACATAAACCCCTAAACTCTATACCCTAAACTAACTCACTATACCCTAAAATTAAGGCGCTTGTGGAAACTTTCAGTTTCCACCGCCTGTGTATAGGATATTAATCCAAAGGATTAGGGTTTAGGGTTTAGGATTTATGGTTTAGGGTTTAGGGTTTAATATCCAAAGGATTAATATCCTATACACAGGCGGTGGAAACTGAAAGTTTCCACAAGCGCCTTAATTTTAGGGTATAGTGAGTTAGTTTAGGGTATAGAGTTTAGGGGTTTATGTGTAGGGTTTTAGAATTTAAGGATAGTTGTTTCAATGTAAGGTTTAGGGTTATAATTTAATATATTAGGGTTAGAAAAACAATTATTAGATAGATCTAGCTCACCACGTCACTCATGTTCTCATCTGATGAAAATTTTTCATGTCATTTTAAGGCGAATTTTCACCTATTTTTTATATGTAATTAACAAGTGAGTATACTTGGAAATTACACTGAAAACGATAAATATTATTGGATGGATAATGAATTATGAATTACGTGGTGCTGAGTCGAGTCTATTTAATAATTTTTTGGATTAGAACATAGACCTACCGTTACGGATAGCCTAATTAAGGAATCTTCACTATACCACGCGATCCACACCTACGTGTGCCATCAAATGACCGGAAATGACCGTTTAAGCCCCATAAAGTTTAACGCGACGAGGGAATTCCTAATACGAAAGCAGTAAAATCACCGACTTACGAAACCCAAAGAGTCCCGCCAAATAACACGCGCGAAACTTTAGCGCGTGGAAGTAGAGTGGGGCGGACATCCCGAACGCCGGTTTTCGGGGGTAAAGGGGCCCACACAACACTGTACTAATTCTAAAGCTCTCGATTTTCTCTCTCTAAATATCCAGTTCTTCTTTCTTCCCCCTTATGACTTAATTTTATATTATTTCCCTCAAAGTTCAATACTTTATCTAAATTTCTTCTGTCCTTTGACTCTGCAACAGATCCCAACAATTTAAAGGTAAAGAGAAAGAGAAAATTTCGAAAGGATCTGAAAAAAAAGCAATATTTTATTATTCATTTTACTCTCTGTTGAAAAACACACACTCACTGGCCTTTCCTTACTGTCAATTATATTCATTTAAAACGGTAAAGCTAACATTTTTAATCTCTGTACTGGGTTTGGGTTCTTGTTTATGTGCATTTATTTCTTACAGCCTGTTGTTTTTATCTTCTACTTGCATTGCAAAAGGGAGAGAAAGAGGTCAATTGGGTATTTTTTTCTGGTTCAGTTAGTATTAATTAAGTTACTAAGTATTGTACACTGTACAGTGTTTGATTAGTGTGAATGAGAGAAAGTTATAAGCTTTGGCTTCTTGTGTTCTTTGTTCTCTATATTTTTTTTGTTTTCCTTTTCTGGGGTCCTTTTCATTTTTCTGTCAAACATATTGACAAACAGTTGGTCAAGCATGTTGCTGGGAAAATTTAGGGGTTTTTTCATGTTAGTCACAGTGTTTTGGCGTTTTCAGTGATTTTCCCAGGTGGGGCTTTAGCTAGAAAAGGATTAAAAGAAGGTGTAAACTGTAAAGTGTGAACTGTTTGATTATATTATAAGATAAAAAGAGTGGACCTTGTTTTGTCCTGTTCCACCGCTGTTTTTTTCTCTTTCTTACTTTCTCTAGAGGAGAAAGATACATTGCTGCAGTCATGCATGAGCGTTAACGAGGAGATGAAATTGTTCAAAAAGGTTTAGACTTTGTAGAGAAAGAGAAACGAAACTGGAGTTTCCCTTCTACTTAATTTAATGAGTTTTGGGGGTTTGAATATCAAGAGTAGTAATACTACAACCACCACCAGCGACGGTGTTGATATTGGTGTGGCTGATATTGTTCCGTACAGCAACATGCTAAGTGGTGGTGATGATGCCATTGTTGAGCCACCACCACCTCTTCTCACCAAACATATTCCCATACCTATGCAAAGCTCCCCTTCCCTATCTCTCCCCTATGTACTCTCTCTTTCTCTCTCCATGCATTGTTCTGTTATTTAATTTATTACCTACTTTATCACTGTTTGTGTTGATCTTTTGCTTTGTGTCTTCTTGTTTCTGATGATTATTGTTTTTATTTAAAGTTGTGGCATTTAATTTGGAGGGACTTGGTTTTGGTGCAGAGAACAATGGATCAGTTGGGGGGAAATTTTGATCCTGGTTTAGTTGGGAGGATGGGGGAAGATGAAAATGAGAGTAGGTCCGGAAGTGACAACATTGAAGGTGCTTCCGGTGATGATCAGGATGCTGCTGCTGCTGATGGACGGCGGCCGAAGAAGTACCATAGGCACACTCCACATCAAATTCAAGAGCTTGAATCGTATGGTTTGCGTATCTTTCATTTGTTTGACTGAATGTTTTATTTGTTATTGAACTGTAAAATGTAAATCTTTGTGTTTTATTGTGTTTGTTGTCTAGTTTCTTCAAGGAGTGTCCTCACCCTGATGAAAAACAAAGAACGGAACTTAGCAGGAGGCTTGGCTTGGAGATCAAGCAAATCAAATTTTGGTTTCAGAACAGGAGAACCCAAATGAAGGTCAGTCAGTTTATGATAAAATTTTTGGTTTTGTTAGTCTTGAATCTCTTGATGCGGTTGAGTTCTAATCTTCTGTTTGAGATTGGTAATGATGGAGATTTATTGTTTAAATTAGACCCAATTGGAGCGCCATGAGAATGTGATTCTTAGACAAGAGAACGATAAACTCCGAGCCGAGAATGATTTCTTGAAGCAGGCCATGATTAGCCCGGCATGCAACAGTTGTGGTGGTCCAGCGGTTCCTGGTGAAATATCTTATGAGCAGCACCAACTTAAGATTGAGAATGCTCGGTTGAAAGAAGAACTAAACCGGGTTTGTTCTTTAACAAACAAGTTCTTGGGCTGGCCTCCCACTTCCTTGGCCGGTCCTATTCCTTCCCAAGGCTTAAACTCCAATCTGGAGCTTGCGGTGGGGAGAAATGGTTTTGGTGGATTGAACAATGCAGGCACTTCATTGCCAATGGAATTCAACTTCCGTGATGGGGCTATGTTGCCGTTAGTGAAATCTAGGTCCAATGACATGCCATATGACAGGTCAGTCATTGTAGATGTTGCTTTGGTGGCTTTGGATGAATTAATTAATCTGGCACAGCTGGATAATCCTCTTTGGATCAAAGGCCTGGATGGTGGGATCGAAACATTGAATCTCGAGGAGTATAGTAGAACTTTCTCCTCTTGCATTGGTATGAAACCAAGTGGCTACACAACTGAGGCTACAAGGGCAACTGGCCTGGTTTCCTTGGATGGCTTGGCTCTTGTCGAGGCATTAATTGATGCGGTATGCCACCCATTTACGAGTTCCAATGCTTTTGTAGTTTTGTTGTTAAGCATAACTTCCCATCTGCCATTATGATTGATCGAATCTTAAGTAAAGTAATATTGTTTGACAAGGTCTTTTTCTGCTACTTTATGAATAGAATCGATGGGCAGAAATGTTTCCCTGCTTGATTTCTAGTGCAGCAACCATCGATGTGCTATCCACCGGTACAGGTGTATCCAGAGACAACACATTGCAAGTGGTAATTTTATTCTACCATCTCTCTTTATTTCTTTTGCTGCTTAGCCTGGCCTTATGAAAATCATACTTGGCAGATGGATGCTGAATTTCAAGTACTTTCTCCGTTGGTTCCTCCCCGTCGAATGAGATTCATCCGGTTCTGCAAACAACATTCGGAGGGTGTGTGGGCTGTGGTTGATGTTTCAATCAATACTACCCAAGATGCCACAAATACGCATACGTTCCCCAACTGCAGGAGGCTTCCTTCTGGCTGTGTCATCCAGGATCTGGACAACAAGTACTCCAAAGTAATTGCTAATCTAAATTTTCTTATGTTCTCTACTTATTTTCTTTTTTAAATAAAAAAACACTATACTTAATATGTTGATGCTCATTGAGCTTGCATCGTACTCGTTTTTCTCCTAATAGTCATTTAATAAGGTAGTTGTTATAATTACAACTTCTGAGTTTGGTTGAGACCATATGGAGGTGAAGTCATGTGCACTGACTTCGGTCTCCATTCCCCTTGACTTATGCTTTTCCGAATTTAATGCTCGGTTTATAGCTCACCAGATTTCCTTTCTCTTTGATGGGGTAGCTAATAAGAGATATAACAACTTCACCTAAGAATATGAAGCTTTAATTAATTATTTGTCTGCTCAAGAAGATGCTTACTTGTTTTATAAATCATTTAAAAAGGTTTTCTGTTTCAAAGCTAATTTTTTATGCGTGTACTTAATTAGTCCACTGCTGCTTGCAGAGTTGAGCAAATCAAGGTTACAGTCACAGTTTGATAATAGTATAATGTTTTGAGCATACCTTAGTTGTAATCTATTATTTATGCAGGCGAATCCTTGGAATAGTTTATCAATGTTCCATAAATTATATTATGATGTTTCTATTCCTCTCTCTCCTTGTCTGTTACCGTACTTTTAATCGTCAACAAGGTGATACGACTATGAATCTTTAATCTTTAGAACTACGCGTTATGTGGTCCTTGGTTTGTTTTATTTTATTAAGGTCATGATGCATATACATAGATATACACCTTTATGTATGTGTAACCAGTGTTTTCCTGAAATCAAATTTTAATCCAATGAAGAAAGCCATCTTATTTCATTAAATTTGTGGTTATGTTTTTATGTGTAATTAGCAGTACCTTTTCAAAACTTTCTAAATGAAAAGATTCATGTACTTCTAAAAACGACTCTGAAAAACTTAATTAAAAAGGGTATTTTAGAAATTTAGGTTCATATGATGATCTTTATAAGTTGTGTTAGGCTTATGTGTTTTTATGGTCTTTTAAGAAGTGAACTAGGATCAATATGATGATCTTTCTAAGTTGTTGTAACCTCTTGTGCTTTAATGATCTTATAAGAATTGAATTAGGATCATATGATGATCTTCTAAAGTTTGTCGTAACGCTCATGTGTTCCTTATGATCTTTTAAGAAGTGAATTAGGAGCATACGATGATCTTTCTATGTTGTTGTAATGCTCATGTGCTTTTATGATCTTTTAAGAAGTGAATTAAGATCATATGATGACCTTTCTATGTTTTAAGAAGTGAATTAGGATCATATCTTTCTATGTCGTCGTAATGCTTATGCGCTTTTATGATCTTTTAAGAAGTGAATTAGGAGCATATAATGATCTTTCTATGTTGTCGTAATGCTCATGTGCTTTTATGATATTTTAAGACGTAAATCTAGCACTCTCCTTTTTAATTAGTTTAAATTTCTGTCCCATTAATCGGTTTGATATTTATTGCAAGCGAGCATGCTTACAAATAGTTACATGCAGGTTACTTGGATCGAACACTCAGAATACGATGACAGCGCAGTTCACCATCTCTTGAGGCCATTACTCAGTTCGGGTTTAGGCTTTGGTGCACACAGGTGGATTGCCACTCTCCAAAGGCAATGTGACTGCTTGGCACTCCTGATGTCCCCTGACATCCCTGGTGAAGATAATATAGGTATCTTTTTATCCTCGACAATAATATGCGGAATCATCCTCGTCTAATACATGATATTGTCCTATAGGAATAACTACAGCCGGGAGGAAAAGCATGTTAAAGCTTGCACAGCGCATGACAAATAACTTCTGTGCCGGTGTTTGTGCTTCAAGCGTGCAAAAATGGGAGAAGCTTAATTTTGGTAATGTGGGTGAAGATATGAGAATAATGACCCGGAAGAATGTAAACGATCCTGGTGAGCCTCTTGGGGTTCTATTGAGTGCTGCTACTTCTGTTTGGATGCCGACAACACAGAAAAGGTTGTTTGATTTCTTGAGGGATGAACGGACTCGGATTCAGTGGGACATTCTGTCCAACGGTGGGCCAATGCAGGAGATGGTCAATGTTGCCAAGGGTCCAGGTCACAGCAACTCGGTCTCTCTCCTTCGTGGCGGTGTAAGTATTCACCCCCTAGATACGTTGGACCTTAAACTGCATATTTCTTGGATTTTCTCATCCAACATTTTTCTATTTATTTTCATGCTATGTCGCAGGCCATTAACGCAAATGAGAACACAATGCTAATTTTACAAGAGACATGGTCTGATGCCTCTGGTGCAATGGTAATTTATGCACCCATTGATATATCATCGATGAGCATAGTGGTGAATGGTGGCGATTCAGCATATGTGGCACTCTTACCATCTGGATTTGCAATCCTTCCCAATATTTCACCTAGTTATCACGGCGGGCAAAGTCACTCCAATGGACAAATGGCGAATCCGGATAACAATGGGACTATAAGCAGCAATGGATGCATACTTACAGTTGGATTTCAGATTTTGGTGAATAGTGTTCCTACTGCTAAGCTAACATTGGAGTCGGTTGAAACCGTTAACCATCTCATCTCCTGCACAATTCAGAAAATCAAAGATTCGCTTATGGTAACATAGCCGGAGCCGGTAAGGTGCCCTCATAGTCAATTTACATAATATATAGATCGTGCTTCTGTGAAAAATAAAGAAGATAAATATGTGGAAAGTATAGGAGATACAGATAGAATGGGAATGGAATAGAGCTCGAGAAGAAGGGTTTCGAGTCAAGAACGAACCAATCTCGTGTGGAGTTTTGGTTCGGGTATTGACTTGGTCGACCTCTAAGATGCTAAGCTCTTTATTCTCACAGTTGGTAAGCTTCTTTTCTATATTTTTTTCGTGTCAAGTCAGTGAAGCTTATAGAGAAACATAGGACAAGACATTGCAAGACTGGTCTTAACTTTCATGTTCTGAATTCAATCAAAATTGTGGATCAGCTGTACCTTACATCCGGGCATGTACTTGTTTACAGTTCGGTTTCGTTTGTTTATTTCTTTAATCCGAATTGAGCTTGGAAGTTGGAACCTTTATGTTTTGTATTTTGAATGTTCAAACTTGATCATGTGTTTTGTTTAATTTATAATTATTTCTAGCCTGGTTTATGCTGGGCACCAGTCCTTAGCAGTGAGTAGTTCAAGGAGTACATACACTATATAAACAGGGTCTTGAACAAATGCTTGCATCTTTGTTTCAAATGACTAGGGATGGGCACGGGTCGGGCCGGGTTTTTGGCCCACCCGAACCCGGCCCGACCATATCCTTTAAAAAAAAACCGACCCGACCCAAAAATAAATACCTTAAACCCGACTCTGACCCGACCTTTATAAAAAAATCAATTTTAGGGACTTAATTGTAAAAAAATAATTTTAAGAGATTTAATTGTAAAAAATAATAAATTTAAAGACTAAATTGTAAATAAAAAAATCAATTTTAAAGACCTAATTATAAAAAAGTATATAAAAGGGGTATTATTATAAATATCTTTAAAAAATTGTGAAAAAATTACACTATTAGCCTTGGGTCGGATTTTTTTCACTTTAAACCCGAACCGACCCGACCTCACCCTCCACAAAAATCTGACCCAAACCCGATTTTCTTAAAAAATACCCGATCCGATCAGACCGGGTCGAGTCGGGACCCATCGGGCCCGGGTGAAATGCCCATCCCTACAAATGACTTGGTTTTGACTAGGGCTGTAAACGGACCGAACGTTCAGCGAACCGTTCGTGAACCGTTCGGCGGGAAGTTCGTTTATGTTCGTTTATTTATTAAACGAACGAACATGAACAAGATTTTTTGTTCGTCTAATTAAATGAACGAACACGAACAAAAGGCTTGTTTGTTTATTTATGTTCGTGAACGTTCGGTAATCCGTTCGTTTATGCTCGTTCATTTATGTTCGTTCGTTTATGTTCATTTACGTTCGTTCGTTTATGTTCATTTACGTTCGTTCAATTATGTTCGTTTATGTTCATTTAAATTTATTCACATATGTCTAGGGGTGTTCATTATTCGGTTAAACCGAACTTACCGACCGAACCAAAACAAAATTGGTTAATCTATTAGATAATTTTAGGTTTCGACTAATAATTAAGAGTTTTTCAAATTTTAATTATCGATTAATTCGGTTTAAAAATCGGTTAATTAACTGAATTAATCGAACTAACCAAAAATATTAAATATTTAAAAAATTATATATGTTCGTTTATGTTCGTTTGTGTTCGTTTATGTTCGTTTACCATTTAAACGAACGAACATGAACGAACACGAACAAGCTACATTCCTTAATAGACGAACACGAACAAAAAAATTTGTGTTCGTTTATGTTCGTATTCGTTCATTTGTTCGGTTAAAGTTAAACGAACGAACATGAACACACCCTCGTTCGTGTTCGTTCGGTTCGTTTACAGCCTAGTTTTGACTTTTGAGCCCGCAGTTTTGAAGATGGAAATGCTGTATTTTAATCAAAGTTACTGGCTTTTACTGTTCTTTTATGGATCTTGACAATCTAATATGAGGGGGCTATTTAGAATTTTTGAAAATTTTATAAGCTTAGATTAAGATTTTCAAAGATATTGAAGAGTTTAATTTAAAAATTTTATATAAAAAAGTAGGGGTTTAACTATGTTTTTTAAAACAATTGAGATTTACCAATACTTTTAAAAGTTTAAGTAAAAAATTAATTAAACTATTTAATTTTTTAAAACATACTAACAATATTTAAATTTTTTGAAGAGGACGAATTAAAATTTTCAAAGGACTAAATGTAATATTATTAAACTTTAGTACTCGACTGTCAAATACATTTTGACCACTATCTATGACTTCTGTTCAAATTAAGAGAGATAGAACTTAGGGATGGTTAAATAACCTGAACCCAAATTAATTTAGTGTGACTTGATTTGATCTAGTTGGATTTTTAATTTTGAATTTTAGGGATCGGGACGGTGAGGGGCGGGTTCAGGTATATGTTTGAAATTTTTCATCCCGCCTCGCTACATATTTAAATAAATAAATATTTTTATTATATTTATAAAAATATCATTATTAGGGGTGAACAAAACTCGACTCGACTCGAAAAAACTGAATAAATCGACTCGAGGCAAAAATACTCGATTCGTCTTGACTCGACTCGAAATTTCATAAACTCGAATAACTCGAAAAAATTTCAAATAAAGTTTGAGTTGTAAAATGGAAATTCGAATAACTCAAAAATTTTAGTAATTAGTGGATTTATTTTTAAGTTCGAGACGAGTCCCTCTATTTTTTATGATATATACATACTGATATATAGAAATATGAAGAAATATTGTCACATGTGAAAAAATATATATGTGCATATCTTATATGATTAGAGAAAAGAGTTTAAATGGGAATCAAACCCTACTATAACATGATAAATAATTATAGTTAAATTTTTATAGGAATTCGAAAACTCGACTCGACTCGAATTTCTTAAACTCGACTTGAATCGAAAAAAAATTCAAACAAAGTTTGAGTTGTAAAATATGACTCGTCAACTCGAATAACTCGAAATTTTTTGACTCGACTCGATCGAACGCTCACCCCTAATCATTATATATAAACACTTTTATGGTTGTTAAGCTAATTTTTTTGTTTGTGCTTATCGTAAAAAAATTTAGATGTTGTTCAAGTTTTAACATACCTGATTCTGACGATCAATAGTTCAAGTTTATTTTTTTAATATGTAATTTTTCACGTGGATAATTTAAAATTAATTTTTTTATATAGATTTAAAGTCTTTTAAAACTAAATTTTGTGGTCGTAATGGTAGATTGATTGGATCTAACTTTTATCGTCGTTAGAGATTAATATTTTTTTCTAATTTTTTGGGTTGGATCGGTTTGGGGTCGAATTTAAGAGCTGGTATATCGAGACGGAACAGCTGGGTAAACTAACATTTTAATTTGGAGTTGGGCGGGCGGGTAAACTAACATTCTAATTCAGGGCGGGGCAGAGTGGAGTTTAGAGGCTTATAGATCGGGATAAGATCAGGGCGACAAAAAATCAGCCCATCCCATCTTGTGCCCATCCCTAAATAAATTATCATAAACCATCGTAACCTCGTTCTCACCATCAATAATTGTCAATCCTCATTTTTGGCAACTATAGAATAAACTTTCAGAAGCCTACTTTTGTGGTAGAAGATGTCACAACTCTAAAAAAATGTCTAAAAAGTTATTTACTATTTTAAAAAAATTTAAAAATTTTAAGCACATAAACCTAAACTCTTAAAATATGAACTCTAAATTAAATCTCAAACCCCTAAAATTAAGGTAATAGTAGAAACATTTTATTTTCACCGTCAGTACATGATATAATTATCCATTACAAATAATATATTTGATACTGAAAAAATATTTTACGTAGGGATAATATTAATCTTAGAAACATAACTCTAATTCATTATGTTTTTGTTTAAAATTTAAAGTTTATAGTTGAAAATTTAAACTTAAAATTTATGAATTATAGTTTAATATACTTTAAACCGGACACATGACAATATCAAAAGTCTATATTTAAAAAAAAAATTGTCAATGCAAATACAAATTATGTAAAAATAATTTACTCAACCTTTCATAATTTTTAACCCTAACACCCTAAATTATAAATTATAAATTTTAAATTTTACGCCCTAAACCCTTATATCCGAACTTTAAACCCTTAACCTTTCATATTTAGCTCGATTAGATCATTCCGCTGTTAATTCTTTTAACTGTTTTATTAATAAATGATACGCTGGGTTTTAGACTTCCTTAAAGGTTTGGGCTTAGATAACAATAATCTTTTCCCGGCCCAAACTACATGAAGATTTCAGGCAAATCTAGGGTTTTCACCATTATAAAAAGGGGACGCCTGTTATTTTATGAACCAACTACTTGATCTTATCTGAGCAGAGAACTCAAGGGTTTCCTTCTCTCTCAGCCGCCCTCCGCCTTACGGCGCTGCCGGTGGCTCCGTCTCATGGCGGAAGGAGAGTTGGTTTTAAAGCCTATGGTTGTTTTCTGCGGTGAAGAGTGCCCGCGGTCGAGAGCCTTCGATGTCGGAAACCGAACGTCGTGGGCTGTGATGGCCTCGCGGGCTAAACTCACAGTTTAAAAGTTATTGGATTGGATGTGAATCGAGTTGAGTGTTGTATGATTTGATGTTGACAATTATGTTTGATTTTGGAAATTTTATTCAGGTGATGCAATTGTTTCTCGAGGAAATGAGGTAAGATTTTGTTAATACTGTATTTTATCTTAGAATCTGTTCCTTGTTCCAGAAATATAATAAAAATTGTGGTTTAGTTGCATCTGGAAGTACAAAATGAACAAACTCTGAAAGAGTGGGGTTTTGTTAATGCAATGGCAAGAGCAAAGGCAACAGCTTTCAAGTGGTAATTTTCTAAATGATAAGATTCATGTACTTCGAAAACAGACTCTCCGAAAAGCTTAATTAAAAAAAGGGTATTTTAGAATTTTAGGTTCATATGATGAGCTTTCTAAGTTGTCTTAAGGCTTATGTGTTTTTATGGTCTTTGAAGAAGTGAATTAGGATCAATATGCTCTTTCTATGTTGTTGCAAAGCTCATGTGCTTTTATGATCTTTTAAAGATTGAGTTTGGATTATATTTTTTTTGATAAGAGTTGGTGACCTCATTAAAACCCCCTCATATCGCACCACGTCAGACAACGAAGGGAGAAAAATAGTGTCACATTATTATTATTCCATCAACAATTTTAGTACAGCATTTCAATTACAGTACCATCCACTAACCTACCCTCCCCCATAATATGGGAACAATCAATCAACTCAACCAATCCCCTCCTTGGCTAACCTATCAGCCTCGACATTACAATATCTCGGGATTTTTCTAAACAAACATCCACGACTTAATCCCAACTTCCGGATATCACGAGCAATCCCTGCAAATATGTCAGGGCAAGCCGCAGGGTTAAGGATCCAATTTATCGCAACACTACTATCGCTCTCCATGATATAATACGTAAACAATCACATTCCCTATTCTTTAAAGCCAACCCGAGACCATGTTGAATAGCTAATAATTCAGCCAATACTGGCAGACATGCCCCGACCGGCTTGGAGAAAGAGAAGATGGACCTGGAATTTGACACGCGAGCTAACCCCCCAATGCCACCCTTCGAACCATCTCGCAATACCGCACCGTCCACGTTCACTTTAATAAAACCCTCCGGAGGAGGCAACCGAACCTCCGAGTCGGCTTTGCCACCCCCTTTTTCCGCAAGTCTTCAGCTAACAATGCATTTGCAATAATGTCTTCCGCTGAAATCGAATTACCTGGAAATTTTGCAAGAAACCAATAAGCTAATCTACATTTAACCAAATATAGCAGTTGCATCTCATCCATCTTTACTTCTTTAAAAATCATGTCGTTCCTAAATAGCCAAATCGACCAAATCAAGGCAATCGGAATCATCCTCCAAATCGACTCCTTTCCTTTGGTTGGACAACCTTCAAACCAAGAAGCCAGCAGAGTTTCAATGTCCATAGGGACCAGCAGCAGCTAAGGGTTGACAAATCTCTTGCCAATTAACCCAATGAAGTCTCCTTTTCTCCGCCGAAGAACCCCACAAAAAATTGGCAAATATGCTATTTAGTTTATTCGAGCTGTGACCGGTAACTTGAAAAGGGATAAATAATAAGAGGGAAGCGACGGAAGGACGGATTTAATAAGAACCAGTCGACCACTCGGAGATAAAAACTTACCTTTCCAAGAGGCGAGGTATCGAAAGCACTTCTCAATGATTGGATCCCATAATGATCTTTCTACGTTGCCGTAATGCTCGTGTGCTTTTGTGATCTTATAAGAACTGAATTAGGATCATATGATGATCTTTCCAAGTTGTTGTAATGCTTTTGTGCTTTAATGATCTTTTAAGAAGTGAATTAGGATCGTATGATGATCTTTCTATGTTGTCGTGACGCTCATGTGGTTTTATGATCTCTTAAGAACTTAAGTGCAGTAACTATGTGTTTTTATGATCTCTCCTTTTTAGTTACTTTAAATTTCTGTCCCATTAATCGGTTTGATATTTATTGCAAGCGAGCATGCTTACAAATAAATAAATGCACAGGTTACTTGGATCAAACACTCAGAATATGATGACAATGCAGTTCACCATCTCTCGAGGCCATTACTCGGTTCTGGTTTAAGCTTTGGTTCTTGAGGCCATTACTCGGTTCTGGTTTAAGCTTTGGTGCACACAGGTGGATTGCTACTCTCCAAAGGCAATGTGACTGCTTGAGTGCTTGGCACTCCTGATGTCCCCTGACGTTCCGGGTGAAGATAATATAGGTATTATTCTTTCATCTTCGATGATAATATGTGGAATCATCCTCGTATAATACATGATATTGTGCTATAGGAATAACTCCAGCCGGGAGGAAAAGCATGTTAAAGCTTGCACAGCGCATGACAAATAACTTATGTGCCGGTGTTTGTGCTTCAAGCGTGGTGAGCCTCTTGGGGGTGAATAAATGAGAGTAATGACTTGGAAGAATGTAAACACGATCGTGGTGAGCCTCTTGGGGTTCTATTGAGTGCTGCTACTTCTGTTTGGACTTTGGATGCTGACAACACAGAAAAGGTTGTTTGATTTCTTGAGGGACAGAAAAGGTTGTTTGATTTCTTGAGGGATGAACGGTGGCGATTCAGCATATGTGGCACTCTTACCATCGACATATCATCGATGAGCATAGTGGTGAATGGTGGCGATTCCTCTTACCATCTGGATTTGCAATCCTTCCCAATATGTGGAAAGTATAGAATGGGAATGAAATGGAGCTCGAGAAGAAGGGTTTCGAGTCATGAACGAACC